>MU225140.1:2276880-2304917 GCA_018584345.1 Thuja plicata | reverse complement strand
TGTGTGTGTCATATAGAAAAGAAAGATCTCAAGAGGTATCTAGATATACAATATACATGTGTAACAAAATATAGAATCAACTCTGGCTACCCCCCTCTCCTTGATCTGGAGGAGGATGAGGAGGTGGTACAAATGGAGGAGGAGGAGGCATTGCTCCCTCTGACTGCTGCTCTAGTTGTGAAAATGATGTAGCTCTCTGTCCCTTTGGCACTACAACATGGTATAAAGTATAATAATATGTATCTCTCTATTCCTGATGGACTGCAGTTTGAGTCGGTGTATCTCACTCTGCTCTAAGCCTCTCCAGCTATGTATCTTGATTGACAAGCAAAGCATCTACTACTATGATCCTAGCCTCTACTGTAGTAGCTTTGGCCTCTAAAGCCATAACTTGGGCCCTAAGATTCTCTCTCTCTCCTGATCACACTGAGATAATGGGTCCCCGTCTCTGCTAGAACCCTTGCCAGAATCCTGTCCTAAAGGCCTATCCTAAGATCTATCAGGCTATCTTTACTGCTACTGCCTCTACTAATCCCCTGTAAGTAATGGACCCATATCTCTCTGAGGAGAAACAAATCTAAATTGGGTGCACCAACCCTCTCCACTACCATTGGAAACATTTGTGTGGCCACCCAAAGCACCACCACCCCTGTCATCTCCACCGTCGTCCCCCTCATCTGGAGTAGGATACCTCCCATCTCTACCTCCATCTCTACCATTGTCTCTCCCTCCATGCCTATTGGAACCCCTATCTCTCTAGGATCCTCCTCTCCCTTTGGCAGGATGATCCTCAGGATCATAATCTATCGGCTCCTCTATACAAGGAATGACCTCCTTAGGCACTATGAATCAAGGAAATGGATGCTGAAGCATCTCTGCTGTGTACCCATATGAGAAACCTACATCTGCAACATCTAGGCAGAGATCCCAATCTACTCTAACCATGTCCCTAATCTCTTGGTGGGCCATCTCATACCTAAGATGGGCACCCCACAATGGTGCCTCATCACAGACCCGCGTGTATATAGTAATGTCCTGTATCCTGCCCTACTGTCGGCCGTACTGTCTCAAAACTCGGGTGTGCACAAACCACTCTACAATATATCTAGTCCTCCTGATGAGGTACCTGCTCCGGAACAAAAATGGAACCTGTCGAGCATTTGAGGTCCACTCCTCACAATCTAGGTATGGCCACCAGACTACCTTTGTCATATCATCAAAGAGTCCTTGCTAATACTCTACCTTGCCTACATGAGGCTGCTAACTGAGACTTGCATACATATATACATAAGCCTACTCTGGTGCACGCTGTCTATCAACTATCGGCCATGTAATAGGGATGTGCTCCTAGGCCCAGATCTGAAGAATCAAAATACCCATAGTCATGCTCTAGGTATAGTGGTACATAATATTATGAAGCTCTCGGTACATGTGGGCTAGGATACAATTGCCCCATGCAAATATCTGTCTGTGGATGACCATATTCTCTAGCATGTCCACCCATCCGACCATGAACCCGTGCTTTCCTCTATCTGGCATTAGGATGCCACCAATGAAACCTTCTAAATATATAGATAATCGATCGTAATGATTGCACATGTAATCCTAGGAGAGGTATCTCTCATCAATAGTATCATCATCAAAATACTAACGAGCCACACCAATTTCCACCTCAGAAGTTGCCTCAAAATGCACCTCGTCACCCATGACGGGAACACATAGTATCTTCCATACATCCTTAGGAGTAACTGTAATCTCCCCGGTCAGCAGATGGAAGGTGTTGTGCTTTGAGTGCCATCTCTTAGCAAGAGCAGTCAACAAACCTCGGTTTACCCCTATATTGGGTAAACCTATCAATGATCGTAATCCACAAAGGATCACTTTCTCCTACTCCTTAGCTAATAATAGTCTAGAAAAGGCAAGCACATGACCTGGATATGTGCCTCTAAATGCGACTACCTCAAAATATGCCTATTTTGGCACATACAAAGATAAATCAATGTTCTATCTATGACAAAGATGCATACTCCTGATCAGCTAAGTAATCCAGGGTCCACAATATACAAATAGTTCAAAATGGATAACTTTCTAAGTCCAAAAATGAGATGCGATCCTGGAGAGACAGGGTGTGATCTCTTTTACCAGATGTGATCCTAGAAATATAGGACACGACAGAGAATACCAGGTACGATCCCTGAAATCTAGGATGTGACCCCAAAAATAGGGTACAATCTTGAAGGGACAAGAAATGACACAGACCATAATTCAACTGTAAACTAAGCTAAAAAAAATAAAATATGATGTGATTTAGGAAATCCTAGATGTGATGCAACAATCTAGAAAAACTGGATACGATTTGGGAAATACCAGATACGACACGGGTTTGACAGGGTGAGATCTGAAATCCCGGATGTGACCCAGACTTCAAAATGTTAGAATGGATTTAGAATAAATGAGAGGGGGGGTGAATCAGTTATCCATAGGTCTAGATGTGCCCATTAAAAATTTATACCAAATTAAACAACTCAGATCTGCTCGGCTGTGATAGCATAGGTCAATAATATAAGTATGCAGTTTACTATTCAAATGAAATAAGCTCGCAGAAACTTAACAGTAAAACAAAATATACACATTCACACAATTTGACACCAGTATTTAATGTGGAAACCCAATTTGGGAAAAACCACCAATAACATGCTATCAAGTTTTCACTCTTCTGAAGTGATGCCCTATTAAGATCCAACCCTGTTAAAGGTTACAAAACACATTGCTAAATGTGACCTGGTTAAAGGATTTAAACACCCTATCAGGAGTGGCCTTATTAGAGGACTTAGAACATTCCAATCTGAATGTCACCTTGCTCAAAGGATTTATACAATGACTATTAGGTCAACCTGGTTAAAGGATTTCAACTGATACAATGGTTAGAAAGTAATCAATAGGTTTGATCTGATTCATACAACTTACTTTGAAATCCAGATCCAATTCAACTCTAATGCTAATTTACTGAGTGGCCTCCATTCTCATTTAAAACTCCAGATCTGCTTGGGAATTTGTCAAGCAATCTCTCTCTGCTTCTCTCCTCAGCCTTCTTTGCTTATATCTTGCCAATCAGTCAATTAACCATGCAATCCTCTTGCATACTCTGCATACACAACTATCTTCTCTCTCCTTCCATGAATAACCCCTTGAGGTTAGCATATACCTCTCCATCTAGGTTAGATACATCTTTTTCTGCTTAATCAAGATCGTAGATCTTAGGTTAGGTAAGATCCAACAGATCTTTCCATCATTATATTTAGTTTATTTCTCCAATACAATCACCAATTAAATCTTTTATCCATGCATTAATTACAATTACCCATGCATTTACATAGTGTAGATCAAACGTGATTATCCTTAATTAACTTTACATATCCCAATAAAATCAACTATGTTGGCCAGAGATCTTAAATCTCATCAATCATTGAAATACTACTGCTTGGCTGACACAAAACTTGCTCGGCAATTTATTGACGCTCGACACATAGAAAAATATGCTCAGCACACACTGGTCCTCGGCTGACACAAAACTTGCTCGACATAAACTATTTTCAGTAAACTGTCAGTGAAAGATAAACAACATATCACTTTGCCAATGTGCCAACTAATAAAGTACCCTTTGTAATTCCTCATAACTCAACCATTCTTCTTGGTCTTCTTGTTAAATCTCCTCCATCAATCAATAGATATGGTACTCAAATAGATAGCAATAGTCTCACCAGTTAAGGTTTGACATCAATGACAAAAAAATAATTGTTTCCATTGTAGCTTTCCAAACAATATTTCCAACAATCTCCCTCTTTGGCATTGATGGCAACACAAAACTATAAAACAATAATATTGCAAACATAGTTACCATACAATCCAAAAAGTGCCTGTGTTCCTTGTATGAACAAATTTTCATTAATGTATTTAGCTTCATTCTGATTCTCATCTGTAAAACATTACTCCCTTTGTGTCTGTAATCACACTGATATCTTTCTATTTCTGTTCATCAATCTCTTTTTCTCTAAGTATTAAACTCTCTCTGTATCTTTCTCAGTATAATTCTCCCTCTTTCAGTAAACTTCTCCCTCTTTGACAACAATGCCAAAGATGTTGACATCTTCATCATGCAGATTATTCTATTCTAAACTCTGTATAATGTTGTTCCTGTCATCTAGCTTATGACTTATACTATTTTACTATCCTTGTCTGTCTGTTTACAACTTTAGGAAGTATCCTAAAGTGTGACTATCTGTGCATCAATGTGAAAAATATTCTAAATATAACATTTGATGCAACAGTACCATTCTAAAATAATTAGCTTCAGTTAGGGAAATCACCCTCAATTTACCTCGTAGATACTCATGAGCATCCTTGGGTAGTGCCTTTGTAAATATGTCTGCTAACTCCTTAGTGTTCACATATTCCAATCTCACTTCCTTCTTCTGAACTAGCTCTCCCAAGTAATGATACTTGATAGATATATGCTTTTTCTTAGAGTGCATTATAGGTTATTTGAAATATTAATGGCACTCGTGTTATCACAATATATGACAACTGGTTTTGTGATCTCTTCTTTCATACCTTTCAGTAGTATCTTCAACCATACAATATTAGAGCAATTAACTGTTGCTACCACATACTTGAATTCAGCTGTAGATTGTGAGGTGCAGTTCTGTTTCTTGCTTGTCCATGAAACTAATCTTTTTCCCAAAATAAATTCTCCTCCTATGGTGCTTTTTCTTTCATCTACATTTCCAACCCAGTAAGAATCAGTATAAACTCTGAGTTCAAATTTCTCATTCCTTTTGTAATACATACCATAGTCATCTGTTCCTTTCAAGTATCTCAGAATCCTTTTTACTACCATCATATGAGTTTCTTTAGGATTGGCAGAAAATCTAGCAACAATACCAATAGCTAATGCAATATCAGGTCTACTGTGTACAACATATTGCACCTTTCCAATCATTCATCTATACAGTGTTTGATTTACTTCTTTTGTCTCGTCATTTTTGGTTAACTTCTGTCTAGTAGCCATGGGTGCACTCACTGGTTTTGAATCTTCCATTCCAAAAGTTTTTAGTATCTCTTTGACATATTTTGATTGAGTAATATAGATACCATTCTTCATCTGATATATTTGTAAGCCAACAAATTTTTTATCTCACCAAACATAGACATCTCAAATTCAGTTTGCATCTCCTTTGCAAATGCTTGGCATAACATATCTTGTCCACAAAATATAATGTCATCAACAAAAATTTCAGCTAATAAAGTACCTTTACTTTGCTCTATCTTCAAATACAGATTGCTATTATCATTTGTTCTTGCAAATCCAATCTTCATCAGATAGTTGTGCAATCTTTCATACCATGCTCTAGGTGCTTGCTTCAGTCCATATAGTGCTTTGTGTAGCTTGCAAACCATATTCCTTTTGCTTGAGTCAACAAATCCATCAGCTTGTTCAATGTAGATTTCTTCTTCTAATATTCCATTTAGAAATGTTGACTTCACAACCATTTGATAGACTTTAAATCCTTTGTAGGCTGCATATGCAAGTAAGGTTCTGACACCTTCCAATCTTGCAACTGGGGTGAATGTTTCTCCATAGTCATTTCCTTCCTCTTGTGCATAACCATTGCATACCAGTCTAGCTTTGTTTCTTATTACCTATCCATGTTCATTCAGCTTATTTCTGAATACCCACTTAGTACCAATTACATTTTTATCATTTAGCCTAGGTACAAGTGTCCAAGTATTGTTCTTTTCAATCTATTCAATTTATTCATTCATGGCTTGAATCCAGTCTTCATTATCTAAAGCATCTTTTACTATTTTAGGCTCAAAATCACATAATAAGCAGGTGTCTTCTCTCAATTTTTCTCTTGTCATGACTATAGAATCTTTTGCTCCTATGATTTGATCAGGTTTATGGTGCCTTCTAACATACTTTTCCAAAGTAGGTTCTTTCTCTGCTTCAGATTGATCATTCATGTTTAATTCAGGTTGAAATTGTGACTTGGCATCTCCATTAGATAGCTTGACAGTCACCTCCTATTGCCCAGAAATTTTGTTCTATGACTCAGTAGGTGCAGACTGTTGCTCAACAACTTTAGTTTCAATTTCAGGTAATTCGTTAGAATCTACCTCATCAGGATAGGTGAATGATTTGTAACTCTTAGGCTCAGTCATGCTTTCTTCATTTCTTTATGCATATTCATCAATTCTAACATTTGCACTTTCCACAATTTTTTTAGTGTTAGAATTCAAACACTTATATGCCTTACTCTTATTTGAATATCCAAGAAATATGCCTTCCTCACCTTTAGCATCAAGTTTTCCACTTCTTTTATCCTTCAGTATGAAATATCTACTTCCAAAAATTTTAAAGTAGCTTACACTAGGTGCATATCCATACCATAGCTCATAAGGTGTAGTATTTGTACCTTTATTGACTTGTACTCTATTCATGGTATAAACTACTATACTTACAACTTCTCTCCAATATTTTTGTGCAACATTTTTCTCCATCATTACTATTCTGGCACAATCCATGATAGATCTGTTTCTCTTTTCAGCTATACCATTCTGTGGTGGAGTCATAGGTGTGGACATCTATCTTTTTATCCCTCTATCATTGCAAAACTTGTTAAACTCATTAGAAATAAACTAGCCTCCTCTATCAGATCTCAGACATTTTAGACTCTTACCTGTCTCCTTTTCAACTTTTTCCAAGTACCACTTAAACAACTAGAATGCATCAGATTTTTCCTTGAGAAACATAACAGTCATCATTCTAGAGTAATCATCAACAAATAAGATAAAATATTTGTCTCCACAGTAACTTTTCTCACCAATAGGTCCACAAAGGTCAATATGAACCAGTTTTAGAATATTCTCAGAAGTATGAGTTTTGCTTTTGAAACTAGATTTAGTCATCTTTCCTAATTGACATTGCTTGCACATTGCATTTTTAGGTTTCTTTAAATTAGGCAGCCCTCTAACCTTTTTCAATTGGCTTATGCTTACCAAGTTATCAAAGTTTACATGACACAACCTTTTATGCCATAACCAAACATCATTATATTATGCAAACAAGCATGTCTCATTAGCTAAATCCAAATAAAACAAGTTACCTTTTGTTTTCTCACCATGTCCAACTAATTCTCCATTGGAATCATGGATATTTTCTTTCCTATGATGGAATTCAACTTTGTAACCAGAAGTATTTAGCTATGAAACACTCAATAGGTTATACTTAAGATCATCAACCCAATATACATCATCACATCTGATTTTGTCAATCAATTAAATTGATCCTTTCCCTTTAACAGGACATGGTGTATTATTTCCAAATTTAACATAGACACCTTTACACTAATCTAAGGTTTCAAATTTGTCTTTATCACCGGTCATGTGATGTGAACAACCACTGTGAATAATCCAACGATCACCTTTACTCATATAAGAAATTAATGCTGTTTTATCATCATCATCATCAGAATCATCTTTCATTGCAACATACACAACTTCTATATCATTTTCATCAGATTTGTTAGAATCATTGTCAGAAGCTTCATCAGCTATATAGTAGGACTTCTTACCTTTGTCTTTGTAATCCTTGTACTTCCTGAAGTCTCAATCATCCTTTCTGTCTTTATACTTGCTATCTCTTCTCTCATCTTTGTCATTCTTATCAGGACATCTTGTAGCAATATGACCAACTTTGTTACATGAAAAATAGATTATAGGAAGTTTACCTTTGAATTTTCCTTTTCCTCTTGATAGTCTTCTTACCATAAGTGCCTCAAGTTCTTCTAGATCATCATCAGAAGTGTCACTATCACTATCCACACATTTCTTTCATTTGTTTGATTTGTTGAGGACCATATGGGACTTGAATGCAAATTCAATGGTTTGTGAAGTATAGTTATCAAAATTTGACATCTCAAATGCAGTAAGTCTACCTACCAAACTTTCCAAAGTCAAATTGTTGTTAGGAGTACATCTCAATTCTTGAATTGTAGATACTCTAATAGAAAAAATAGGAAGAAGTGTTCTCAATACCTTGCTCATGATAGTGTTATCATCAATGGTTCCTTTAGATCCTCTAATAGAATTTACAAATTCCTTTATCCTACCATAATATGAAACTATATTTTATCCTTCCTGCATTTTCATTTCATCAAACTTACCCCTCAAGCTTTCAGATTTGGCTCTTAGAACATTTGTGTCACCTCCATAGATGGTTTCAAGAGTATCCCACATTTGCTTTGCACTTGTACAGTCCTTTATGTCTTCAAACTCATGATAGTTCAGGGATGATGCAATCTCCAACATTGCTTGATTATGTTCTTGCTTTTCTCTTAACTATGCAACATTGAGAGCTCCTACAGGGGCTACATATTCTTGATCAACAAGATGTTTAGCAGAATCGCCAACACCAACCAAATAAAATTTCATCAAAATTTGCCATGCTGGAAAGTTGTCCTTGTTTAACTTTGCCACCTCCCTTTTATACATCTTGATCTTTTGCTCCAAGTACCTTCAAAATTTTTCAATAGACCAAGGCTCTGATACCAATTGTTAGAATGAATTTAGAATAACTGAGAGGGGGGGGGGTGAATTAGCTAACCACAGGTCTAGATGTGTCCATTAAAAATTTATACCAAATTAAACAACTTAGATCTGCTCGGCATTGATAGTATAGGTCAACAATATAAGTATGCAGTTTACTGTTCAAATGAAATAAGCTTGCAAAAACTTAACAGTAAAACACAATATGCACATTCACACAAGTTGACACCAATTTTTAACATGGAAACCCAATTTGGGAAAAACCACCAATAACATGCTATCAAGTTTTCACTCTTCTGAAGTGATGCCCTATTAAGAGCCAACCCTGTTAAAGGTTACAAAACACATTGCTAAATGTGACCTGGTTAAAGGATTTAAACACCCTATCAGGAGTGGCCTTGTTAGAGGACTTAGAACATTCCAATATAAATGTCACCTTGCTCAAAGGATTTATACAATGACTATTAGGTCAACCTGGTTAAAGGATTTCAACTGATACAATGGTTAGAAAGTAATCATCAAGTTTTATCTGATTCATACAACTTACTTTGCAATCCAGCTCCAATTCAGCTCTAATGCTAATTCACTGAGTGGCCTCCATTCTCATTTCAAACTCCAGATCTTCTTGAGAATTCGTCAAGCAATCTCTCTCTGCTTCTCTGCTCAGCCTTCTTTTCTTAGATCTTGCCAATCAGTCAATTAACCATGCAATCCTCTTGCATACACAACTATCTTCTCTCTCCTTCCATGAATAACCCCTTGAGGTTATCATATACCTCTCCATATAGGTTAGATACATCTTTTTCCGCTTAATCAAGATCATAGATCTTAGGTTAGGTCAGATCCAACATATCTTTCCATCATTACATTTAATTTATTTCTCCAATACAATCACCAACTAAATATTTGATCCATGCATTAATTACTATTACCTATGCAATTACATAGTGTAGATCAAACATGCTTATACTTAATTAACTTTACATATCCCAATAAAATCAACTATGTCGGCCAGAGATCTTAAATCTCATCAATCATCAAAATACTGTTGCTCAGCCGACACAAAACTTGCTCGGCAATTTAATGATGCTGACACATACATGAAAATATGCTCGGCACACACTGGTGCTCGACCGACACAAAATTTGCTCAACATAAACTGTTATCAGTAAATTGTCAGTGAAAGATAAACAACATATCACTTTTCCAATGTGCCAACTGATAAAGTACCCTTTGTAATTCCTCATAACTCAACCATTCTTCTTGGTCTTCTTGTTAAATCTCCTCCATCAATCAATAGATATGGTACTCAAACAGATAGCAATATTCTCACCAGTTAAGGTTTGACATCAATGAAAAAACAATAATTGTTTCCATTGTAGCTTTTCAAACAATATTTCCAACACAAAAGGCTATAAAAGCTGTAAAAATGCATGAAATTCAAATTTGCAAAATTCACAGGGTAGTTTTATGAGTACTTACCGGAGGTGGGTAGTCGGCTGGGAACTGATGAAGACGGTGAGCTCAAAACGATGCTTCCTGATAGGGACCACCATCTTCTTTACAAATCTCTCAGATTTACTATGGGTAAGAGTGAAAATGAATAGTAAAATGGTAATTTTTGAGATATATATTGGCCTTTTGAGCTATTTAAGAGTTCCAAAACTCCTCCCAGGAAACTGAAACTCCATTTTTGTTCTATTTTAAGTCAATCGGGAACCAAATCGAAGCTGCCTAAGGTATTTTATGCAACACAGTAACATTTTTACGATAGCTCCTTAAAATATAGATTTGCTTCATTTGTTTTGTAAATCTGTCAAATTGCACATTTTATTATAAATCTTGGTCTGATATCATTTTATCAGTCCCACCACTCACATTTCATAGGGTTAACTTGGTTCTTGTGTGTTTACTCTTAAACACACCTTCTTTCTTCACTTCTTCTACTTTGTTCTTTCTTGTCCTACCCGTCCCATGCAAGTGATACATTATTTCAACAGAGGGATTTCATTTCTTTCCTTTGATTTCTTTCCCTAGGGGGCATGATCACACTATCATCAATCAAATTCTTGCTCAAAATAGCATAAAAATGATTTCTTTATCAAACCAACTAGGGGCATGATAGTTTCCTTGACTAAGTCAGAATTGTTGGATAGAAAGCTTTGGTTCTCATAAGTTGGATATCTTGTGTTTCCTCATTTTAAAAGATTCTTATTAAGCTCCTGGTAGCTTCATACTGGCTTTTGGATGACAACCAAGTTCAGAATCAGTATTACCAATCTTTGCACGACAACCAAGTTTAGAATTGGTATCTTTAAAATATTTTATTGACCTTTGGACGACAACCAAGTTCAAAGTCAATTCTATCAGTTTAGTTCAATCAAGTGCGAGACTGATCTCATCAGGCATTTCGTTCGATCATGAGCGAAATTCTCAATCTTTTTGAAGTCAAAATCAAAAAATTTCTTTGAATCAATGCACTGCTCACACATCAATTCAAAGAGGGGCAAATGTAACCACACGGATTTGGTCTGTTCCGACTATAGACCCTTTTTTCCCTAGGTGTGATCATATCCCCAATTATGTTCAAACGACCTTGTTACTGCTTGACATAATTCTTTTGAAATTAATTTAATCTCCTAAGGTGATCAAATCACTAAGTTAATTACTTTTAGCCAAAATCAAATAATCAATCAAATACATGGCTAAAATGATTAATTTGCAAGGAATTAAATAAAGTCCTAAATCAATTGCTCACTTGCAAAGGAACCCATTCCCTTAGCATAATTAATTTAATTAAATTGGCTGTAGTCCTATTGATTATAAAAAAGCAATTAAAAGCTTAAATAATCAATATTCCTATTTTTGAATGAATTAAATAAGTTTTAATCATTTCATTAATATTCTTCTAAACCCCAAACCTAACCAACTTCAACCACTTTGACTCTGGGTTCGAACCTATCCCAACCCATTCACCCTTGCTAATTCTAATTCTAATCCTAATTCTATCCTAACCCACCTCCTAATGTTGTCACATTCCATTAAGGAGTGATTAAGGACTCAACCCACTTGAGAAAGTCAAGGAATCTCAAGATTTATTTCCTCAAGTCCACCTTGTCAAGCTTGCCTCTTACACCCTTCCCATGGCTCTTTAAGGCTCTCATCAATGCCTCATTAATGGAGATTCCTTAATCCCATGCCTCTTCAATGCCTTTGGCATTTATTTCTCTTACACTTCATTAATGAGTTTTTCAACTCCATTAATGAACCTTGTCCCCCCTCTCAACTCATTCTTCTATAAATAGAAGATGTTTTTGAGCACAAATAAGACCATAATTTTAGAATCAAATGCATTGTTATGCTGTTAGAATAAACATAGATTCATATCATATTTTAGATTTTATGTTTATGCATTGTTATTTTCATGCTTTTTAGAGCTAGAATGCATGTTTAGGAGATATCTTTCTTTGTTTTAACTCAAATATTTCATGCTAAGTCATATGTGTCACTTATAGTAGCATAATTTGAGGGCTGTTATGTTCCTTATCCTACTCTTCTTAGTTAGAAAGCAATAGGTCAATTTTAGTGTTTTATATGCTCTTCTAACCACATTTTCCACTAATGCAATGATCTATTGAAGTGTTGTGTCATAGGTAACAGGTTCAATATTTCACACACACACACACACACACACACACACACACACACACACACACACACACACAGACAAGCATAAAATAAAGCTAAGCATTGTTTTTCCAAATCTATATATCTTGTTTCATAATCAAGTAAAGTCCAACTAATGTGGTACACATGTATTTCCTTACCTTCACTATCATGTTGAGCCAACAACGCACTCACCGCATTCGGTGTGGCTGAAGTATACAGATAAAAGGGTTTATCAAATTGACTAGGTTGAAAAATAGGAGGATTGGCAAGATACTCCTTAAATTCCTCAAAGGATTGTTTATATTCCTCATTCTGAGAGAAAGTGGTATCCTTTCTAAGAAAGGAAGTAAAATGAACAGTTAAATCAGCTAAGTTGGAAACAAAGCGACAAATAGCTTGAATTTTTCCTTGTAAAATTTATAACCGGGAAATGTTCTTAGGAGGAGGCATATTAACAATAACATCAATCTTTTCAGTATCTACCTCTATGCCTCACTTAGAGATTATAAAGCCCAATAATTTACTAGAATCAACTCCAAAGGCACATTTCTTAGGATTCAATCTCATATTGTAACTTCTAATCCTTTCAAATATTTGTCGTAAAATACTAACATGACCTCCTCTTTGTATAGGTTTTTCCAAGATATCATCCACATAATCCTCAAGAATCTTATGAATGTAATCATGAAAAATCAAAGTCATGGCTTGTTGATAAGTTTCTCCCGCATTTCTTAATCCAAAAGGCATCATGACCCAACAAAATGTTCCCCAAGGTGTTATAAATGCGGTCATAAGTTGATCTTCAATAGGAATAGAGATTTGATTATAGCCTGAAAAGCCATCCATGAAAGATAAGAGAGCATGAACCATTTTTGAATCCACAATCATATCAATATTAGGTAATGAGAAATCATCTTTTAAGGATGCCTTATTTAAATCTCGGAAGTCAGTACACATTCTTATCTTATTTTCTCCTTTTGAAATGACCACAATGTATTAAATCCAATCTGAGTAATCAATAGAGTGGATGAATCCAGCATCCAATAATTTTTCAATTTTAGCCTTAACTAATAAGGCAATTCCTAGATTCATCTTTCGGATTTTCTGCTTCACAGGTTTAGGATTTGGTTTGAGAACAATATTGTGAGTAAAAATCTTAGGATCTATACCCGACATATCTGAATATGTCCAAGCAAAAATATCCTTAAATTCAAGTAAAAGGGAAACCAACTAATCACGTTCATCTTGATTCAAACACTTCCTAATTTTTATCATCTTCTCAGAGTCATTTGCATCCACTTGAACCTCAATAGTCTCAGTTACTAGAAAATTACTTTGTATCGGAGAATCCATTGGTAAAGGAGAAATATCTTGTTCATCATGTTCTCCAAAATAAGCTTCTGTATTTAGAGAATAGGGCTTCCGTCTTTTATGATAAAGCATAGGCAGATCAACATAAGCTCCTAAAAAATCCGCTAAGGCTTCATCTTCGGGAAAAACATCCAAGATAGGTTTTTGATCCATGTTGAGGAGGAGTGAGTTAAACAACTTTGAATGTCCACCACATATATAATTAACATTGAGAGGAAAAGCCGATGGTTGTTTGTAAGGATTGAACCCCAATTCATATGTATAATCATAAGTTTCATTGTCCAAAGGTACTTGTATACCTTTTTTGTATTTACCACATCCTTTCCCATTAAATCCTGATTTCTTGAGAAGATGATAACCAGGACAATATCTATTGGCCATATCAGATTGAGTCAAAGGAGTCGCATATGTCAAAATGTCATAACAATCAGGTTTTATTGTTTCAATTGTTTTGTCAATTGAGGTAGCAACAAAGTTAGTTTTTAATTCCACATCAAGTGGGAAAGGAGTAAAAACTTGTTTTTCAAACCCACTTTGTTGTTTCATGAATTCCAAATCAGAAACTTTATATTCTCCCATAAAAGAAGGATTAAAGTCCAACGTTCCCCAATCATCCCCAGTCAAAGAAGAAGATGGAGCTTTAGTTTTTTTAATCTTAGGTGGCCTTTCAAGTTCTTTACTTGGTTGGAGAGGTTCGGTAACTTTAGCATATTCTGCATTAAGCAAGGATTCGACGCATCATCCGCATGTAGCGTATACATTAAATTGTTATAAATGAACCTAACCTTGTGATGAAGAGTAGAAGGAACTACATGCATAGTATGTAACCAAGGTCTACCTAAAAGAAGGTTATAATTGAGAGGTCTAGGAATAACATGAATAGGTGTATTGAGAATAACCAGACCAACCTTAACAGGTAGCGTAATAATGCCCAAAATTCTCTTTGCAATATTATCAAATCCACGAATAGGGACATTATCATGATGAATAGTTGTAAGATAAGATTTAATATACTTAAGCATATCCATGCTACAAACATTAAGCCCAGATTCATTCTCAATTAATGTTCTATGAATGATACTCTGATTAATAGAAACAGCAACCACAAGAGCATCATATTGATTTTGCACCTCAACAGAAGGTAAATCATCAATGATAAACACAATAGGAGGCATATAAGGCATAGTATGCATGCAATCCAAAAAGGAATTAATATTCTCTTGGTTAGGAGGCAAAGCAGGAAGGGTAGATAAAGCCTTTTGCAATGCCTCATGATATTTTAGGGAAGTTTGAAGAAATTCACATAAAGGAAGATGGTAACATAGGTGCTTGAGGAAGCATAGGTTGAGAAGGAGTTAAAGAAAATGAAACAATAGACAAAGGTTTATTCTGTGTGCGATAAGCATGTGAAACAGAATCTTTTTTATCAAAGAAATCCAAAGGAGGTCTAGGTTTACCATTAATTGTTATTCGAGGACATCCTTTTACTGTCAATATAGGTTTAGGATATAACATTCTAGGTGCATCAATGTTGTAGATAGTGGAACAAGAAGGTAACCATGCACACATCCTATTGTAAAGGTTAATTGAAGAGGTTGTAGAGGAGGATGAAATATGAATAGGATCAATGGAGATCTTATTCGAACAATTCTCATCCTCACTTCCATGTACCTCATTAGGGGATCTATCCTCTTTTACAATAAAAGCCTCATTAAAGTATTCAAAACAAAAATCATACATGTTGAACACAAAGTAACACTACAAGCATGAAAAATGTAAATGTTTTTTTGTATTTTTAAAGAAATTTTGTGATTTAAAAAAAAATAAAAAATATAAATGCAAGAGCATAAAAGAAATCTACTTTTATATTCCTGTAAGATCCAACATAAAATGCAAATCTAACACAAAAAAGAAATAGTTGTCGTAAATGGGTTCACACATATGTATGGTGGGAAATATGGATAGGGTTTAGAACAATGGGGTTTTGCTCATAAAAGTGATCCTATGCCTCTATTAACCACATACATTTAATTTTAATCATAAGGAATATAAATCTAGAAATGTTTGCAAAGAATAATGAAATTAGATAGAAGGAAATACATACCTCATAACATAGCAGATTTGGAAATACCTATTTTTTGATGCCTGTATCAAATTTATGGAAATTATATAGCCGGATCTGGAATGGAAACATAGAGATGGGGAAAACCTAGAAATATTTTTATTTTCTGAGCTAGGTCGACCTTGACCCAAATTCAGGGGCGCAATTGTGCCCCTTTATATTGACATTGACCTTCACTGCTCCGATGGAAATTCTATTTGCAGATCCTGAAATTCTGCCGAAAAGGGTATCCCAATATTCTTTGCAACTCCTAAAACAACGACTGTAGATATATGAAATGGTGTTTTGGGGTGGCTATATTGGGTTTTGCCTTAGGAAAAACCCCCATTTTGGTGATTTCCACCCCCATGAATAGCTGGATGTAATAAAATGTGTGTGTGACTGTGTTTCTCATAGGAAGAGCTTTGAATTTTCAATGCGAAGATCTAATCCTCTAGATTGAAACCCTAGCATGAATTGAAATGAGAGAGAAATGCATAGATTTGGATATGATAAAGAAAGCATACCAAGCCCCCAAGGCTAAATTACTCCTACCAAACTCACAATCCATAGTTTCTACCCCATGATTGTATCTTTTGAATGCTTGAATGTTGAAAATAGTAGATCAAAGAAGAAGGAAGGATTGAAGAACTCTTTCTTGCTCCAATGAATGGCCAAAATAACTTATCCACAAAATGCGTGCTTGCATCAAGGAATCATCATATATTGTCCTCCTATATCATCATCTTGCATTCTTTCATCATCATCTCATATCATCATCATGTCATGTTATCATATTCTTATGTCATCATATCATGGTATATCAAATGAAGGAAAAAGAGTGCTTATATAGAGATTTCAAGGTAAGCCTCCTAGGGCAATGTGACAGCTCTTGATTCGAATTTAACCTTGAATTATGGTCCAATCAAAATAACCAAATAAGGAGGAAATTCATTAATTAAATTTTGAATAAAAACCTTCCTCATTTGGATCTGGGGGCCAATTTTGAGTTTAGGACCCCACTATGATCCAAATTTGAAAGTGGAAACCAAAACCTGACAAAGGTCAAGGTAGATCTTGACCCTGACCTAGGTCTAAGTCAACCTTGACCCTAACCTAGGTCAAGGTTGAACTCAAAACTGACCTAGGTCAAGGTCTACCTTGACCCTGACCTAGGTCAGGGTTGACCTCGACCCTGACCTGAAGTTTCAGGTCGGTCAACTTAGAGTGCCAGTGAAGTTTCTAGGTCGGACAGAGACCTAGGATGATGGGAAAATAGAACAGAGTGATGGAAAAGGGAAAAAGGGCCTAGAAGAGATGTGATGAAGGCTAGGAGGACCATTACATAGGTCCTACCTAGAAAATAGTGCCATGAAGAAGGAAATCAAGGAGAATCCTCAGGATCCTAATCCTAATCTCACCTAGAAATGAAGAATTATCAAATGCAGATGCATCCTAAATGAAAATCTATCATGTAAATACACTAAATGACGGTGCTAAACCTACCAAGATGGAAGTGCTTCCATTTTAAGATGATACAGGTAATAATACTCAATCCAACCCCTCCCTGTTGAATCTGAAGGCATGAACTAGAGACATTTTGGGTGTTATGGAGCTTTGAAGGAATAGCACTAGAAGATACATTACCAAATGTCAATGGCTTAAGGAAAAAAAATTTACTCATCATTTATGTGTTAATAGCCTCTATCTCAACTCTCTCCCATTCCTTTTCCAAGGCCTCACTCTCCTTCCTATAATTTTCTAGTTCAATGTCTACTTGAGACAAGGATTGGGATTATTTTCAAAGCTCCTTTCGTTCATCAATTTTAACCTCAACTATTTTATGTTTTCCCTTATCTAAGCTAGGATTCTGAGCCTCATTTATAAGATTTGATTTGGAATTCTTGAGGTCCTTAGGATTTTCCAAACTAGGGTAAATATGTGACACAATGTGACCCTCTTCAATTGGCTTTGGTATTTCATAATTCATGACCCTAAGAGTGTTAACCAACTGATGGTAATGGTGATGAAGATCGAGTTCAGAAGAATACAAGCAAGTAGAATGGTTAGATCAATTCTTAGTTTGTCATTGATGTTAAGCAATTGATTTCTGGTTTATATTAAGTTTCCATATAAATCAAAGAGGAAATTAATTGGGAAGATAATAAAGATCATACAATAATAAGGAACTATTGGTATAATTGTTTCTACTTAACATTTGATGTTGTTAAGTCAGTAAACTAGAAAGGTCAATTGGGTAAAGGGAACAACCTAGTTACCAAGCAATAAAGTGTTAGTCGGTTGAGAAAAGAAAAGATAGTTACCAAGCGAATTTGACAACTGAGCAATTTCATTTATCAAGGGAAGTTGGTAACCAAGCAAAGTCAAACACCAAGTGAAGATATTCATCAAAGTCACTAAGCATGGAACAAAGTTTGAACAGAGATCATAATCAACAAACAGAAATAATTTAATGTGAATGGACAAAGATTGAGAAGATTCTAAGGAAGAAGGCAAAGTTTGTTACAAGATCTACGATCATGAAAAATCAAGTTCAAAATTAGTGAAGTAGATTAGGCAAAAAAAGAAAGTTGTGAGTTCCAAGAAAAAATGCAAGTCACGAGGCAAGGTTAACTCCCTAATCGAGTTGAAAATAAATTGTATCAGTTCATTTAAAATGATCATCACGAATGAGCGCAATTGAAGGAAAGAATAATCAATGAGATTAAGAGGCAAAACAAAGTGATGAACTATAACTGATTGAATGTTTGAATATGTTAAGTTGATGATCACCGAACTATAGAAAGTTAATGCAAGACATTAAATCAGTTAATGCATTGTATTTTTATTGATGTAAAATTGATATAATATGATTGGTTATATACATATTGTCAAAGACTTCAAAGAACCAAGGAGATAAAGGTTATGTTATCAGTAATGCATAAAATTTCAGTGGTGCAGGAGCACCTAGGTAGGCTAGTTGTTTTGATGTAACCTAGGGTTTTGCTCCTTCTTGTTTTGGATTGTAGTGGTTCTAGCCAAACCACTAGTTAAATAAAGGGACCAAGAGTCCTAGTTAATAAAGGGACCAAGAGTCCTAGTGTGTGAAGTGTTTGTAGGAGGTTAGGTCTTATTAGGTCCTTAGTGACCTTTAGGTCCATATAGGTCCAATTAGGTACTTATGGAATTTTGTGGAAAATTTTTTCAAGAAAGGGACTAGAGGTCCTATTTGATTTTATTTCATCATATTTGATGGATTGGACAAGTTTGGGCATTGTTAGACCAGGTTTGAAGACCAAACTCAAAAGTTGCAAAAAGTTGTCAATGTTGTCATTGACAACATTGACAACTTTTATGACAAGATTGCATCTTCGGTGAAATGGGTTAGGTAAATATCTAAAAATGATGAATTAGTGTTTGGGTCAACTATATATTACCATCCTTGAGATGTGTGAAGGGTTGGCAAGTTTGAGAATTTTTGTGTACGAATTGTATTTGTGAATAACAGTGACTATTAAAGTGTTTTGAGGTGATCTGATAGTTTAATGGATTGAATATAAATTTGTGATCATTGTTTCATGTAATGTAAGTTGTCAGAATAATTTGTGTGGTGGTAGTTTGTTTTTTTCAATAGTTTTAAGCGCTTGTATAAAATATTTTGTGTTTAGTCTAGTCGCTGGTTTGTATTGGGCAACTTCTGCAAAATGGGGTCTTAACTCCATCCTCCACCGTGGCATTTGCCTGGGCTCTTGGATTATGGTGGTGGACTCCATGTACACTATTTATAGTGAAAGAGGGGCCCAGGAAAGCAAGGCAACCATTTTTTGGATGATGCCCTAGGCGAGCTAGTGATGCATGGCTAGGGGTCATCAGTAGCTGTAGAGCTTAATTGGTGGGTTGAAAGAATTCATAGCTTCAACAAAAGATTGTAGAGGAGTACGGTGGTGAGTTTTGAGATCCCCAAAGTGAGTGGGAGGACTTGGTGATGTTTCTTGGATAGCAAGAAAAAAGTTTCATTCATACTAGTTTTGAAACCCTCAAAACCTTGAATTGTACCCTTATTTATAGGCAGAGCTGTACGGACAACTTGAGAGCCCTAGACCTAGAAAATATATAGTGTCTCTATAAAGGGTGCTTGGATCTTAAACCTATTTGGGAACTTATTAAGATATTTTGGAATTTAATGCAGAAAAGGTGACTAAATAGGGCTAATTGCTTGAAGCCCTATTTTGAAAGCAATTGTGTAGGTTCTTGGAACTCAATTGGAGTTTTGATGTAGAGTGTGGTTGAAGGTGTTGGAAAGGGTCCTATTGACACCTTGGATACCCTAATCCTCTCTGTGGATTGAGCATTTATAATTTTGAATCAAATGGGGCCTTTTAGGCCAAGGAAGCAAGGAAGACCTTTTAGGGTCTAGGAGTAAGTTTTGAAGTGTTTTGTTCTAAAAAAAATGCTGTCCACTAGTTGAAGGAGTTAGGATATTGTGATAAGATACCTAAGTAGCCTAGGGTTAGTACAAGAACCCTATTAGGTCATAGAGTGACCTAGGAGAACCTAGAAGAGGTCTCAGAGAAGCAAGACTAGTGCTACATCAGAGTGGTATTAGAGCAAGTTGAGAAACTTGGGAAGATTGGTTTATGTCAGAAGTGGAATCTTGTGTTTCTACAAATATGGTGACAAATGCAGAACTAGCCAAGGACATGGACGAGAAAAAGGAGAAAAATAGACTCCTTGAGGATACATTGGAAGCAATGAGAGTAAAGATGGAAGACCTAGTCGATGCTACTAGGAAGAAAGACTATGACGCAGATAGTGATAAGAGGATATCATATGCACATGACACCACTTCAAGTGTCAAAACCCTTGAAGTATACCACCTAGACTCAGAGATGGGTGAGAACCTGATGTTAAGAAGGGTCTATATAAGGCACCCAATCAAGGATGAGCTCAAACATAGGAGGGCACTATTTAGAATCAGATGTAAGATCCTTGGTAAGGTGTGTAAGGTGATTGTGGACTCTGGATCCAAAGATAACATTATCTTAGAGGAGGTAGCAGTAAAGCTTAAGCTAACCAAGATACCCCATGTGAATCCCTATAAGGTGACATGGCTCAATAAAGGCTAAAGTGTGCTGGTCAATGAGCAAACATGGGTAGAGTTCTTAATAGCAGGGTATAAAGACATATTGATTTGTGACATCCTACCAATGGACGCTTGCCACTTTCTTCTTGGAAGGCCTTGGAAATTTGATAATGGGATAGAGTATGATGGGAAAGAGAACTCCATCAATTTCAAGAAAGGAGGGAAGACCTTCAAAATTCAGTCATTACTAGAGGATGAGGAGCCATAGACCAAAAATCCTAGTGTTATGTTATGCAATGGAAATGAGTTTTTGAAAGATGTCAAGGGTGATGAGAGTGAGGGTTATTCCATTGTGTTGAAGCCCAAGGAGGAAGAAGAATCAGTAAAGGAACTATTACCAATGAAGGTCTAAGAATTTCTAGAGAAGTACAAATACATAGTGAGTGACGGTACTCCTACAACCCTACCACCTAAGAGGTTTATAAGTCATCAGATAAATTTTTTTCCAGGGGAATCCTTTCCAAAAAAAGAAGCATAAAAGTTGACTCCAGATTAGAACTTGGAGGTAGAAAGACAAGTACAAGAGCTCTTGGCTCAAGGCTTGATCAAGAAGAGAATTAGCCCTTGTGCAATACCGGTTGTTTTATAATCTAAGAAGGGGGGAAAGTGGACATTATGCACAGATTCAAGGGATATAAATAGGATCACAATAAGGTACATATCCCCAATCCCAAGAATAGAGGATCTTATGGATTGCCTAGGTGGGGAAATGTACTTTACAAAGCTAGATTTGAAGAGTGGTTATCACCAAATTAGGGTGAAGGAAGGTGATGAATGGAAAATGACATTCAAGACCACAGATGGGTTATATGAATGGCTTGTTATGCCATTTGGCCTCTCTAATGATCTAAGCACATTCATGAGGCTCATGAATGAGGTGCTCAAGGACTTCACATGGAAGTTTGTGGTGGTATATCTTGATGATATACTATATTTAGTAAGACAAGAGAGGAGAATATCAGACATGTTGTGGCAGTATTGAAAAGGTTACATGAAGAGAATTTGGCCATTAACCTTGAGAAGTGTGAGTTATTTAAACAAGAACTAGTTTACTTGGGCTTTGTAGTGTCCAAGGGGTCTTTGAAGATGGACAAAGAAAAAGTTGCTTTAATCTTGAACTGGCCTCCACCTACCACAGGCACAAAGGTAAGGATTTTCCATGGCCTTGCCCAATTTTATAGAAAGCTTATTAGGAATTTCAGTGGGATATGTGCACCTTTGATGGATACCATAAAGGGTGGGGAAAAAACTAAGTTTAGATGGATAGTAGAAGTAGGGAAAGAATTTGAGTTGTTGAAGCAACAAGTGGCTACTCAACCAATCCTACAATTACCAAGTTTTGAGAAGTTGTTTACCATTGAGTGTGATGCTAGTGGATTAGAAGTAGGAGTGGTATTGAGTCAAGAAGGTAGGCCTATTGCCTTCTTTAGTGATAAATTGAATGAGGCTAAGAAGAGATACTCTTCTTATGATTTGGAACTATATGCACTAGTTCAATCTCTAAGAAAATGGAGACACTATTTGTTGCCCAAGGAGTTTGTAGTATTCACTGACAACTAGGATCTTAGTTACATTAACACCCAAGAAAATTTGAGCAACAGACATTTGAAGTGGATGGAGTACTTGCAGACATTCACTTTTACTATCAAGCACAAGAAGGGTCAACTCAATATGGTGGAAAATGCCTTAAGCAAGAGGTTGTTGAAAGTGCAATAAGTTCACTTGAATAGCATTGGAATTGAAAGTTTTAGAGATACAAATCATATGAGGATTTTGGTGAGGCCTATAAGGTATGTGTTGATTTTGAGAACCATTTTCATAGCAAGTTCTCTGATTTTACTTTACAGAATGGATTTTTGTTCAAGGGAAATCAGTTGTGTGTACCCAAAGGGTCAATGAGGATGAACCTCATCCAAGAGAAACATAATGGTTCTCTAAGTGGTAAGTTTGGTAAGGACAAGACCTTGGAATTGGTCCAAAGGTTCTACCATTGGCCAAAGTTGGTGAAAGATGTCACCAAGTATGTGGAGCTGTGTGTTGTGTGCATGAAGGCAAAAGGAGGAATGAGTAATGCAGGGTTGTATTAGCTTCTACTAGTCCCTAACATGCCATGGGAGTGTGTGAGTATGGATTTTATTGTGGGCTTACCCAAGACTAAACAAGGGTATGATAGAATTTATGTAGTTGTTGATAGATTTAGAAAAATGAGGCACTTCATCCCATGTAAAAATACTAATGATGATATCCACATTGCTTATTTGTTTTTCAAAGAGCTTGTGAGGATGCATGGTCTCCCTTTGAGTATAGTCTTTGATAGGGATGTGAAATTTATGAGCCATTTTTGGCAAAATTTGTGGACAAGATTGGGTACTAACCTATCTTTTGGCTCACCTTACCACCCTCAGACTGATGGCCAAACTGAGGTGGTAAATAGGGTTTTGGGTAAACTATTGAGGTTCCTAACTAAGGAGTATGGGTAGAATTGGGATGTGGTCATTCCCAAAGAACAATATGCTTACAATGATAGCAAGAATAGGATGACAGGAAAGAGCCCATTTGAGGTTGTTTATACCATGCACCCTAGGGGTGTTTGTGAGCTCAAAGATCTTGGTGGAATGGAATACAGAAGTGTCCATGCAGAGGACTTAACCTCTACCATGAAAGAGATACAAGACCAAGTGAAGAAGTAGATACAAGACAGTCAACTTAAGCTGAAAGCCAAAGTTGATGAGAAGAGGAGAGATGTTCAGTTTGAAGTGGGTGACTATGTCATGGCCCACTTGAACAAATCAAGGCTATAGAAGGGTGTCCCTACCAAAATTCAAATGAAAAGGGTGGGACCTTGTAAGATCTTGGCAAAATATGGAGCTAATGCATATAAGGTGGACTTACCATCAAACTTGAGTATATCTCCAATTTTTAATGTTCAAGATTTGATACATTTTAGAGGGAAGATGGATGAGATCACTCCAAATAGTTAGGGGGTCAGTGATGATGTGGAAGTTGTTGTCTTACCTCCAAAGTTTCAGATGGTGGCTGACAAAGTTTTGGACTCCCCGGTTAAGAATACTACTAGACACAAAGTCTACATGGATCATTTTATTCAGTGGAAGGATAGAACAAATTCAGAGGCTTCTTGGATTGTAGAGAAAGACTTCAAGAAGGTGGGCATCTCAAAGGATCTTCTATCCACAGGAGTGACATAACTTCTCCTTTTGGGGGAGTATGGTGCAGGAGCACCTAGGTAGGCTAGTTGTTTTGATGTAACCTAGGGTTTTTCTCCTTCTTGTTTTGGCTTGTAGTGGTTCTAGCCAAACCACTAGTTGAATAAAGGGACCAAGAGTCCTAGTGTGTGAAGTTTTTGTAGGAGGTTAGGTCTTATTAGGTCCTTAGTGACCTTTAGGTCCATTTAGGTCCAATTAGGTGTTTTTGGAATTTTGTGGAAAAATGATCCAAGAAAGGTACTAGAGGTCCTATTTGATGTTATTTCATGATATTTGAAGGATTTGACAAGTTTGGGCATAGTTAGACTAGGTTTGAATACCAAACTCAAAAGTTGCAAAAAGTTGTCAATGTTGTCATTGACAACATTGACAACTTTTATGACAAGATTGCATCTTCGGTGAAATCGGTTAGGTAACTATCTGAAACTGATGAATTAGTGTTTGGGTCAACTATATATGACCATCCTTGAGATGTGTGAAGTGTTGGAAAGTTTGAGAATTTTTGTGTACAGACTGTATTTGTGAATAATAGTGACTGTTAAAGTGTTTTGAGGTGATCTGATAGTTTAATGGATTGAATCTAATTCTATGATCATTGTTTCATGTAATGTAAGTTGTTAGAAGAATTTGTGTGGTGGTATTTTGTTTTTTTCAATAGTTTTAAGTGCTTGTATAAAATCTTTTGTCTTTAGTCCAGTCGTTGGTTTGTATTGGGCAACTTTTGCAAAATGGGGTCTTAACTCCATCTTCCACTGTGGCATTTGCCCGGGATCTTGGATTATGGTGGTGGAATCCATGTACAATGTGTATAGTGAAGGAGGGACCCAGGAAAGCAAGAAAGCCATTTTTTGGGATGATTCCCTAGGTGAGCCAGTGATGCATGGCTAGGGGTCTTCAGTAGTTGCAAAGCTTAATTGGTGGGTTGAAAGCATTCATAGCTTCAACCAAAGCTTTTAGAGGAGTAGGGTGGTGAGTTGTGAGATCCCCAAAGTGAGTGGGAGGACTTGGTGATGTTTCTTGGATAGTGTAATATCTAAATTTGGCTCATCAAGGACATCCTTACGTAAGATTTGCATAATGAGATAAGAAAGAGATCCTAAGGCCAATTTTAGTAATTCACCAAAATGTAATATATAAAAATAGATGGGGGCCAAAATGTAAAGTGTTTGGAAAGGGATAAGGTGGTTTGATTGTTAATTATTATTTGATTTTCTTAGAGTATGTTGATTTCCTTAACCCTACCTTACATTTAATTAAATTGTATTGATTATGTATTGCAATTGTGATTAGGGAGAAGATAAGATGGTCCTCTTTTATCCTCAAATGGACAAATGGGAGATCCAAGTTGATCAACCCAAAGGAAGGGCTAATTCACAAATGAATCAACTATTTGGAAAGGAGAATAACAAGAAGGATATCTTAAATTCTGACAATTATATGTATAGATATGATATATGATAGTAATTGAAGAAATAGGAGAAATGTACTAACCTTGAAGAATTGCAGATCAAAGAATGTTGTTTTCTAAGGTCTGTAGACTATTTCTGGAAAAACTGACAGTTGATCCCAAACCAGAATGTAGAGACGAACAAAACCCAGAAATATTTTTCTGTTCCAATGTCATCTTATGAAAAAGGTGGACCTTGACCCACAAATGTCAACCCTAACCCAATAATGTTGACCCTGACCTGCACAGGTCCGACAAAGAATCTGTTTGCGCCGTCCAAAAGAAAGCCGAAAAGGGTATCTAGATCTGGTCTCAAATCTACTATTCTGAACCTGTACCTTCAAGAAAAAGAGGTTTTTTTGTTGCGGGGGAGGGGTTTTCCTTGGTCAAACCTCAGTTTTGGAATTAACCTCAAATATATGTAATTGAAATTGCAGAAATAGATAAAGTAAATACTTAAATTCACCTTGCTTGTAAAAGTCCTTGTGGTGGATTTGAATCCTTCAATCCACAAGAATGTATGCACCAAATATGTAGAATGTATAATGGTAGGATGTCTTCAATCTCTTGCTTGTAGATCTCCAACACCAAGTCTTGAATGGGTTCTTGAATTTGGAATAGGCTTGGAAGAAGGTGGATGGAGAGATCACCAAAAGGGCACTATGTAGCTTAAATCCTTCAATGGCCTCTAATGGATCCCCTTCATGAAAATAGATGTTTGAATGGATGAATTCTTGCTTGAAATATTTCTCCTTAGCTTTCTTGGACTTCACTTGATAATGATCTTCAATTGCTCAAGGATGCTTAGGCTTCAAATAGAGGACTTAGAGAAAATGAGGGGAGAAAGGATCCCTTTTATATGAAACTAGGGCACAATCTTCTAAGGAGGCTGACATAGGAGAATTAAATTTCCATTAAAGCCTTCACCCCTAGGAGAGGACCTATATTAAATATAATTTAGGAATCGATGCTCTGGAAACTGAAACAGTCGACCCGGAAGCGGGAAAATACTTTTTGCAAAGACCGACATCCAAAACTGTGAGAACTCAGGATCTAAACCTTGGGTCAAGGTCAAGGTTGACCTTGACCTAGGTCAGGGTCAAGGTTGACATAAACCTAAAAGGTCGACCCTGACCCTGAAGCCTAGAATCACCAGTCTGCAGTTTAGAATGGAGAAATCAGGCTAAACAGAAGTGGAAAAAAGGACAGAATAGGGGGGAAGCCATGTCAGGATCAGTAACCCATTCAAGGTGCTTGTCATGACCCAAAACCACTCACTCGGAAGGCTAAAAAAGTCTAAAATGGAAGTTCTTCCATTTTCTGACTATACATTTAGCCCCCACTTTAGCAAGAGTATGAGCTCAACAAAAACTCTTGGTAAAGGAGAATATTCTGATAATACAATCTTATTGGAACCAAAAGGGATAAAGAAACCCTCAAGCCTCCAAGGGACTTAATTCTTTATCCACCCTAAGATCACGATAAGAGAGACATCACTTAGTTAAGGAGAGAGAGAAAGGGTATGAGTATCTCGCCCAATGAGAACTTATGTCTCATTGTGAACCACACAAAAAGCGTAACAGGAAAGATGGAGTTGAACTACCTAGTGAATGTGGCTACTCACTAGTCAACCAATTAGGGAGATACATTCTTAAAGGGATCAAAATATTGTAAATTGAAAACTGGCAAGATCAAGAGATCCGTTTAAATTTAAACTGGAGGGATCAAGAGATCCTAAAAAAAAAGTAAAAATGACCACGCTTTAAGGATTAGTTTCTTTTAATCCATAAAGGGAAAAGTTTTAAATCTTGAAAACTATTTTGAATGTGTGTGTGTGAAAAAAGTGATTAGAGTGTATGCCCCCATGTTAAAGTCATTGCTAACACTTTAACAGGAGCAATGGTTTTAACGGAAACATCAACAACTCTACGGATTACGTTTCCACTGCGAGATGCCCCCAAAGGAAGACAAATCAAGGGAAATAAAACATAAACATACATAAGAACACAAGAGGGATCTACCTAATGTGGGGTTAGTATGATCATAAGATAACATGTACATAGAAATATAATATTATTATAAATGAATTGACATCATTCCCAAAATAAAGTAGAAATACAATCACAAAGGAGGAAAGAAACTTAAGAATTACGAAGAGGAATCTTTTTGGACCACAACATGGAGACCAAAAAGAATTAGTGCTACCATGTCGCAGATCCAAGCAGATTGTGCAAGGAAAATAGTTGCAAACAATAGCACAAATACAACATAACATGAAACAACATATAGAAAAATTTAGATACATATAGAAGAATTAGTACAATAGGATTGATTCCTTTATCACCTTGCACCAACAAAGTAACAAGGGTCGTATAAAAGAATCTAACAAACATTTAGAAAAACACATTACGAGGGAAGCACAATACAACATATAAGCACAAAAAGGGCTACCATAAAGGATGAGCCAATCAAGCA
>MU225140.1:2255307-2273868 GCA_018584345.1 Thuja plicata | reverse complement strand
GGAACTCTTAAAGCATCATCTTCATCATGAGATGAGTGAGAAGAGTTATGCTCCATAGAAGGATTGGAATCATGAGTTATCAAATTATCATCTAGGATCCTAAGGAAAGGAGAGGAAGACTCAGGATCAAAGGAACCTATAAGTCTACGGCTTCTTCTAACTGGGATACTATAAGTAGAACTAGATGTGGTAAAGCTCATACACCAATACAATGAAAATGAACTAACACCAAATTGTGATCTATTGAATTTAAATGCAATTTGAAAGAACATGCAAGATCTAGCATAAACAATGTAAATCTAACACCAAAAAGAAAGAGTTGTCTATCGCGGGTTCACCAAAATGTAATATCTAAATTTGGCTCATCAAGGACATCCTTAAGTAAGATTTTCATAATGAGATAAGAAAGAGATCCTAAGGCCAATTTTAGTAATTCACCAAAATGTAATATATAAAAATAGATGGGGGCCAAAATGTAAAGTGTTTGGAAAGGGATAAGGTGGTTTGATTGTTAATTATTATTTGATTTGCTTAGAGTATGTTGATTTCCTTAACCCTACCTTACATTTAATTGAATTGTATTGGTTATGTATTGAAATTGTGATTAGGGAGAAGATAAGATGCTCCTCTTTTATTCTCAAATGCACAAATGGGAGATCCAAGTTGATCAACCCAAAGGAAGGGCTAATGCACAAATGAATCAACTATTTGGAAAGGAGAATAACAAGAAGGATATCTTAAATTCTGAAAATTATATGTATAGATATGATATATGAAAATAATTGAATAAATAGGAGAAATGTACTAACCTTGAAGAATTTCATATCAAAGAATACTATTTTCTGAGGTCTATAGACTGTTTCTGGAGAAACTGACAATTGATCCCAAACCAGAACGCAGAGGCGAACAAAACCCAAAAATATTTTTTTGTTTCAATGTCATCTCATGAAAAAGGTCAACCTTGACCCACAAATGTCAACCCTGACCCAATAATGTCGACCCTGACCTGCACAGGTCTGACAGAGAATCTGCTCGCATCGTCTGAAAGAAAGCCGAAAAGGGTATCCAAATCTGGTCTCAAATCTACAATTATAAACCTGTACATACAAGAAAAAGAGGTTTGTTTGTTGTGGGGGAGGGGTTTTCCTTGGTCAAACCCCATTTTTGGAATTAACCTCAAATATATGTAATTGAAATTGCAGAAATAGACAAAGTAAATACTTAAATTCACCTTGCTTGTAAAAGTCCTTGTGGCAGATTCGAATCCTTCAATCCAAAAGCATGTATGCACCAAATATGTAGAATGTAGAATGGTAGGATTTCTTCAATCTCTTTCTTGTAGATCTCCAACACCAATTCTTGAATGGGTTCTTGAATTTGGAATAGGCTTGGAAGAAGGTGGATGGAGAGATCACCAAAAGGGCACTATGTAGCTTGAATCCTTCAATGAACTCCAATGGATCTCCTTCATGAAAATAGATGTTTGAATGGATGAATGCTTGCTTGAAATGTTTCTCCTTAGCTTTCTTGGACTTCACTTGATAATGATCTTCAATTGCTCAAGGATGCTTAGGCTTCAAATAGAGGACTTAGAGAAAATGAGGGGAGAAAGGCTCCCTTTTATATGAAACTAGGGCACAATATTCTAAGGAGGCTGACATAGGAGAATTAAATTTCCATTAAATAATTTACCCCTAGGAGAGGACCTATATTAAATATAATTTAGGAATCGATGCTTCGGAACCCAAAATAGCTGACTCGGAAGCGGGAAAATAATTTTTGCAAAGACTGACATCCAAACTGTGACACCCCGAGATCTGAACCCTGGGTCAAGGTAAAGGTCAGCCTTGACCTAGGTCAGGATCAAGGTTTACCTTGAACTAGGTTAGGGTTGAGGTTGACATAGACCTAAAAGGTTGACCCTGACCCTGAAGCCCAAAATCAACAATCTGCAGTTCAGAATGTAGAAATCAGGCTAAACAAGAGTGGAAAAAAAAAGGGGGGAAGCCATGTAAAGATCAGGAACCCATTCAGGGTGCTTATCATGACCCTAAACCACTCACTCGGAAGGCTAAACAAGTCTAAAATGGAAGTGCTTCCATTTTTTAACTATACAGATAGAAAGAAAGAAGTTTCATCTAGACTAGTTTTGAAACCCTCAAAACCCTGAATTTTAGCCTTATTTATAGGCAGAGCTGTACGGACAACTTGAGATCCCTAGACCTAGAAAATATCTAGTGTCTCTATAAAGGGTTTCAGGATCCTAAACCTATTTGGGAACTTGTTAAGACATTTTTCAAGTTAATGCAGAAAAGTTGACTAAATATGGCTAATTGCTTGAAGCCCTATTTTGGAAGCAATTGTGTAGGTTCTTGGAACTCGATTGGAGTTTTGATGCAAAGTGTGGTTGCAGGTACTGGAAAGGGTCCTATTAACACCTTGGATACCCCAATCCTCTTTGTGTATTGAGCATTGATCATTTTGAATCAAATGGGGCCTTTTAGGCCAAGGAAGCAAGGAAGACCTTTTAGGGTCTAGGAGTAAGTTTTGAAGTGTTTTGTTCTAAAAAAAATGGTGTCCACTAGTTGAAGGAGTTAGGATCTTGTGATAAGATACCTAAGTAGCCTAGGGTTAGTGAAAGAACCCTAGTAGGTCATAGAGTGACCTAGGAGAACCTAGAAGAGGTCTCAGAGAAGCAAGACTAGTGCTACATCATTCAGTATACACCAAGTGACAACAAACACCGACAAACAATGCACATTGACGGATAGAGAACCCTAAGAGAAGACTCATAGTGATACCCGACAAAGATATGTGAGCAAGCATTAACAAGCAGAACCTAGGTAATACCCAAGTAGAACTGAAAGTCACAGTGTTGCACGATGAAAATACAACCCCGATGGACAAAGATGCTCCAGGACAACTGAAGTCAAGACTGAGAAAACAAGGAGTTAAACACTGATAAATGCTGAAGTTCAGAGATGAAAAAATACTTAGTTGGGAGGAACTGAATATGGAGTTAACTGATTGATTACATTATTTTCATCAACCAGTTAAAAGCTATAGCTAAGCTAGATATTTAAAGCTAGTTTTATTCTAGTTATAAAAGAGAAATCTACAGGATACAACTAAAGCAAGATTTAAAGCAAGAATGGCGAGATATGCAGATCACGCCAAGAAAAAGAAAGTCAAGGACTTAGAAATTGTGAAAATCATGTCTATAAGAGAGATAATATAATTCATTATGAATTGGGGGGAGAATAATAGAGGATGCTGAAGAGAATACTGGTGAAGATAAGAAGTCTTCATACAGTCCTGATCAAACAAGCTGAAGAACAGAGCTAAAGATTTCTGCAGACACCGAGCAACAGAGAAGCAACAACATCATCAAGCAGAAAGAAGTGGAGCAAAGGAACAAAAAATAAACATTGATCATAAAGGTATTATGAGATTATAATAGATCTGAACATCTACAAGATTAAGTTGTATTTATGAAAAGATCATATACTATTTCAGTTTAACCATTGATTCAGAAAATCTCTTAACAGAGTGGGATTGAACTATCATTTATATATTGAGATACATACCAATGAGTATCAAAAAGTTTCTCATGAAGATAGCATAGTGAAACTCTAGATATCAAGTGACAAACTATTATATTGAAATCCTCTAACAAGCTCACACTTAATAGTGTGTTTGTAACCTTTAACAGGGTTGGCTCTTCACCGAGCTCACTTCAGAAGAGTGAAAATTTTGGGTTACCGATCCCAAGTGGTTTTTCCCTTAACAGGGTTTCCACATTAAAAATCCATGTGTCAAATGTGTTTATCATTCATTGCTTTGATGGTTTGCTTTACACATTACTAAAATAGCATTGATCGGTAAACACTAAGTTATTTACTATATTTTGGTAAAGGCTAGACTGCTATTCGGTAAAGCTTAAGGAAAAAGGATAAACGATGAAATCCGAGCAGTAGTTATTTGATAAGATTATTTAAGGGAATACATCTTGTAGGACTAAACATAACTAGAGGTTTATATTTGTGGTATAAAATTTTGGGTTGATTTATTGGATTATTTTTGAGGCCATTGATTCACACCCCTCTCACTTATTCTAACTATTGGTATCAGAGCTTGTGTGCTTAGAAAGGGAGTTTAAAGACACAAGCTAAAGATCACAAGATGAGAAAAAAGATTGTGCCTAAGTTGAACAAAGACAACTTTGCATCATGGAAAAGTGGGATAAGACTCCACCTATCAGGTATTGGAAATGATGTTACTCAATACTTGGATACTGAATATGTGTTGCATATTGGACCTCACACACTTGATCAATTGATAGAAAAGTATGAGCATAATTCTATGATGATATAACTTTCTTCCTCTCTCTCTGATGCTAAATTTGAAGATGTCAAAACATGCACCACCGCAAAGAAAATGTGGGACAAATTGAAGCTAGTACATGGAGGAGATGCAAATGTGCTAAGAGCTAAGGTAGAAAGCCTAAGAGGAAAGTTTGATGAACTAAGAATTAAAGAAGGGGAAAATATCACTCAGTACAAATGTAGAATCAAAGACGTAGTCAATGCTATCCAAGGAGTAGGAGGTGTACTTGAAGATAAACAATGGTAAGTAAAATCCTAAGAACTTTACTACCTATTTTTTCTATTAGAGTATCTGCTATACAAGAAATGAGAGAAGTAGAAAATAACAATGTCACTCTAGATAGTTTGGTTGGTAGACTTATTTCATTTGAGATGAATAACTTTAACAACAATGTCTTACCATCTATTAAGTCTGCATTCAAATCTTCTTTTAAAATAATTAAGTCAAGTCATAAATACACTATGAGAAATGATAGTGAAAGTGATAGTGATAAACAAGAACTTGATGAGATTGAAGCACTAATGGCTAGAAGATTGCAGAGAGGCATAGGTAGATACAAAGGTAAAATACCATTGGTATGTTTTAATTGTAAGAGATTGGACACTTTTCTACTAGATTTCCTAACAGAAGAAAATAAGACAGAAATAGTGACAGATCATATAAAAAGAAGTTTGACAGAGGTAATGACAGAGATTACCCAAGAAACCAACAATCTGAAAAAAGAGATAACCAGGACTATAAGGACAAAGGAAAGAAAGATTTTTACCTAGATGAAAACAAAGTTGAGAATACTAACACCAAATTTGATGAAGATATTGAGGTGGTATTTGTTGCTGTGAAGGATGATTCAGATGAAGAGGAAAGGTATGTTGAAATTGAACTCATATCCAAGGTTAGTAAAAATGATGTCTAGATTATTGATAGTGGCTGTACTCACCACATGACTGGAGTAAGGAAAATTTTGAAACTTTTGAGTATTATAATGGTGGATCAGTATGAATGGGTAATGACTCACCTTGTCCGGTTGAAGGTAAAGGAACCATAATGTTGAATAATCTAATCAGATGTGAAAATGCATATTGGGTAAAAGGACTTAACTATAATCTACTGAGTGTTTTACAGTTGAATAACATAGGTCACCGAGTTGCATTTGAGAACAAAAGGCAAAGATCTTTAATGAATCAGGAAGGTTGATCGGAATTGGTGAATAGACAACCTATTCTATCTTGATGATATTAACACCACTTGTTTAATGGAAAGAAACAAAGACATATGGTTGTGGCATAGAAGGTTATGTCATGTGAATTTTGAAATGATTAGGATAAGCAATAAAAGGAAAGTAAGAGGCTTACCGAGCATGTCAAATCTCAATCATGTCATGTGTAAGAATTGTCAAAAAGGTAAAATGACAAAGTATAGTTTCAAGAGAAAAACCTACACATCTAATGAAATTCTAGAATTAGTCAATACCGATCTATGTGGACCAATGAGAACAAAGAGTTACTATGGTGATATATAATTCATTCTCTTTGTTAATGATTATTCTAGAATGATGACAGTTATGTTCTTAAAAGAGAAATCATAAGCATTCAAGATGTTTAAATGGTATAAAGCTATTGTAGAAAAACAAAGTGGTAAGGAACTAAAATTCTTAAGATCAGATAGAGGAGGAGAATTTATTTATGATGAATTCACTAAATTTTGTAATGAGCATGGAATTCAAAGGTAGGTTTCTGCACCAAGAACACCACAAAAAAATGGGATTTCTAAAAGAAGAAACATATCCATTGTTGATTGTGCCTATACATTGATGATTGAGAAAGACATCACTCAAACATTCTGGAGAGCAGTTGTCAGTACTAATGTCTACACATTGAATATAGTTCAATTAAAGAAAGACACCAATAAGACACCTTATGAGCTATGGTATGGATAAAGACCCAATGTCAGTTACTTTAGAATTTTTTGATGTCAATGTTATATTTTGAAATATGATAGAAATGGAAAGCTTGACTCCAAAGGTGAAGAAGGAATACTTTTTAGGTTATTCTACCAAAAGCAAGGCTTATAAATGTCTTAACAAATCCTCCAACAAAATAATTGAAAGTGCAAATGTCAGAGTAGATGAATTTGTAGAGAAAAATGATAAGGAAAGTAGAAAGGAACCAGAAGACTACAACATGTTTGTCTACAGTGAAGAACCTGACACTCTATCCAAGAAATTAGTGTACCGCTCAAGAGTGACAGAACAATGCACCCAAACATCAGGTTGCTAACACTGAAAATTGGGAAATTGCTGAAAAGGATGTCCCGAGTGATGGAGATCAGAATGAAGGTCAAGATGATGATTAGAATGATGAAAACAGAGCTGAACCAATACTTTCCAAGTATGTTAGAAGACACCATCCACAGAACCAGATCATAGGAGACAAGAAGGATGGAATGAGAACAAGAAGTAAGTCACTTAACACTAGATGTTTAATTTGTGATTTTGAGCCTAAATTTGTTAATACAACACTTGAAAATGAAGAATGGTCTAGTGTTATGAATGAAGAGATAGAAAATATTGAGAAGAATAGAACATAGACATTATTACCTAGACCAGATGACATGAATGTCATTGGTACCAAATAGATATTCATAAACAAGCTGAATAAGAATGGAGAAGACACAAGGATCAAAGAAAGATTAGTATGCAAGGGGTACGTACAAGAAGAAGGTATTGACTATGGATAAACCTTTGCACTCGTTGCTAGACTAGAAGGAGTCAGAATTATACTTGCTTATGTTGCATTCAAAGGATTCAAGGTATACCAAATGGATGTCAAGTCTGCATTCCTAAATGGAATACTAGAAGAAGAGGTATATATTGAACAACCAGAAGGATTTGTTGATCCCAACAAGAGAAACATGGTTTGTAGACTACACAAAGCCTTGTATGGTTTGAAACAAAAACCAAGATCCTGGTATGAAAGACTTCATTCCTATCTCATAAGTATTGGATTTGTAAGAACAAGTGAAAATAAAAATTTGTATTTAAAAGAAGATACTGATGATAATATTTTGATTGCTGAAATATTTGTTGATGATATCATATTTGGAGGTAATGATATATTATGCAAATCATTTGCTAATGAAATGAGCAAAGAGTTTGAGATGTCAATGTTTGGGGAGATCAAGTTCTTTCTTGGTCTACAGATTCTTCAACAAGATGCAGGAATCTATATCACACAATCCAAATACATCGAGGAAGTGTTGAAGATATTCAAGATGGAAGATTCCAAACCAGTTGGAACACCTATGGAAACTTGATGTAAGATTACAAAGGAAGACAAGTCCATCGAGGTAAATAAGACCCTATATAGATCTTTGATTGGAAAACTCATGTATGTTGTTCATACTAGACCAGATATAGCACATGCAGTTGGAATAGTTGCAAGATTTTCTGCTGATCCCAAGGAATCACACATGACTATTGTCAAAAGAATTCCAAGGTATATAAAGAATACCAAAGAATATAGCTTATGGTATAAAAGAGAAGGAAAATTTGAGTTTCAAGTCTATACAGATGCTGATTGGGCTGAAAACTTAGGCGACAAAAAGAACACAACTGGAGGATGAAGGAATTATATTTTCCATTAGTATACTTAGAGAAAAACATGATCTGCATGATTGGTTTAGTCTAAACTGACATACAGAGCACATCACTATCCAACACTAAGGTTACCCGATGAACACTGTCAAGTGTTACACGATGAAAAAAAGATAAGGATACCCAACGAAGTATCAATAATGCTACCAGACGAATAGCAAAGAGAGGAACCTAATAGATACAGGGTACCTGACGAATAGTTCAGACAAGGAACACCGATAGACTACAAGTTCAACCAATAGCCAAGAACTGACAGTCAGTTACATCTCGCAAAAAGTGGATCTGACTTTCCATGTCAGATAAATCACTGAAGTTGTATTTATAACTTCTTGATTTGATTTTTAATCCATTATGTGTGAATGAAGCAATGTAATCTTTATTGTTTTAATTCATTTTTTTGTTTTAAAACATGCAAACTAAAGGTCAAGGTCAAGTTGTAAACCTTGGATCTAAGAGTTAACATTGTAAATCATGAATTCCAAGATAGGTCAAATAAATTGTATAAATAGGTGCTCGATCCATTAAGAACAGTTGTTGTTCAATGAAGATAGTAGCCATAGAGAGAAACTAAAGACCAGACAGAGAATTCATGCTGAAGAACACAAATAGAATCAATTCAGTTTTCAAGAATAGAATAGAGGCTACTGACAAGCAGAGAAAAGGTATTCATCAATCACTTAAGGTGATATTGTAATTGTAAAAGCTTTAATGGATCTGTAAATCAGCAATAGTAGATTGTATACAGTCAGGTCAAAATTTGTACTCATTCTAACAAGTGTAGTACGCCAATGAAATCCTTTCAAGAAAGGTGGGCTTAACCGTCCTATTGTAAATCTCATAACTGAGTGCACACTTAAATCAGTGTTGCTAAAGCTCTTAACAGAGTAGATATTAACAGGTCTCCACCTCAATACTCTTAATAGGGTAGATCATCAGAAGTGATCAAATTAGAAGCCTTAACCGACTCCCTTCTATTCTCCAGATAGTGAAGTTTTGTGGGTGCCATCCCCACCATAGTTTTTACTTCCTACCAGGAATTTTCTGCGATATCATATCTTGTGTTATGTGTTTTTTAATTTCATGAATGTTTCTATGGATGATCGTAAAGATTGTTAACAAACAATGTCTACATAAGAAATAATAATAGTAATGGTTGGTATATCAAAATTGAATGATCACTAATGATAAATTGGGTAAAGTGTTAAAAGTTTTAGAGGTACTGATTCACCCCTCCCCTCTTAGTACTACTTCCCATTGAGTCCAATAATTGGTATCAGATCTAAGTTTCTTCTTGAAAATCTTAAGAGCTTAAGAGAAAAGATCTAACAATGGAGAAGTATAAACTTGATAAGAATGTTGAGAACAAAAATCTTGAGATACAAATGTTCTATGAACAATATAAAGAAGCAAGAATCAAGATGAGAGAGCTGCTGGCTGAAAGAAAAGGTATGGCTACCAGGAACAATGAAGTAGACTATTAGGAAGAAGAGATTCTAGATTTCTTTAATTCTTCAGGATCTAATGCAAGTAATACATCAGATACAACAGAAGAAAACATCACAAATCCAAAGGAGATCAATCAACATCTGACAAAGAAAATAAAGATGCTACAAATTGGTCAAGAGACCCAGATGGTAAGAATGATTGATGTGATGAGTTCTGTCAGACAAGCTAAAATAGAAAGAACACTTGCTATTGATGATAGAAGGAAGATCATAGAGAAACTACAAGAAAAATAAATGGAAATTCAAAGACATGCTGAGCATCACCATGATCTCACAAATCAGATTATCCTTATGAGTCAAGAAGCAAACAGAATAAATGTGGAACTCATTGAGAGAATATAGATTATCAGTGAACTAAGAGAAGAAAATGAAAAGTAGAAGTATGAGGTTAGAATTTAGCAACAACATAATGAGATTATCAGAAAGGCTGAAGAAATCAATAAAAGAATGGATGAATTTCTTGAAGAACAATGAAGAGTCATTAACAACATCGGTATAGGCTTTATAGAAAAAGGAGAAAAATCAAGACCAAAGAATGTCTATGAAAATCCAAGACCAAGAAAGCCAACATGCAAGCACTGTAGAAAGCAAGGGCACACATCAAATGCATGCAGAGGTAAAATGAAAGGTACTCCTAAATCTAAATCTACATCTTCATTCATAGGATTTTGTTATAAATGTAACAAGAAAGGACATAAGGCTTATGAATGCAAGAGCAAGATAGAAACGCCAAAGAAGGAAACCTACATGGACAAATATAGTCCTACATGCAAGATGAATGGGCACACATCTGAAGAATGTTGGAAAAAGAAAAGACAAGCATGGAAGCCAAAAGGTAAAGAAGTCCCTTATCAACCAAAGAGAATCGGTAATCAATATGTATGGGATTACAATACTTGGACAAACTATACAAAATGTGGTAGATATGGTCACATTGCTACAAACTACATGAGAGAATGGACCAAAAGGTCTAGAGGCTAGTCAAACCCTAGAATGGCATGCTTACACTGTCATAAAGTTGGTCATCTAAAGAAAGATTGCAAAGACAGATTGATAGACACAAGCACACATCCCAATGGTAACACCATTAAAGATATCTAGAGGGCAAGAGACAAAATGTGGATAAAATCTTCAAGCAATGATAAAACTGGACCAAGAAATGCAAATGGTGACACCCCATCCAATTGATTCGGTGACACCACCAACCCCACTTAAGCTAAACAAGTAAGTATGGAACTACACTATACCAAGTTATATTTTGCATCAGTTCCATTATATAAAAAGTTATATAGTCAAAATATGCATAAATCAAAGATGCATATACTTTACTTGTTACCAATCTAAGGATACAACACTGTTGGTAAACACTTACCAAAAATCATAGGTGAACACAATAATGAGTTGTTCACACTTATTGAAAATTGTCGGTCAACTAGTAAAAGTGGTAAACTGCCAATGTATCCTGACGATCGTCGGTAAGAAAGCAAAACTCAGAAGTCATCATGACAGAATACCGATATCCGTCGGTAAAATAAAAGTGGTTGACAACTACCATAAGCATCATGTCTACACAAATGATGATTTGAAATATCCTCCCGATGAAACCCGTCTTTATGTCTCAATGAGTTGGTGAGCATTTATTGCAAAGACTTAGGTCAAAAAGTGTATAAATAGTCGACGGGATAACTTCATTTTTCACCCACAATTTGAAGAGAAAAATAGAGCGACATCAAAGAGATTAAAGAGCAGAAAGCAGAAGCGTCTACAAATTGATTCAACACATAGGGAATAGATTCTTCATCATAGTCACGAATTGAAGTAACAAGGGAACCGAAAGATCTCTATCATTGTTTTGTCGAGAAAGCCCTAATTTCAAAGAAAATCCTAAATTCTTGAAAAATAATGGCAACCACTTCAAGAAATGCTAAGTTAAAGAATGAAAAGAAGAATGTGGTGAAACTAATCAAGAACAACACATGTGTAGAACCTAAATACAAAATCTATCTAGAGATTGCATCGAAACCCGATGAAGCTGGCACATTTTTAAAAATCCTGCCTAGGGTTTTTCTCATATAAGATGTTAGGTCTTACATTCACGGAAAGATTGCAGATATAGGTGATTTGGAAATGGATGAAGCTTATAAGAAGCTATGTGATGTCGAAGGAAAACTGAAAGAAGAACATAAACACTTGGAGGTCAAAGGGTTAACTAATGCCCTATATTTCCCAAGGGAATTCAAGACAGAGTGGATTATGATAGTCTTAAGCAGGATGCATGACAACAAACTATGGCTAGACCAACCCAAGCAAATAACAAGGGATGTTCTTCATGCTGTCACTAGTTATCTGATAACCGACAAACCTAGGGCACACAAACATCCATCCATGAAATAAGTTACAAAAATTACTAATGCAGAAGGAGACAAAAAAGGTCTCAAGGTTAACACAATCACTGATGATGAGTTGAAATTTGGTGCATGTGTTATTGGTTACAAAATCTTCCAGGCTAGCAGACTGAACAACATTTCTTCAACAGTAGTAAGCACAACTTACAAGATTGTAACTAAAAGAATTCAAATGGATCTATGTGAGATCCTACTAAAACAACTTGATGAGAATATGATCAAGATCAGATATGCAAATAGCAACACATGTAAGTTTGGTTCACTTATTATGTGTATATTTTTCTATTTTCAAGAATATTTTCCTTCAGTAGGAAAAGTTGTATGGGACTCTACCAAACCGGTAACCCTACAAATTAGTGAACTAATTAAGTCACTAGGAGACAATTTTGAGTCTAAAATATCTACATACTTCCGTGAGTTCAAGGAAAAGATGATGGAAAAAACTAAGATTCCTGAGAAACTAGTTGAGAAACACAGGGATGAAATATGTTTCATGGCAGACACAAACTTCACACACATCAAATCGGTTATACCAAGAACTGCTTGGTTATATTCATTAGACTATGAGATCAATATTGATCTAGCTAATAGTGTGATTGAGACACTACTCAATGATCCCATTGATAAGAAATAACCAAGGTTTGGTACATATGAAGAGGCCAAATCTAAGATAAAACATGGCCTACAAGTCAAAAATACTATAAACAAGAAAGATAAAATGATAAAGAATCTCAAGAGGATTCTATCAGTCACAGAGGAGGAAGAACGAGATTAGAAAGAGGAAACCAATGAATAGGCTACCACCAGTGAAACACAAAAGGAAAAGGAATCAGATATATAGGCCACTAAATCTGATGCACCTCCATCTCCACCTCCTGCTAAGAAAAAAAGGACAAGAAGTCAGACTGCTGCATCAGATACAACACCACTTAAGAAAGGTCAAGTAAGGACCTATGTAAGGAAGCAACCAGCAAAAAGAGCAAGATAACAACCTGTCAAATCCGCACCACCAAAGAAAAGAAAAAGGTTTGTCAGGACACAGGCTGACTTGGATGACACCAAAGATGCTGAACCAGATGTAGTTAAAAAGAAATTCAGAAACCAAATGGTAGATGAAGCTGCCAAAGAAATTACTACCCATGGTAAAATGACTGATAAAAAGATCAAGCAGTGGGATACACTAAATCCAAATGATTAGAATAAAATACAGGATGCAATCATCAAATCAATGACTAAAAACAAGTGTGCCCCTACTGAATTTGTAAGTCAAATACCTAAGGAGCTAGGCAAAAAGATATACTAACAATGGTCATATGCCTTACAAATGGAAAGAGAAGAAAGAGAAATAATTCTTGTAAGATTGATGCCTCCTGAATCCAAGTTTGAAGAAATACAAGAAGTACTAAAGAAAAACTCAAGTAAATTTGTAGCCAAAATAAGGGCTTATAAAGTACTAGAGAGAAATTTTATAGAACTGGATTCGATGACAGAGACCAAATGGAGACATCTCCTAGATCTACTGGCAGAATCAACAAGTGTTGAGAAGCAATTACTTCTCACAAACACACCTCATAGAGAGGAGGAGTTAGATAATGCAAGTCCTCAGCATATTGCTTTGGACAATCAGGAGAGTGATGATGAGCCTAGTAACTTGAATACAGGCATGGATGACATTGTCCAAGATACAACTCACTATGACTCCAACAATGATCCCAAGAAGAAAGAAGATGTGATATTTATCACACTCAAGTATCAACAAAGTCATCAAGCACTGAAAATATCAGATGATAAGATAATTGATATTACAGATGAAGAAGTGCAGGACACCTCAATCATGCACTCAAAAGTGCAAGACCCTACAGAATCCATATAGAAAGATGAGAATGTCACTGCTGATAAGGACATTATCGATGAGCAGGACATCAATATTAACAAAGCCCAAGCAACAACACAAAGTAACATGCCTATCTTATGAAGGCAATAAACATTCTAGAGGGAAAGGAAGGATCAAATGAAAAAGAAACAAGCACACCCATGAACAAGGGTGAAGGAGAAGGAAAATAAACTATAGATACACCTGCAAAGAAAGCTGCAATTGATGATCAGAAGGATACTGATCAGAACAGGGAAGGAAATAAAAAAGAAACAGGGGACAAGCCTTTAGAGAAAGGTGAAGAAGGAAAGAATGATGATATTGAAAAGAAATCAGGAGCACATTTTGCAGAAACATCCAAGGTAAATGAAGAGACGTCTTCCTATAACCAACATGTGCAAACTGAGTAGAAAACACAAGATGCTTCATCAAAAAAACCTTCACCAAGCAACTCAGAGCGTACAAATGAACTAGCTATAGTAGTTCATACACCTGCATCCCCTAAGATCTCAAAAAGGAAGAAAGGAAAGAACAAAAATCTAGTAACTCTGGATGAAATAATTGAGATTCTAGCTTGTGATCCAAGAACATTGGATCCTACAACATTAAAAAAATATGCAAAGCTATGTGAGAGGAAAGCCACTCAAGACAAAATGAAACAAGTGACAAAAGAGGCCAAGGTACTTGAAGTAGCAAGAGACATACTTCAACAAATTGTACCAGACACAGAAATTGATCAGAAAGTTCCAATAATTGATCAACTGGTAACACTCACAAATGCAATAACATCTTAGAATACCGATGCTGAGAAAAATATGGAAGAGAGACTTGAGAAAAAGTATGAATTCAAGCTTGCAGAGAAGATAAGTGAAGAAGTGACACTCAAAAAGGTCAAGCTATCTGAATTGGCAAGTGCAATTGAATCACTTTTATCAGAAGCTGTTACCTTAATTAATAAATTGTGCACCTTAGATCAACTCACTAAGGAGTATACAGACAAGATAGAAAAAATAGATGTTGATCTTCAATCCAGTGCACAAAGTCTAGCCAACACGACAGAAGCACTTAAATTGCACAAACATCAAATAAGACATGCTAGGAAGCAGAGACAAGACACTCAATTCGTAGAGATAAAATATAGAGATGAAGTAAATGAGCTACAAGTTAAGCTCTTACCGACACTTACACTGCTGCAACAAAATATGACACAGGCAAATACACTAATTGCCACCCCTGAAATGTTTGTCCTAGATAGCATTTTTGATATGCACGCAAGACTCGAGCTGCAACAAATGGCACTCGAACAATTGAAAGAACAATGGGAGAAACTACTAGAAGATATCAAACTTACCCATTTTAATGTTTTTGACACATTATAAGTTACACATCTTTGTCACACTTTTTTTGACATTTTGTAAGTTGTACATTTTTGCCATCAGTATAAAAGAAAGGGGGAATTTGATATGTACATCACCTCAATTAAAAGGAGGAAATAATGTATAGTGGAAGAAAAAGAAAAAGGGAATAATGTACATACAACAATCAAATAGTATAATTGTACATATACATACACTATACCGATGCACATAGAAAGGGGGAGTCATATTATGACAAGGAAATAAACATGGTGTAAAAATTTCAGTTTTATGCACATATCAGTTTTTAATACTAATGTCAAAGGGGGAGATTGAAGGCATTATATTTTTCCATTAGTTTACTTAGAGAAAAGCATGATCTGCACCATCGGTTTAGTCTAAACCAACAGATAGGGCACAACACTATCCAACACTAAGGTTACCCGACGAACACTGTCAAGTGTTACCCGATGACAAAAAGAGAAGGATACCTGACGAAGTATCAATAGTGCTACCCGATGAATAGAAAAGAGAGGAACCCAACAAATATAGGGAACTCGATGAACAGTTCAGACAAGGAACACTGATAGACTGTAAGTTTAACCGACAGCCAAGAACTGACAATCAGTTACATCCCGCAAAAAGTGGATCTGACTTTCCACGTCAGATAAATCACTGAAGTTGTATTTATAACTTCTTGATTTGATTTTTAATCCATTATGTGCAAAGGAAGCAATGTAATATTTATTGTTTTAATTTGTTTTACTATTTTAAAACATGCAAACTAAAGATCAAGGTCAAGTTGTAAACCTTGGATCTAAGAGTTAACATTATAAATCATGAATTCCAAGATAGGTCAAATAACTTGTATAAATAGGTGCTTGATCCATTAAGAATAGTTGTTGTTCAATGTAGATAGTAGCCACACAGAGAAACTAAAGACCAGACAGAGAATTCATGTTTAAGAACACAAATAGAATCAATTCAGTTTTCAAGAACAGAACAGAGGCTACCTACAAGCAGAAAAAGGGTATTCATCAATCACTTAAGGTGATATTGTAATTGTAAAAGCTTTAATGGATCTGTAAATCAGAAATAGTAGATTGCATACAGTCAGGTCAACATTTGTACTCATTCTAAAAAGTGTAGTATGCCAATAAAATCTTTTCAAGAAAGGTGGGCTTAACCATCCTATTGTAAATCTCATAACTGAGTACACACTTAAATCAATGTTTCTAAAGCTCTTAACATAGTAGATCTTAACAAGTCTCCACCTCAATACTCTTAACAGGGTAGATCATCGGAAGTGATCAAATTGTAAGCCTTAACTGGCTCCCTTTCATTCTGCAGCTAGTGAAGTTTTGTGGGTCCCATCCCCACCATAGTTTTTACTTCCTAACGGGAGTTTTCTATGATATCATATATTTTGTTATGTGTTTTTTAATTTCATGAATGTTTCTATGGATGATCATAAATATTTTTAACAAACAATGTCTACATAAGTAAGAATAACAGTAATGGTTGGTAAATCAGAATTGAATGATCACTAATGATAAATTGGGTAAAGTGTTAAAAGTTTTAGAGGTACTGATTCACCCCTCCCCTCTCAGTAATACTTCCCATTGAGTCCAATAGAGGATCATTCTTCATGGGCGAAAGACTTGTCACACGGATAAGTAAGAAACAAGGATGTATCTCACAATCTACTGCAGAAGTAGAATATGTGGTTGCTACTATTGGAAAGTGACATTGCAAGCAATTGTTATTTTTTCATTGATGTCAAACCTTAATTGGTGAGACTATTGTTATCTGTTTGAGTACCATATCTATTGTTGATGAAGAAGATTTAACAAGAAGACCAAGTGAATGGTTGAGTTAAGGCAATTCAAAGGGTACTTGATCAGTTGGCACTCTGGTAAAGTAATTTGTTGTTTATCTTTTAAAGACAGTTTTTCTGGCTGTTTTGTGCCAAGCAAGTTTGGCTTGTGCTGAGTGAAGTTGCTTATGACAAGAAAAGTTTCTTGTCCTGAGTAAAGTTTCATGTGACAAGCAAATAATTTCGCAATGCCAAGCACCATTTAAATTGCTGAGTGGAAACAGTGATGTTGGCCGACTTACATAAATTGGATTAATGATGAGATTTGAGATCTCTGGCCGACTTAGTTAATTTTATTAGGATATGGAATGTTAATTAAAGATTGATCCACATCATTTAATGTATGGGTAACCGTAATTAATGCATGGTTCAAGATTTAATTAGGGACTACTTTGGAGAAGTAAATGTAATGCAAAGATGGAATGATCCATTGGATCTGACCTAACCTAAGATCTACGATCTTGTTTAAGTGGAAAAATATTTATCTGACCTAGAAAGAGAGGTATATGATAACCTCAAGGGGTTATTTCACAGTGTGGTGAAGTGGATGTGTATGCAAGAGGTTTGCATAGTTGATTTACTATTTAGCATGATCTAGCAGAGAAGGCAAAAAGGCAGAGGCATAAAGTTGCATGTGTGATTTCTTGACAAATTTCCAAGCAGATCAGAAGGTTTAAATGACAATGCAGGCTATCCAGTATGTTAACATTAGAGCTGTAATTGGATCTGAATTGCAAAGTAAGTTGTATGTACCAAATCACAAACTGATGATTACTTTCTTACCATTGTATCAGTTAAATCCTTTAACAAGGTTGACTTAACAGTCATTTGTATAAATCCTCTAACAAGATGACATTCAAATTGGAATGTTCTAAGTCCTCTAACAAGGCCACTCCTAACAGGGTGATTAAATCCTTTAACTAGGTCACACCTAGCAGTGTATTATTGTAACCTTTAATAGGGTTGGCTCCTCACAGGGAATCACTTCACAAGAGTGAAAACTTGGTAGCATGTTACTAGTGTATGTGTGTATTTGGGTACTTGATAAGAGAGACACAACACATCAATAAGTCATTGCATTAGTTCAAAATAGTTAGACAAGCATGTAAAACCACCTAATATCGACCTATTGCCTCCTAACTAGGAAGAGTGTGATTAGTAGCATAAAAGCCCTCAGTTTATGCTACAATCAGTGACATATACGACCTAGCATGAATGATTTTAGATTATAAACAAGCTAAAAAGATGAGAAAACATGCATTATAGCTCTAAGCATGAAAGTAATAACAATGAAAAAGAATGATTTAAGAAGTGAAATGTTAGTCTAGTATTAATTCAACAGCATAACAATGCATTTGTAATCGAAGATGAAGGCTTATTTACTCTCAAAAATGGCTTCTATTTATAGAAGAATGAGAGAGAGAGAGGGGGGACAAGGTGAATTAATGAGTTAAGGGACTCATTAATGGAGGTGTAAGAACCATTAATGCCCAAGGCATTAATAAGGCA
>MU225140.1:2241185-2254034 GCA_018584345.1 Thuja plicata | reverse complement strand
TCACATTGAAAATATGAGTTTGATTTTGTTCCCAATAGATCAAAGATTTCGGGAAGCATGGGTATTAGTAATAAACTTGGATTTCAGATGAATTATAAATAGAAAGGAGTTTGAGCTCAAATCCTTACGTTTTTCTTTCAAAAATGCTTCATGCAATCTCTAAATGCAGCTATATGCAGACTCTTAGGACTTTGTCACTGATTAGCAAATATTGCAACATTTTTATCATCATTGGGCAGTTTTGGAATGGATACCATCTGATAGTACAACCATCACGAATACCCACAAATATTATGAAAGTATGAATACTGTGTTTTATTGAAATGTCAGAAATAGACTTAGGCATCAAGGCATAGAAGCCAGGATAAAAATAGTCACCTTCCTTTTAATATACCAGATTCTGAGTAAGGCAAGATATTGGACCCGCAATGACCTTGAAAATTCATATCCTTGGGTACATTATGATTCGTATGCCTTAGTGAGAATATGGATCAGAAAATAGACAAGGAAATTGTTTCAAACTCACCATAGTTTACTCATAACAAAGATCGAGATATATGCAGCTATCCACCCATAGTAGCAACTCTTACCATAAACATCCAAGTTAAGTGAAATTTATAGGATCATTTGGAAAAATCACCATACGCAGAAACTTAAGAAAACATTATGTCCTCTATCCTTGTGACTCTTTGTCTTTGCACAGATGTCATTGAGTAACTAAGAAGACATAACAAATCATAAATTGAGAATCAATCAGATAAAATTTATAATTACTTAGATGCCCCTAGTTGAAAAAATCATCAGGACATTAAAGAATCATAATCAAACTATTATCAAACTGTGTGTTTAAGTAGTACTTGTTCATTCATCTGTCAAACACAGTAAAGATTCATCAATTAGAAAATTAGAATATAAGCAATATGGTGTTCCATGTCGGTGTATTGATAGGATAATCCGTTCATGTTTGTGATCAATATAGCCTTGTAGGAACTCCGTTAATGTAAATGTTATGTCTGGATATGTGATGCTTGAAAAGACACCTTGGTTTTCAAAAAGTGACATTGTTTCGCATGTGTCAAGAAACATTATGTCCGTGAGGCAAACCATCCTAGAGCAACCTAGCAACCGCAACTGACTATGCCAGCAAAGATGCCCCCAGTGCAGAATGACTTATTCCTAAGACGTAAAGATAGACAAATCTCAAGCGAGGATAAGATAGTCATTTAGGAAGATGAAGTCAGCATATAAGCACAGGCAAAATTATGAAGGCCTAGTGTCAGTAGTGCATTGATAGATGGAGTGCAGAACACAAGTGACGCCTGATTGCCAGGTTTTCACCACTTGGAAAGATTTTTTTTCTTTCTTTTTGCTACCAAGATGCCTATTTTACCAGGTGCTCATCAAGGCACTTTTCTCTTTTTCAAATTTTTTGCTATTTTTTTTTTTGAATGTTTTTGTAGTATCAAGGCGCCTGTTTACCAGGTTTTCACCAAGGATACCCATTTTGTAGGACCTTTTCCACTATTTTTGGATTTCTTCGAGATCAATTTTTTGAATGTTTTTGGTATTTTGCAAGAACTATTTGTTGTACAGGCTCTACTAGCCGAACATTAAGTGTAGAACCGCTTCAAATGTAGAGTGTTGATAGGATCTGGAAGAATGTCTCCCTCAGGTGTAGCTAACTGATAAGCTCCAGTCCCAAAAGTAGTAGTGATAACATAAGGTCCCAGCCAGTGTGTAAAAGATTACCAATTCTCAAACATGATCTCATTTTTGTGCCCCCAATGTCTAGAAAGATGTAGGGTATTATGGATGTATTGATATCTCAGAAGTGGAGTGGCAAAGGTGAAGGAAGTAAGTGAATGTCACCCTCAAGGACAGTCCCCTCAAGATTACCCAAGCTAGGTAAAAAGGATATAGAAATGTAGGCTCATGAAGTGGTGTAAAATCTCATATAGGATAATGACCTGATGTCATGAAAAGTATGTAGGATATCATTGAGTCCAAAAGATTGGACATGTCAAGAGAGTTCTTAAGAACTTGTTTTTCATTTTATTTTGTTCTTCCTTTTGATAGTGAGTATGGACTTGGGATAAGCAAGATCATGATTGTGAGAAACGTACAAGATCAAGTGAGTAAGATATACAATTTGTTCATGAATAGGCCCAACCTTGCCAAGATCACTAAATGGAAAATGGATGGAAGATTTGATGGAAGGAACTTGCCCCCAAGTGAAGAGTGCAAGTAGGAGGAATTACGTGTAATGCCTGTTTGCCAGGTTTTCACCATGGTATTTATCCAAGGCACCACAAGAAGTGGTCTTCACCATAGGATGAATCTTTTTCTCTTTACTTTTGCTACCAAGGCACCTGTTTGCCAAGTTTTCACCAAGGCACTTTTTTCCTTATTATTTTTTTATTTTTTATTTTTTTTTGTCATTTTTCTGATTTTAAGGAGGAACTTATGCATCACTCTCTTGGGATAGTGCTCTTTTGAAAGATATGCTATGATAGGACAAGAACACTGAAAGTATGCTCAAAGATGTTGATAGGGTGATGAAATGGGGAATAAGGAAGATGGAAGCCAAGATTTTATGCAATGGACTGGATGAGAGAAAAAAGAAGGAATGTAAGAATCCAATATGGAAGGATAGTAGGTGACAAGATCAACATCAACACACATTTTGAAGGGTAGTGTATGGATTGAGTTTTTGGTGTGCAAATGGGTAGGGATCTTGGTACGCAAGGACCCAAGATGGAGGAAGTATTAAAGGTAATGGATTTTGGGACATGAGGACCCAAAATAGAGTTAGAAGATGGACAATGTGTGAAAGAAGATGAAGTGGAAGCCTTTGGAAGCTTGGATGCCAATTCTGATTTTTCCTTTTTGTTCAAGCCTTTTAAAAGAGACTTGGGAATCCACATAACTTTTGATTTTCCTTTACTTTTGGATGTTTTAGAATGTAATTCTTCCATGATGGATTTAGGAACCCATATTTTCTTTGATATTATGCTCTTCTCCGTGGACCTTTGTGGTCTCTTGAATGTTTCCTTTTTATTTGTATTCACATGTCGATTAGATTGGACATAGTGATCTTCATATGTAAGTGGATTCTTGAACTTTTGATTTCTTTGTTTGACATCCAAATTGCTTCCAGAAGACTTGGGATTTGTGGATGAATAAGACCGATATGGATGGTTCATATGGATGTGTTGATGTGGAAGTTTCAAAGACACATGTTTATGTTGGTCTTGATAGGAAATAGGGTAAGTGGATGGTAACCTAGGAGTGAAAGATGGAGGGATATATGGACCCAATATAGATGGAAGGGTTGAATATTTTTGCTTTTGGACATAGGGACCAAGGATAGATTTGGAAGATGGAGAAGGCTGATTCTTGCATGCAAATGGAGGAATATAAGGTGTGGAATGAGTATCAACATCTTTAGAGTGAGCTTCCCAGCCAAGGATTTTTTGTTTCAAATTCATCTTCATACCGATAGGCTCATGTGTAACTTTGATAGGAGCCATTTCAATTGGAACCCTTGATGCTTGAGGCAATATACTGTCATGTAAGGGATTTGGAGGAATAAAGGTTTCTTGAGGTGGATGTGGAGGTTTATATGAAAGATATGATGGAACATGTTGATCTTGAAAAGGGTCTTTGTATAGTGCAAGAAGAGTACTTTGCTCTTGTGTTTCAATGGATTTTTTAGAAGTAACAGAAACATCTGGATCTCGCTTAGGAGATGGAGGGATATGTAGCTCTTGAGATGGAGGAATGTCTTCTTGAAAGAACTGAAAAGATACGAAGGGATCATCTTCATGTTGAAGGGATATGGGATCTTCATCAAATGTTGGAGGGGATAGGATAATGTCTTGATCTTGATCATCAGTAAAGCTTATTTCTTCATATTTAGTTTTATCCTCTAGACATGGATCCACTCCAAAGGAAAAGATAGGAGTTTTAATCTTCATAAGGGATTCTTGAAGGATTGCTGGGGAATCAATCAGAATAGGCATCGAAGCACATGGAAGCTTAGGGTATTTGATCTTAGGAGCATGGAACATACTTGCAGCAAGATGTAGATTAGCTTGGATTTGTTTTAAAGGCAGCCCTTGAGGGTAGACATAGTCAACATGAAAAGCATTAGGATCTTTGTTTGATGGAGGATATTTGGATTTCCTTGAAGCTTTGTGAGATGGAAGTGTAGTGAAAGAAGTAGAGGTGTCATGTAGCTTATTTCTAGACATAGGTTCATGATTTTGATCATGCTTGAGAGTAGTATCTTTAGATGATTCATTAATATCTTCAACTTTGATTATGGCATCATCAATTAGATCTTGGATCTTGTGCTTTAACTACATGCAATGTGAGGTCTTATGCTCATTTTTTTGAGGATAGGCACAGTAGGTATTCAAGAATGTCATCCCACATGAGGTGGTTTGAGGCAATGTGATAAGATTGTTTTCAAGAAGTTCTTTCAATGCTGATTCATAGGTTTTCCCCAAAGGAGTAAATGCTCTATCCCTTGGACAATTTGATCCACTAGAACTCTCCAAAGAGATGTTGGATTCAATATTATGAAGACATTGATCAAAGATAGGATTACCATGAGTAGGTCTCTCCTTTCTTGAAGAATTTGAAGCCATGTGTGCATTATGATCATAGAAAAGAGGATATATTGATATTAGTGAAGACTCATTTGATGAGGTATCCTTCTCTCCTTTTAAGTCTTGAATTTCAGATTTCAAAGCTTGCATCTTTTTAGATAGGGATTTAATGAGAATTTCATCTTCTTTATTGCTCAGACCATAGTATCTATCCCATTTGTTTTCAGCCATCGTAAGATTGTCTTGTTCAAAGTCTCAAAATGGTGCCAAAAGGAATTCCAAATTGTCCCCAAATGTGTGAGTTTGGTTTTGAAGTATCAAAGTGATTGAGTCTAGCGTCAGAGGGTTAGAATGCCCTGATAGTGAGCTGGAAACCAATGAGAGTTGATTGTTTGAAGTAAGTGACTCCAGTGTCAGAGGGTGTTAGAGTGCTCTGATAGTGAGCTGGGAATCAAGTTGTTTTATTGATTGTAAAATCCACACGATTCGGGACCAATTGTGAAGATCCAAAAGGACATGCAAGGTAGACTTAAAAGAAAGTTGTGAAGCAGTGATAGATGGATCAGTAAAAGAAACAAGACCAAAATGAAGAGAAAAAAGGGTATCCAAATCAACTGAGACTTCCTAAGAAAAACTACTATAAGTGCCCTCTATCCTGAATGCGAGCTCCTAGATGCGAGCCTCTGATGGTACCAGATATGATCCTAGAATCTGGATATGACTTCTTGCTTACCAAATATGATCCTAAATACCAAATGCGATCCTAAACACTGAATGTGACTCGGGAAAAATAGGATACGATTTTATGATGTATTTGTCAATTTGGGTCAGTTTTGAAAAGTTCATTTTTGAAGTGCGCAAATTTGCTTGTTTCCAGATTGCGTCAAGAGGTGTTATAAGGTGTGAAAAACACTTGTACTCCAGGGTTTGAAATTTGTTGATTATTTTGAGGAGCTTAGCTTTTTAATGATCTTTTAAACACGTCAAATAGTTTTGCATTATTAAGAGGGTGAAACAAACACTCATCTTTTCCTATTTTCTAGGTGGAGGATGAAAATCTTTGCTCATTGACTCAGGTACACACTCAAATGCTAATCAGAATACAGCCATCACCAAGCACACAATGGCTCCATTCATGATGCTGTATTAGCCGACTCCAAACACAAGTGAGGGCACAATACGATGAGTGTCTTGGGGTAATTACTTTTTGCCTTGCACAAAGATTACCACCCTTTCAGGGATGAATCAAGAATTCTTTCAGTTGAAGTTGTTGTAGATTATTTGGCAATCCGTTTGAAACTGTCCCCCATAGAATTGCATAAGGCAAAATTGAGGCATATAGCCCTATGAGTACCTGAATATATGTAGTCTCGCAAGCAAGATTCAAGCGGCTCCTCTCTACATATACCCTAATATGTTCAAGGAATGATGTCAAAATTCCAAGAACAAAACTAGTTTCATCTTCTGAGGCTTGGCCTACAAGGAAGCAACTATTTATAGTGAGTTGGAAGGGTCGGCGTAAGACCTGTCCTCACTTGGGTCATTCCCAGGAGATTTTTTTCCTCAACCGGCATGCCCTCTACTATTTAAATGATATGTAATCAGGATTGGCGAGCTTTGGATGTCTGGATTTCTGATTCTTTCGAGGAAGAAGAACATACTCTCCTAATCTAAGTTGTTTTCTCCCAAAGCACTTAAAACAAAGTTCATTCCCTCAAGCTATGTTGAGCTTGATTTAGTTGTTCCTATTTTAAAGAAAATAGGATGCTTGAAATGCAAATTTTGCCTTGTTCAATTAACCACAATGATTTAATGATTTGTGTTGTTCAATTTCTGATCCAAAAAGAATTAAGTGATTGAACTTGTTCTTTAATCCCACATATTTAGTGTTTTGTTTTGTTCATTTACTATCCAAAAGTAATCAAGTGATTTGTTTGCTTGTTCATTTACCCCAAATTCTGTTCAATCCATAAACTAATGTATGAGTTTCTAATTTTCCTTAAAAGGAAAAGAGAATAATCCTCTAGTCATTTTAGTGACAAATTGGAATATGTGTTTTAAATTTTGAAAACAAGTAAATAGAGGTCAAGATGGGGGGGTTGGCAACCTGTAAAACTGAGTTAGTATTTATTTAGTTTAACTCCATGAAAACCTCCAAAAATAACCTGCAAACACTTGTTAAGCTACAAGATACCACAAACACCATTTGTTAAAAGGTTAGGATTAGGTAAACCGAATGCACAAGATTTTTAACTAGATGCGAGCCTAAATTTATACTAAATGCAACAGTATATCGTATGTGAGCTTTTACACCGAATGTGATCCCTTGCTAACCAGTTTCGATTTGAAACTAAAAATGACTTGAGAAACTCTGGATGTGATCTGATTTTTCTGTAGTGTGATGGCGTATTTGGGATGCGATCCTGAATGATTAAAAATGATCCTGTGACCGAATCCTGAGCATGCAAATTGGCAAAAAAGTGTTAGAAAATGAGGCCAAGTTGGAAATCAGGCCCCACGATGGGCGCTAGAAATGTGTGTGTGTATTTGGGTACCTGATAAGAGAGACACAACACATCAATAAGTCATTGCATTAGTTCAAAATGGTTAGACAAGCATGTAAAACCACCTAATATCAACCTATTGCCTCCTAACTAGGAAGAGTGTGATTAGTAACATAAAAGTCCTCAGTTTATGCTACAATCAATGACATATATGACCTAGCATGAAGGATTTTATATTATAAACAAGCTAAAAAGATGAGAAAACATGCATTCTAGCTCTAAGCATGAAAGTAATAACAATGAAAAAGCATGATTTAAGAAGTGAAATGTTAGTCTGGTATTAATTCAACAGCATAAAAATGCATTTGTAATCTAAGATGAAGGCTTATTTACTCTAAAAAATGGCTTCTATTTATAGAAGCATGAGAGAGAGAGAGGGAGGGGGACAAGGTGAATTAATGAGTTAAGGGACTCATTAATGGAGGTGTAAGAACCATTAATGCCCAAGGCATTAATAAGGCATGGAGGAGACATAGGATTAAGGCATCTTCATTAATAAGGAATTAATGAAGGCCTTAAAGAAGTAAGCAAGGGTGTAAGAGGGTGGCTTGAGAAAGTGGATCTTAAGGAAGTCAAGCTTGAGAAAGTGGACTTTCTCAAGTGGGTTGAGTTGCTAAGCATTCCTTAATGGAATGTGACAACATTAGGAGGGGGGTTAGAATTAGATTAGGCTTAGAATTAGATTAGTAAGGGGGGAATAGGTTGGGATGGGTTAGAACCCAGGGTAGAAGTGGTTGAGATAGGTTAGGTTAGGGTTTAGGAGAATATAAATGAAATGAATTAAACTTATTTAATTCATTCAAAAATAGGAATATTAATTATTTAAGCTTTTTATTGCTTTTGATAATTAATTAGGACTATAGCCATTAAATAGGCTAGGGGAATGGGTTATTTTGCAAGTGGGTAATTTATTTAGGGATTTATTTAATTCCTTTATAATTAAGTACTATAGCCATGTTTGATTTTGGTTTGATTTAATTGGTCTGAATTGATTTAAATCATATGGCTGTAATAGTTAATTTAATTTAGTGATAAAAATAACCTAGGACATTAAATTGATTCAAGGAATTATGCCAAGCAGTAACGGTGTCATTTGGACATAATCAAGGGTATGATCACACTTAGGGAAAACAAGGTCCATAGTTGGAACAAACCAAATTTGGGTGGTTACAACTGGTGGTTTTTCCCATATTAGGTTTCCATGTTAAATACTTGTGTCAACTCATCTGAATTCTTATGGTTTGCTTTACTGTTATATTACTGCAAGCTAATTTTAATTAACAATAAACTGCATGATTAAAGTTGTTGATTTATGCTACTGTTGCCGAGTAGATCTGAAGTGCAGAAAGTTTTTATTTGGTACATCTAGACCTGAGGATAACTGATTCACCCCTCCCCTCTCAGTTATTCTAAATTCATTCTAACAATTGGTATCAGAGCATTGGTCTCCTGAAAATAGTTTGAAGGTACTTGGAGCGAAAAGATGTATAAGAAGGTGGTTCCCAATCTGAACAAAGATAACTTCCCTGCATGGCAGAGCTTGATGAAACTACATTTGGCTGGTATTGGAGATGATGCTAAGTGACTTATTGAACATGCCTATGTACCACCTATTGCTCCTTTTTCAGCTGTACAACTAAGAGAAAAGCAAGAGCACAATCAAGCAATGTTGGAGATTGCCTCCTCATTGAGCTATTTAGAGTTTGATGCTATAAAGAACTGCATAAATGAAAAATAAATGTGGGACAAACTTGCAACTATCTATGGTGGAGACACAAATGTGTTGAGAGCTAAATCATAAAGTCTAAGAGGTAAGTTTGATGAGATGAAAATGCAAGAAGGTGAAAATGTTATTCAGTACTATGGTAGAATAAAAGAAGTTGTAAATTCCATTAGAGGGGCTAATAGAACTATTGATGAGAACACCATTATGAGAAAGGTACTGAGAAATTTACTTCTTGTATATGCTATTAGAGTTTCTGCAATTCAAGAATTGAGATGTACTCCTAACAATAATCTGAATCTGGAAAATTTGATAGGAAGACTCATTGCATTTGAAATGTCAAATTATGATAACTATAATCCACAAGGGATTGATTCTACTTTTAGATCACAGCTGGTTCTCAATAAATCTAAGAAAGGAAAGAAACATGTGGCCAGTGATAGTGACACTTCTGATGATGATCTTGAAGAACTTGAAGCACTTATGGCAAAAAGACTATCCAGTGGAAAAGGAAAATACAGAGGTAAACTTCCTATTATTTGTTTTTCATGCAACAAAGTTGGTCATATAGCTGCTAGATGTCCTGACAAAAATGAAAAGGATGAAAGAAGGGACAACAAATACAAGGAATACAAAGACAGAAAGGATGACAGAGACTTCAGGAAATATAAGGACTACAAAGATAAAGGTAAGAAATCTTGTTATATTACTGAAGAAACTTCTGACAATGAAACTGATAATTCTAATGAGAATGATATAGAAGTTGTTTATGTTGCAATGAAAGAAGATTATAACGATGATGAGAAAATTGCACTAATCTCTTATATGAGAAAAAATGATCATTGGATCATTGATAGTGGTTGTTCCCATCATATGACTGGTGACAAAGATAAGTTTGTAACCTTAAACCAATGTAAAGGAGGATATGTAAAATTTGGTAATGATTCACCATGTCTTATCAAAGGTAATGGATTGATTAACCTAACTGCAAAAATCTGATGTGATGATGTGTATTGGGTTGATGATCTAAAATACAATTTGCTGAGTGTTGCACAGTTGAACAATTCTGGCTACAAAGTTGAATTCCATCACAGAAAGGCAAAGATCTATGATTCTACTAGAGAATTAGTTGGAAGTGGTGATCAGACTAAAGGTAACTTATTTTATCTAGATTTATCTGAAGAAACATGTTTGTTTTCACAGTACAATGATGTTTGGTTATGGCATAAGAGGTTGTGTCATGTAAACTTTGATAACTTGGTAAGCATAAGTAAACTGAAAAAGGTTAGAGGGCTACCTAAGTTAAAGAAACCTAAAAATGTTGTGTAAACAATGTCAACTAGGAAAGATGACTATGTCTAGTTTCAAGAGAAAAATACATGTATCAGAGGAAATTCTAGAATTGTCCATACTAATCTCTGTGGTCCCATTGGAGAAAGAAGCTATTGTGGTGCTAGATACTTCATTCTATTTGTTGATGATTATTCAAGAATGTTGACTGCAATGTTTCTCAAGGAAATATATAATGCATTCCAGTTATTCAAATGGTACTTAGCTAAAGTTGAAAAGGAAACAGGCAAAAGTTTGAAATTCTTAAGATCTGACAGAGGTGGAGAGTTTATTTCTAATGAGTTTAACAGGTTTTGTAATGACCGAGACATAAAGAGACATATGTCTGCACCTAGGACTCCTCCATAAAATGGTATTGCTAAACAAAGGAATAGATCTATCATGGACTGTGAAAGAACACTAATGATGGAGAAAAATGTTGCACAAAAGTATTGGAAAGAAGCTGTAAGTACTGCAATCTATACACTAAATAGAGTTCAAGTGAAGAAAGGTACAAATGCTACACCTTATGAACTTTGGTATGGATATGCACCTAGTGTAAAGTATTTGGAAGCAAATGTTTTATATTGAAAGACGATAGAAATGGAAAACTAGATGCAAAAGGAGAAGAAGGCATATTCCTTGGTTATTCAACAAAAATCAAAGCATACAAATGTTTGAACTCTAATACTAACAAAATTGTTGAAAGTGCAAATGTAAGAATTGATGAGTTTGCAGAAAGGAATGAATCTAAAAGTACACAAGAGCCTGAAAGCTATAGATCATTCATATATCTGGATGGGGAAGATTATAATTCACTACCTGAGACTACTACTGCACGACAACATGCACCTGCCGAGTCACAGAGTGGAGTTGCCGAGCAACTGCAAGTGAATGTCAAGATATCTGATGGAGATGCTGAGTCACAGAATCAACCAGAACTGAATATAGACAATGAACCTAAAGCAAGGACTAAGCCTACCCTAGAAAAATATGTGAGAAGGAATCATAATTCTGATCAAATCATTGGCTCAAAGGATTCTGCTATTATGACAAGAAGTAAGTTGAAAAATAACACATGTCTGTTATGTGAATTTGAGCCCAAAACAGTGAAAGATGCTTTAGAAAATGAAGATTGGATATAAGAAATGAATCAGGAAATTGAATAGATTGAGAAGAACAAAACTTGGACACTTGTACCTAGGCCAAAGGATTAAAATGTAATTGGCACAAAGTGGGTATTCAGAAACAAACTAAATGAACATGGAGAAGTGACAAGAAACAAAGCTAGACTAGTATGCAAGGGTTATGCACAGGAGGAAGGAATTGACTATGGTGAAACCTTCACCCCAATTGCAAGATTGGAAGGTGTTAGAACCTTACTTGCATATGCAGCCTATAAAGGATTCAAAGTTTATCAGATGGATGTGAAATCTACATTTCTCAATAGAATCTTGGAAGAAGAAGTATATATTGAGAAAGCTAATGGCTTTGTAGACCCAAACAATAGGAATATGGTTTGAAGATTGCACAAAGCATTATATGGATTGAAGCAAGCACCAAGAGCATGGTATGAAAGATTGCACAATTATCTGATCAAGATTGGATTTGCAAGAACCAATGATAATAGTACCCTGTGCTTGAAGACAGAGCAAAGCAAAGGTACATTATTAGCTATTTTTGTAGATGACATCATATTTAGTGAACAAGATGTGTTATGTCAAAAATTTGCAATAGAGATGCAAACTGAGTTTGAGATGTCCATGTTTGGTGAAATAAATTTTTTTGTTGGCTTACAAATTTATCAAATGAAGAATGGTATCTATATCACTCAATCTAAATATATCAAAGAGATACTGAAATTTTTTGGAATGGAAGAGTCCAAACCATTGAGTACACCCATGGCTACTAGACAGAAGCTGACAAAAGATGATGACACAAAAGAAGTGAACCAAACACTCTACAGGTCAATGATTGGAAAACTACAATATGTTGTTCACAGTAGACCTGATATTTCTCTAGCAGTTGGGATTATAGCAAGATTTTCTGCTAATCCTAAGGAAACTCAAATGATGGTAGTCAAAATATTTCTGAGATATTTGAAAGGAACTGAGGACTATGGTCTATACTACAAAAAGAATGACAAGTTTGAACTCAGAGTTTACACTGATTCTGACTGGGCTGGAAATGTTGGTGACAAGAAAAGAACTACTAGTGGAGAATTTATTTTAGGAAAGAAATTGATTTCCTGGACAAGCAAGAAACATAACTACACCTCACAATCTACAGCTAAAGCCAAGTATGTGGCAGCAGCAGTTAACTATTCTAACATTGTTTGGTTGAAGATACTACTGAAAGGTATGAAGGAAGAAATCACTGATCCAGTTGTCATATATTTAGATAACACAAGTGCTATTAATATTTCTAAAAATCTTGTTATGCACTCAAAGGCAAAGCATATAGCTATCAAGCATCATTACTTGAGGGAGCTATTTCAGAGTAAAGAAGTAAGATTGGATTATGTGAACACTAAAGAACAATTAGCAGACATATTCACAAAAGCACTACCCAAGGATGCTCATGAGTATCTACGAGGTAAATTGGGGGTGATTCCCCTAAC
>MU225140.1:2215716-2241135 GCA_018584345.1 Thuja plicata | reverse complement strand
GTAAATTGGGGGTGATTCCCCTAACTGAGGCTAATTAAGTTCTGTATGGTACTGTTGCATCAAATATTTCATTCAGAAAATCTGACACATTGATGCACAGTAAGTCACACTTTAGGATGTTGGCTAAAGTTGTGAAGATGAACAAGGATAGAAAAGAAAAATTAGTTATAATCAAGATGAAAGGATCAACATGATACTAAAGATCTACATGATAAAGATGTTGATTTCTTTGGCATTGTTTTCAAAGAGGGATAGATTACCTATAAAGAGGAAGAAGTGAAGGAAGAGATTGCCGAGAAAGAGAGATTACAAAGAGGAAAAGATTACATAGAGGCAGGAGTTACTATTGAAAACACTGAAGTGATTATCTACTCAGAGGGAGTCTATAGATGATTAGACACAGATGATTATAGTGTGATTACAGACATAGAATGAAGCTAAAGACATTAATGAAAATTCATTCATATCAAGAAACATAGGTGAATTTTTGGATTGGTTGGTAACTATGCTTGTTAAATCATTATTTTCATATTTTGTGTTGCCATCAATGCCAAAGAGGGAGATTGTTGGAAAGTGACATTGCAAGCAATTGTTATATTTTCATTGATGTCAAACCTTAATTGGTGAGACTATTGTTATCTGTTTGAGTACCATATCTATTGTTGATGAAGAAGATTTAACAAGAAGATCAAGTGAATGGTTGAGTTAAGGAAATTCAAAGGGTACTTGATTAGTTGGCACTCTAGCAAAGTAATTTGTTGTTTATCTTTTAAAGACATTTTTTCTGGCTGTTCAGTGCCGAGCAAGTTTTTCTTGTGTCGAGTGAAGTTGCTTATGACAAGCAAATTTTCTTGTGCCTAGTAAAGTTGCTTGTGACAAGCAAAAAGTTGCTCAATGTCGAGCACCATTGAAATTGTCGAGTGGAAACAATGATGTTGGCCGACTTATAGAAATTGGATTAATGATGAGATTTGAGATCTCTGGCGGACTTAGTTAATTTTATTGGGATATATAATGATAATTAAAGATTGATCCACATCATTTAATGTATGGGTAACCGTAATTAATGCATGGTTTCAAGATTTAATTAGGGACTACTTTGGAGAAGTAAATGTAATGCAAAGATGGAATGATCCATTGGATCTGACCTAACCTAAGATCTACGATCTTGTTTAAGTGGCAAAAGATTTATCTGACCTAGACAGAGAGGTATATGATAACCTCAAGGGGTTATTTCACAGTGTGGTGAAGTGGATGTGTATGCAAGAGGTTTGCATAGTTGATTTACTATTTAGCATGATCTAGCAGAGAAGGCAAAAAGGTAGAGGCATAAAGTTGCATGTGTGATTTCTTAATGGATTTTCAAGCAGATCAAAAGGTTGAAATGACAATGTAGGCTATCCAGTAAGTTAACATCAGAGCTGTAATTGGATCTGAATTGCAAATTAAGTTGTATGTACTAGATCACAAACTGCTGATTACTTTCTTACCATTGTATCAGTTAAATCCTTTAACAAGGTTGACTTAATAGTCATTTTTATAAATCCTCTAACAAGGTGAAATTCAGGTTGGAATGTTCTAATTCTTCTAACAAGGCCACTCCTGATAGGGTGATTAAATCCTTTAACCAAGTCACACCTAGCAGTGTGTTATTGTAACCTTTAACAGGGTTGGCTCCTCACAGGGCATCACTTCAGAAGAGTGAAAGCTTGGTAGCATGTTACTGGTGGTTTTTCCCATATTGGGTTTCCACATTAAATACTTGTGTCAACTTGTGTGAATGCTTATGGTTTGCTTTACTATTATATTACTACAAGCTAATTTCAATTGACAGTAAACTGCATGATTAAAGTTGTTGATTTATGCTACCGCTGCCGAGTTGATCTGAAGTGTAGAAAGTTTTTATTTGCTACATCTAGACCTAAGGATAACTGATTCACCCCTCCCCTCTCAGTTATTCTAAATTCATTCTAACAGCTACTACAAATTTCTCTAACATTGCATGGATCAAACAACTACTGGAAGGCATGAACATGAAAATTCTTGAACCAGTGATTATCTATTGTGATAATACAAGTGCAATAAACATATCAAAGAATCCTGTCATGCATGCTAAGACTAAGCATATTTCTATAAAGTATCATTACTTAAGAGAACAAGTGCAAGAGAAAGAGGTGATAATAGAATATGTTCAATCCAAGGAACAATTAGTAGACATATTCACAAAGCCATTGCCTAAAGATACATTTGAGTACCTGAGAAAGAGACTAGGGGTCCGACCCTTGTCTATTGGTCACTAAGATGACTAGGAGGCTGCATCATCCTACACATAATCAGAAGATCATTCATGTTGATGCAAGAAAAGTGATGGAATGCAAAGACATATCAGTACACAACAAGGTACATATTTGCACCGAACACCATATTTATTTTATTGTTGATGGAAAGGGAAATTCAAGGAGTATATTATAAAAAGGAGGAAGGATATAGTTTGGCATTGCTGTCAAAGGGAGAGAGTTATATCCATATGAAATATCCATCATGATCATCCAAAGAGAGAGAAGTATCCTAAGGGAGAGATGACTTAAGGGAGAGATTATATACACATGAGAAATATCTATTGTTGTCAAAGGAAAAAGAGATATTCATCAAGGAGAGGAACAATCAAAGTGAGAGAAAACATCAGAAAAATATTCAAAGAAACATTCATCTAAAGGATAGAAGAGATTATACAACAAAGGGAGAGACAAAATTAGAAGTTGCTACATCTATCCAATTAAGGGAATGAGGATAGAATAAAGTACTCTACAAGAAACAAATCTAAGCTAGAAGAGCTTACCGAGAGTCAGACATTTGTATTGGTTATATAACAATAAGTTTGGTAGATTCATGAACTACAACTAATATATTTCATATTGTATTAGTAGTAATGTAGTATGTTTCCATCAATGCCAAAGGGAGATATTGATTAACTATAACTGATTGAATGTTTGAAGATGTTAAGTTGATGATCACCGAGCTGCAGAAAGTTAATGCAAGACATTAAATCAGTTAATGTGTTGTATTGTCATTGATGTCAACTTGATATAATCTAATTAGTTATATACATATTGTCAAAGACTTCAAATAAACAAGGAGATAAATGTTATGTTATCAGTAATGCATAAAATTTTAGTATACACCAAGTGACAACAAACACCAATGAACAATGCACACCAATGGATAGAGAACCTTGAGAGAAGAGTCATAGTGATACTCGAGCAAGATACCCGAGCAAGCATTACCGAGAAGAACCTAAGTGATACATGAGCAGAACTTAAAGTCATAGTATTTCCCAATGGACAGACAACCCCGATAGATAGAGATGCATGAGGACAATTGAAGTCAAGACCGAGCAAACAAGGAGTTAAACATCAATAAGAACTAAAGTTTAGAAATGAAAAAAGACTTAGCTGGTAGGAGATAAATATGGAGTTAACTGGTTGATTGCATTGTTTTCATCAACTAGTTAAAAGATATAGATAAGCTAGAGATTTAAAGTTAGTTTTATTCCATTTATAAAGGATAAATCTGTCGGATAAAACTAAAGCAAGCTTTAAAGAAAGAATGGCGAGATTTGCGGATCACATCAAGAACAAGAAAGTCAAGGACTTAGAGAAAGTGAAAATCATGTCTATAAGAGAGATAAGATAATTAATTATGAATTGGAGGGAGAATAACACATGATGCTGAAGAGAATACTGGTGAAGATAAGAAGTCTTCATACAGTCATGATCAAACAAGCTGAAGAATAGAGCTAAAGATTTCAGCGGACACCGAGCAATAGAGAAGAAATAACATCACCGAGCAGAAAGAAGTGGAGCAAAGGAACATAAAATATACATTGATCAGAAAGGTATTATGCGCTTACAATAGATCTGAACATCTACAAGATTAAGTTGTATTTATGAACATATCATATATTGTTTCAGCTTAACCATTGATTCATAAAATCTCTTAACAAAGTGGGATTTAACTATCCTTTATATATTGAGATACATCCTAAGGAGTATCAAAATGTTTCTCATGAAGATAACATAGTGAAATGCCAGATATTGAGTGACAAACTATTATATTTAAATCCTCTAACAAGGTTGCACTTAACAGTGTGTTTGTAACCTTTAACAGGGTTGGCTCTTCACCGAGCTCACTTCAAAAGAGTAAAACTTTTGGGTTACCAGTTCCAATTGGTTTTTCCCTTAACAGGGTTTCCATGTTAAAAATTCATGTGTCAAATGTGTATATGGTTCATTGCTTTAATTTTTTTCTTTACACATTACTAAAATAGGATTGATTGGTAAACACTAAGTTATTTACTATATTGCGGTAAAGGCTAGACTGCTATTCGGTAAAGCTTAAGAAAAAGGGATAAACAATGAACTCCGACCAGTAGTTATTTGATAAGATTAATTGAGGGCATACATCTTATAGGACTGAAGATAAATAGAGGTTTATATTTGTGGTATAAAATTTTGGGTTGATTTATTAGATTATTTTTGAGGCCATTGATTCACCCCCCCTCAGTTATTATAATGATTGGTATCAGAGCTTGTGTGTTTAGAAAGGGAGTTTAAAGACTCAAGCTAAAGATCACAAGATGAGAAAAAGGGATCTACCTAAGTTGAAAAAAGACAACTTTGCATCATGGAAAAGTAGTATAAGACTCCACCTATCAGGTATTGGAAATGATGTTACTCAATACTTGGATACTGAATATGTGATCCCTACTGGACCTCACACACTTGATCGATTGAGAGAAAAGCATGAACACAATTATATGATGATAGAACTTGCTTCCTCAATCTCTGCTACTAAATTTGAAGATGTCAAAACATGCACCACCGCAAAGAAAATGTGGGACAAATTGAAGCTAGTACATGGAGGAGATGCAAATGTGCTAAGAGCTAAGGCAGAAATCCTAAGAGGAAATTTTGATGACCTAAGAATGAAAGAAGGAGAAAATATCACTCAGTACAACTGCAGAATCAAAGAGGTAGTCAATTCTATCTGAGGAGTAAGAGGTGTACTTGAAGAAGAAACAATGGTAAGTAAAATCCTAAGAACATTACTGCCTATTTATGCTATTAGAGTATCTTCTATACAAGAAATGAGAGCAGTAGCAAATAACAATGTCACTCTAGATAGTTTGGTTAGTAGATTTATTTCATTTGAGATGAATAACTTTGACAACAATGTCTAATTACCATCTTTTGAGTCTGCATTCAAATATTCTTTTAAAATAAGTAAGTTAAGTCATAAACACACTATCAGAAATGATAGTGAAAGTGATAGTGATGACCAAGAACTTGATGAGATTGAAGTACTAATGGCTAGAAGATTGCGGAGAGGAAAAGGTAGATACAAAGGTAAATTACCTGTTTTAATTGTAAATAGATTGGACACTTTGTTGCTAGATGTCCTAACAAAAGAAAAGAAGACAAAAACAATGATAGATCATATGAAAAGAAGTTTGATAGAGTGGATGATAGAGATTACCAAAGAAACTGACAATCGGATAGAAGAGAGAACCAAGACTACAAGGACAAACGAAAGAAAGCTTGTTACCTAGCTGAAAACAAAGCTGAGATTACTAACACTGAATCTCATGAAGATATTGAGGTGGTATTTTTTGTTATGAAGGATGATTCAAATGAAGAGGAAAATGATCTTGAAATTGTACTCATATCTAAGGTTAGTAAAAATGATGTCTGGATTATTGATAGTGGTTGTACTCACCACATGACTGGAGATAAGGAAAATTTTGAAACTTTTGAGTATAATAATGGTGGATCAGTAAGAATGGGTAATGAATCACCTTGTCCGGTTGAAGGTAAAGGATCCATAATGTTGATTAATCTGATCAGATGTGAAAATGCATATTGGGTAAAAGGACTTAACTATAATCTACTAAGTGTTTCACACCTAAATAACATAGGTCACCACGTTGAATTTGACCTAAAAAAGGCAAAGATCTTTAATGAATCAAGAAGGTTGATCAGAACTGATGAATAGACAAAAGGTAACCTATTCTATCTTGATGATATTAAAACCACTTGTTTAATGCATAGAAATGAAGACATATGGTTGTGGCATAAAAGGTTATGTCATGTGAAATTTGACAACATGATTAGGATAAGAAACAAAAGAAAAGTAAGAGGATTACCGAGTATGTCAAAGACCGATCATGTCATGTGTAAGAATTGTCAAAAAGGTAAAATGACAAAGTCTAGTTTCATGAGAAAAACCTACACATTTATTGCCATTCTAGAATTAGTCCATACTGCTCTATGTGGACCAATGAGAACAAAGAGTTACTATGGTCATATATACTTCATTCTCTTTGTTGATGATTATTCTAGAATGATGATAGTTATGTTCTTAAAAGAGAAATCAGAAGCATTCAAGATGTTTAAATGGTATAAAGCTATTGTAGTAAAACAAAGTGGTAAGGAACTGAAATGATTAAGATTAGATAGAGGAGGAGAATTTATTTATGATGAATTCACTAAATTTTGTAATGAGCATGGAATTTAAAGACAGGTTTTTGCACCAAGAACACCACAACAAAATGGGATTGCTAAAAGAAGAAACGGAGCCATTGTTGATTATGCCAGAACATTGATGATTGAGAAAGGCATCACACAAACATTTTGGAGAGAAGCTATCAGTATTTTTGTCTACACATTGAACATAGTTTAATTAAAGAAAGACACCAATAAGACACCTTATGACCTATGGTAGGGATACACATCCAATGTAAGTCACTTCAGAATTTCTGGAAGTCAATGTTATATTTTGAAAGATGATAGAAATGGAAAGCTTGACTCCAAAGGTGAAGAAGGAATATTTTTAGGGTATTCTACCGAAAGCAAGGCTTATAAATGTCTTAACAAATCCTCTAACAAAATAATTGAAAGTGCAAATGTCAGAGTAGATGAATTTGTAGACAAAAATGATAAGGAAAAAAGAAAGGAATCTGAAGACTAAAATAGGTTTGTCTACAATGAAGAACCTTACACTCTACCTGAGCAACAATGTATCACTCTCGAGTGATTGAACAATGCACCTGAGCATCAGGCTACTAACATCAAAAATCAGGAAATTATTCAAAATGATTTCCTAAGCAATGGATATCGGAATGAAGGTCAAGATGATGATCAGAATGATGAACAAAGAGATGAACCGGTACTTTCCAAGTATGTCAGAAGACACCATCCATAAAACTAGATCATAGGAGATAAAAAGGATGGAATAAGAATAAGAAGTAAGTCACTTGATACTAGATGTTTAATTTGTGATTTTGAGCCTAAATATGTTAATACAACACTTGAAAATGAATAATGGGTCAATGCTATGAATAAAGAGATAGAAAAAATAGAGAAGAATAGAACATTGACATTAGTACCTAGACCAAATGACAAGAATGTCATTGGTACCAAATGGATATTCAGAAACAAGCTGAATTAGAATGGAGAAGTCACAAGGAACAAAGCAAGATTAGTATGCAAGGGGTATGCACAAGAAGAAGGTATTGACTATGGAGAAACCTTTGCACCCATTTCTAGACTAGGAGTCATAATTCTACTTTCTTATGATGCATTCAAAGGATTCAAGGTATACCAAATGGATGTCAAGTTTGCATTCCTAAATGGAATATCAGAAGAAGAGATATACATTGAACAAATAGAAGTATTTGTTTATCCAAAAGAGAGAAAAATGGTTTATATACTACAAAAAGCCTTGTATGGTTTGAAACAAGCACTGAGAGCCTAGTATGAAAGACTTCACTCCTATCTCATAAGTATTGGATTTGTAAGAACAAGTGAAAACAACAATCTATATTTAAAAGAAGATATTGATGATAATATTTTGATTGCTAAAATATTTGTTGACGATATCATATTTGGAGGTAATGAAAATGAGAAAAGAGTTTGAGATGGCAATGTTTGGGGAGATCAAGTTCTTTCTTGGTCTACAGATTCTTTAATAGGATGCAGGCATCTATGTCACACAATCCAAATACATCAAGGAAGTGTTGAAGATATCCAATATGGAAGATTCCAAAATAGTTGGAACACCTATGGAAACCGGATGTAACATGACAAAGGAAGACAAGTCAACCAAGGTAAATAATACCCTATATAGATCTATGATTGGAAAACTCATGTATGTTGTTCATACTAGACTAGATATAGCACATGCAGTTGGAATAGTTGCAAGATTCTCTTCCAATCCCAAGGAATCACACATGACTGTTGTCAAAAGAATTCCAAGGTATCTAAAGAATACCAAAGACTCTGGCTTATGGTATAAAAGAGAAGGAAATTTTGAGCTTTAAGTCTATACAGATGCTGATTAGGCTGAAAAATTAGATGAAAAAAAGAGCACAACAGGAGGAGCATTCTTCATGGGTGATAGAATTGTCGCATGGATAAGTAAGAAACAAGGATGCATCTCACAATCTACTGCAGAAGTAGAATATGTGGTTGCTGCTACAAATTTATCTAACATTGCATGAATCAAACAATTACTAGAAGGTATGAAGATGAAAATTATTGAACCAATGATTATCTATTGTGATAATACTAGTGCAATAAACATATCAAAGAATCCTGTCATGCATGCTAAGACTAAGCATATTGCTATAAAGTATCATTACTCAAGAGAACACGTACAAGAGAAAGAGATGATACTAGAATATGTTCAATCCAAGGAAAAATTAGCATACATATTCACAAAGCTATTGCCTAAAGATACATTTGAGTGCCTGAGAAAGAGAATAGGGGCTCGACCCTTCTCTATTGGTCACTAAGATGCCTAGGAGGCTACATTAGCCTACACATAATCAGAAGATAATTCATGTTGATGCAAGAAAAGAGATGGACTGCAAAGACATATCAATACAAAGCAAGGTTCATAGCTGCACCGAACACCAGATTTATTCTATTGTTGATAGAAAGAGAAATTCAAGGAGTATATTATAAAAAAGAGGAAGGATATAGTTTGACATTGTTGTCAAAGGGAGAGAGTTATATCCATATGAAATATCCATCATGATCATCCAAAGGGAGAGAAGTATCCTAAGGGAGAGATGACTTAAGGGAGAGATTATATCCACATGAGAAATATCTATCGTTGTCAAAGGAAAAAGAGATATTCATCAAGGAGAGGAACAATAAAAGGGAGTGAAAACATTAGAGAAAGATTCAAAGAAACATTCATCTAAGGGAGAGAAGAGATTCTACAACAAAGGGAGAGACATAATCAGACGTTTCTACATCTATCTAGTGAAGGGAATGAAGATAGAAGAAAGTACTCTGGAAGAAACAAATCTAAGCTAGAAGAGCTTATCGAGAGTCAAACATTTGTATTGGTTATATAACAATAAGTTTGGTAGATTGATGAACTACAACTGATATATTTTATATTGTATTAGTAGTAATGTTGTATGTTTCCATTAATGCCAAAGGGAGAGATTGATTAACTATAACTAATTGAGTGTTTGAAGATGTTAAGTTGATGATCACCGAGCTACAGAAAGTTAATGTAAGACATTAAATCAGTTAATGTATTATATTGTCATTGATGTCAACTTGATATAATTTGATTGGTTATATACATATTGTTAAAGAATTCAAAGAACCAAGGAGATAAAGGTTATGTTATCATTAATGCATAAAAGTTTAGTATACACCAACGGACAATGCACACTGACGGATACAGAACCCCGAGAGAAGAGTCACAGTGATACCTAAGAAATCATTACCGAGCAGAACCTAAGTGATACCTGAGCAGAACTAAAAGTCACAGTATTGCCCAACGGACAGAGAACCCTGATGTGCAAAGATGCCTAAGGACAACTGAAGTCAAGACTGAGCAAACAAGGAGTTAAACACCGATAAGAATTGAAGTTTAGAAATAAAAAAAGACTTAGCTGGAAGGAGCTAAATATGGACTTAACTTATTGATTACATTGTTTTCATCAAATAGTTAAAAGATAAATATAAGATAGAGATTTAAATTTACTTTTATTCCAGTTATAAAGGAGAAATCTGCAGGATAAACCTCAAGCAAGCTTTAAAGCAAGAATGTCAAGATTTGCAGATCACATCAAGAACAAGAGAGTCAAGGACTTAGAAACAGTGAAAACCATGTCTATAAGAGAGACAAGATAATTCATTATGAATTGGGGGGAGAATAAAAGAGGATGTTGAAGAGAATACTGGTGAAGATAAAAAGTCTTCATACAGTCTTGATCAGCCAAGCTGAAGAATAGAGCTAAATATTTCTACGGATACCAAGCAATAGAGAAGAAATAACATCACTGAGTAGAAAGAAGTGGAGCAAAGGAACATAAAAGAAACATTGATCAGAAAGGTATTATGAGCTTACAATAGATCTGAACATCTACAAGATTAAGTTGTATTTATGAACATATCATATGCTATTTCAATTTAACCATTGATTCAGAAAATCTTTTAACAGAGTGGGATTTAACTATCCTTTATACATTGAGATACATCCCAAGGAGTATCAAAAAGTTTCTCATGAAGATAGCATAGTGAAATGCCAGATATCAAGTGACAAACTATTATATTTAAATCCTCTAACAAGCTCACACTTAACAGTGTGTTTTAACCTTTAACAAGGTTGGCTCTTCACCGAGCTCACTTCAAAGGAGTGAAAATTTTGGGTTACCAGTCCCAAGTGGTTTTTCCCTTAACAAGGTTTCCACGTTAAAAATCCATGTGTCAAATGTGTATATGGCTCATTGCTTTGATGTTTTTCTTTACACATTACTAAAATAGGATTGATCGGTAAACACTAAGTTATTTACTGTATTTTAGTAAATGCTAGACTGCTATTGGGTAAAGCTTAAGAAAAAGGGATAAACAGTGAACTCCGAGCAGTAGTTATTTGATAAGATTAATTAAGGGCATACATCTTGTAGGAATAAAGATAACTAGAGGTTTATATTTGTGGTATAAATTTTTAGGTTGATTTATTGGATTATTTTTGAGGCCACTCATTCACCCCCCCTCCCTCTCAGTTATTCTAACACAAAGGCCTATATATCGACAAGTCTATATGTTTATACAGAGTTGCTGGAAAAATGAAGAGTTGAAGAGCTATCGAGAAGAGTAGTAAAAGAGTTGGATAACTAGTCCAGAGGAGAGACTGATGAGTTGTTGGTGCTAGTAATATTTAGAGAGTGATCAAGGGATCTGGTCAAGAAAATTATAGTTGCAGAATCATAGGTCAAATTAGTACATTGTTGCTTACTAACATTTATAACAGAAAATCTCTTAACCGAGTGGACCTAACAAGTCCTTTTGTAAATCCTTGAGAAAGGTAACATTCTAGGATGAATGTTTAAATCCCTCTAACCAGGATACTCCTAATAGGGTAACTATCTTAATAGGTCTAAGGTAAATCCCCTAACAGGGTCACATCTAAAAAATGTGCATTGTAATCTTTAACCGGATTGGCTCTTAACCTAGCATACTTTAGATGAGTATTTCTTTTTGTGGGTGATAATTCCCACATATCTTTTTCCCAAATTGGGTTTCCACATTAAATATGGTGTTGCATGTGATGCTTGAAAACTGTGAATGTTATTTGCTTATGTTATATGTTGTTTATCAAGTTTATAAAGTGTTTACAAATTTTGATTATTGATGTTATTTGAATCATCGAGTTGAATCAGATCTTTAATATTTAAAGTATTAAGTTTCAATAATTTCTAATTCAACCCCCTCTCATTAAACCATCTTTAGTAGGGTAAAACATCAATTGGTATCAGAGCTAGTGCTTTGCAAAGATAATTTTAAAGCCACTTGAGTTAAAGATCCAAATATGTATAAGAGGGAAGCACCGAAGTTGAATAGGAATAAATTTTCTACATGGAAGAACAAAATGAGGCTTCAAATATATGGTATTGGAGATTATGCACTGAATCATCTTGAAAATGAGTACTCACCGCCACCATTTGGTCCTCTAACACTTGAGAAGATAAGAGAAAGACAAGAACACACACAAGTGATGATAGAGATACCTTCTACTCTCACCAACTTAGAGTTCAAAGATTTAGAAGGTTGTGATACTGCTAAGAGGATGTGGGATAGGCTTACACAGGTTTTTGGAAAAGATCAACATGTTCAAAAAGCTAAGGCTGAAAGCTTAAGAGGAAAGTTTGAATCAATGAAAATGAAAGAAGGAGAAACTGTTACTGCATACAACACAAGACTAAAGGAGATTACTATTTCTATTAGAGGTGTTTATGGAACCATTAATGAAGAAGATGTTACAAGAAAGATTATTATAACACTTCTACCTATCTATGTCATATGAGTGTCTGTTATTCAAGCACTGAGATCTATTCTACAGATGGTTGTTACTTTGGATGCTACAATCGGTAAGCTAACTACTTTTGAGTTGAATGATTTTCACAATAGTTTGCCTGCTACTTCTAAGATTGAATCTACATTCAAATCATCTTTAACTATTGGTAATTCTATAAATTCTAGATCTAGTGATGGATATGCATGTAGTTCTAATGAAAGTTTTCATAATTGTAAGAGAAAACTTGAAGATCTATATGTTAAAGATGAAAAGAATGAAGATGGGTTTGAAGCATTATTGGCTAGGAGACTACCTCGAGGTAAAGGAAAGTACAGAGGTAAGCTACCTTTGAAATGTTTTTCATACAACAAGATTGGTCACATAGTTTCTAATTGTCTTGAAAATAATGATAAGAAAGATAACAAAGAGAACAACAAGACCGAGAACGGATTTAGAAGATTCAGAGGCTTCAAGAACAAAGGAAAGAAAGAATACCACATTGCTAAAGGAGGTTCATCTAATGATGACACCGATGATGATGAAGAAGAATTTTTTTATGTTGTTATTAAAGATGAGACTGATGAAGAAAGTTACATTGAAGAAAAATCCCTAATATCATAAGTAAGCAAAAATGATACATGGATTATAGATAGTGGTTGCTCATACCACATGACTAGTGATACTGATAAATTTATTACTTTGAAAGAGCATAATAGTGGTAATGTTAGATTTAGAAATGATGCCCCATATCCTGTGAAGGGAAAAGGTTTTGTAATTCTGCTGAACAATCTAAGTGTGTTGATGTTTATTGGGTTGAACGCCTGAAATACAATTTGTTGAGTGTGGCACAGTTAAATAATACAGGTCACCAACTGGAATTTCAAAACAAGAAGGTTAAAGTATTTGATCAGAAGGGAAGTTTGATTGCTACCAGAGGTCAATCTAAAGGTACTTATTCTACCTTAACACATCCATAAAGAGTTGTTTATTTTGTAAGATTGAATATGTATGGCTATGGCACAAAAGGATATGTCATGTTAATTTTGACAACTTAATCAAAGTAATTAAGAAGAATAAAGTAAGAGGTCTACCGAGTCTAGACAAACCTAAGAATGTAATGTGTAAGGGATGTCAGGTAGGTAAGATGACTAAATAGAGCTTTGCAAGCAAGACCTATACTACACAAGGTATATTGGAATTGGTACACACCAACCTATATGGTCTCGTGAGAACATAGAGCTACTATGGAGATAGATACTTCATATTATTTGTTGATGATTATTTTAGAATGATGTTAGTTATGTTTTTAAAAGAAAAATCTAATGCATTTCAAATATTTAAGTGGCACAAGGCTAGAGTTGAAAAAGAAATAGGGAGATAGATAAAATGTCTGAGATTTGACAGAGGTGGAGAGTTTACATCTGATGAATTTACACTCTTCTGCAATGAACATGGTATAACAAGGAAAATTTCTACATCGAGAAGACCACAATAGAATGGTATAGATGAAAGAAGAAAAAAATCCATTGTGTATTGTACTAGAACAATGATGATTGATAATGGGATTTCTCAAACCTTATGGAGAGAAGAAGGCAGCACTACTGCCACTAATACATTTGGGCTTCATTTTCAACCTTCATTTTTGACCAAAGGCCATTTTGGCTTGTGATGTTCACTTTTTTTTTGTTTATGTCCCGAAAAGGTCAAACTTTCAACTTTAGTTAAGTTTATTGTCAAAATTTTGAGCAAATCAGGATATAAAGAAAAAAAAAGGAAAAGTGATCAAACTCACTTCATTTTGTCTTAGTCGGATCATGGGTGGGAGGAAGGGCTTCATGATAATTATGCATCATCTGAATACTGGAAGGGATTCATGAGCATTGTGCATCATCCTAATACTGGTATGTAGCTAGATTTCCTAATATTGGTAAACATGACATTACATTCTCAGTGTTAGGGTTTCCTAGCTAGATTTGTAATGTAGCTAGGGTTTCCTAATGGTATACACTTATACACGACATTACATTCTTAGTGTTTGGGAGGAAGGGCTTCATGAGTATTGTGCATCATGCTAATACTGGTATACATGACATTACATTCTCAGTGTTAGGGTTTCCTAGCTAGATTTGTAATGTAGCTAGGGTTTCCTAATGGACATCACCATAACAATACAAGTAAACTGCTACAAACAGGAATCTTAACAAACATATTACCTTTTTGTATGGAGGCCAATCCCACTGGTAAATATTGTTTGGTTTAATATCTCTATGAATAATTTTCATCGGCAAATCCCTGTGAAGATAAAGAAGCCCGTGGGCAATCCCAAGGATAATGTTATAATGTTTTTGCCAATCTAACAGTCTAAATTTTTTTGGATCTGCAATTCCAATTCTTAGACTATCATGCCTTTAAAACAACGTTGGAATACTAAAAATATTGATGAGAAAGGGAATGATCATGAAACCAAGTGTAACTTACTGAAGAGGAAGGTGTCAAGGCTCTTTTTGGAAAAATACTCATAAAAAATCAACCTTTCATCTCCCTCAGTGCAAAATCCAAATGGTTTCACAAGGTTTCGATGCTGAACATTGGCCTCAAGTTTCACTTTGTTCATAAATTGTTCACTACCCTGTGTTGACTTTGCAGACAGGTTTTTCATTGCTATTTCCTTTCCATCTTTTGTTCTTCCCTGAAATATGAAATCAAAATAAGACTTCTCTATGTCTATTTAAACAGATTTCCTAATCCATGGAAACACTGTCTTTCATGGAATAAAGCTTCACCTTGTATACGGTTCCAAAACCACCTTGTCCAAGCTTCTCATTTTCATGAAATTTGTCAGTGGCTTTTGCTAGTTATTTTAAACTGAAGTCAAAATAATGCTCCTATTGAAATAACCTCTCTGTTGAGTGAATAGGTAACTGATTCCTCCCTCATTCTTGTTTTGAAACTATATGTCCCTCCTTTAGATCAATTTTGTGATTTTGAAAAATAAAGACTTGAGTATACAATTAACCAAAAAGTAAGAAAATGTAAATATTAAAAATGGATAAGATAGACACCAAACATGTAACGGTCTACTATGAATTAGATTTTACCCCACTACTTCTTTTGAATAACAATGACCTTTCTCTGCTTAATATAATTGTCCTCAATGTTTTCTTGACTCCAAATTTCTCTTGAACACCATTTTCAATGCATTCACTTCCATTGGTCACAATATGATACTTTAAACTCATCTCACTAATTTGAAACTTGAAGACATGTCTCTTCATGACATGTTTACTTTCGAAAACATTGACCTAATCTCTATGAAAATTTTGCATAGTACTAGTCTTCCATGATAGCCATGGTAACTCATCATATTCACAAAAACAATCCATAACACTATTCTATAGCCCTCACCACAGTGGTGTCCTATGTTCTTGATAGTAAAATAGTAATGTCTTCCTCTTTCATGTTTGATGTCATATTGTTTTGGTGTTGCATTCAAGAACTTTTCTTACTATTCCTTCTTCTCTTTATGAATCAATCATGCTCCCTATTTTATGCATCATGGGTTTTTATAATAGTCATGAATATCTCTCTATAACACATGTCAAGAATTTATTTGAACATAAATATAATAACTATCACTATGTTATATGGACTGTGGTTGTCTGTTACTGTGAATCCTTGTAGAATGGTCTGTTTTATTTTGATACTTCTAGTAGGAAGGTGTTCTTCTTTGGTCATTTAAGAGGTCCACATTACATATCAAGAGTAAGAATAAGGGAGCATAAACAAATATATTAAACTAGGGCTATCTTTTATCTCCAAGAAACCTTTGGAATTTGTGTATCCTTGAACCAAAAAATATGTTTCTATTACTACATTGAAAGTGCTTGTGGTACATACAAAATTTTACAAGTGGTAAATTAAAGCAGAGCTTCTAATGCTATGAATTATTTAACTATGAAAACCTAATGGTGTTCCCTTCTATGATTGGTGGTGGCTTGAAATTTCATTGGAAGAAGATTTATTTGTAGCTAATTGGTTATCCCTTGTATAGTTTGTGTGTACATTGAGAAACAAGCACTAAAATTCTTTATTAACTCTGCCACAGTATGCTTTAAAATATTCAGCCCCATCTCCAAATGGGTTGCTTAAACCTGTTAATTTTGCATGGGAGATGATAATTATTATCAAAGTTAAATTCTCTTCAGCTGTAAGTGGATAGGGATTTTTTGAATTCCCTTTCCTATGAAGTGTTGTGCAATTACTTTCATGTTATGTTTTATTCTTAAGTATTTATTCTACAATGTAAAACATATTTTGGTGGATTTTCTTTGAGAGAATATATTACCAATGTTGTTTTGTTTTTAAAATGATTTTGTCTCTAGAAAATATAAGTTATTAGTATCCCTTGAGGCTCATCTATAGTTTTAGTCGCCATGTTAGATCACATCATTTTGAAATATCCAATTGAATACACATACACAACTTAATTTTTTTGAGGTTTTGATATTGTTTAGAGTTATTTGCCAATCAAAATGGGGTTTTTTTCTATATAAGTATCAATCTTAGAAATTTTAATGATTGTAGTATGATAAATATGCACATCAAACCATTTGATAAGATTGAAGGGACACAAGTCACAGATGTACACTATCCTTGTCAGATATTTTCTATTGTCAATTGAAACTTGAAACTTGAAACTTCGAGGACTATGGTAGGTTCCTTAAATTAGGAAGTTTATAGTTTCACTTTTTTTTTAATGTTTCACCATAAATTGTTAATGGAAAATTTTTCAAGTTTCTACCCCTTAATTTAATTGTACCTTTTTATCTAACAAAAGAATACCTTGAGAAATAACTTGTCAATTTGAGTTGACTTGTAAATAAAGAGGAATTTTGGTGCAATGACTGAGGAACACTTGTGAATGTGTGGCCTGGAATGAAACCTATCTTTCTCAAATGAGGTAAGTATCCCATAAACTAGATGGAAATTTGGCAAAGATATGATATAAAAATCACGTGCTACACCCTTAGGGTAAAGATTAACTAGCTCAAGTTTTCCGCTGGAAGCTGTAGGACTCTAATTGGAGCTTCATAGCTAGACATAAGGTTTGATAATTACCTAGTAAAAAAAATACATTTGAGAAAATTTCTTATGTTGACCTCTGATATTTTGTCTACATCCATGAGCTGACATCTCTTTCAGACATTGTGTCAAATGAAGATTCCCTAGGGTAAACAATGAATGAAGATGCCCTAGAGGACTATAAAAATGTCTCAAACTGAAAATAAAAAAATTCAAGGAAATTTTTGTTCTGATTAAGTAAAAATAGGTTTTACAAGGACCCAAAACCTTTAAATATAGTTATACAAATATTTAGAGAAAGTACAACAAGAACTGTGCTAAGGCACCAAAAAAAGATAGCCGACAAACAAATCCAGCAGATAGACTAGCTAGCAACAGTCCCAAAGATAAACATAATAAACAGGGACAACACAAAAAAAGGGAGGGCCCAGGAAAAGATAGCTACATGCCATCAACCATTTCCTAGGCCTGAATCACCATAACCTCCATTTGATTGATAGTATTTTTGAGGTCACCTTTGTCCTTCTCTTTTTCCTCCGTTGGGCTCCCCTTTTTGGTGCTAGCCCTAGTGCGGGTTACCAAGCTAGCCAGATCATTGATAGCATGGCTATCCTTATTTCCAGTATCCTACTCCAACTTCTCCATTAAGCTATTATCCTGCCCTGTATAAGCTTTTAGACTCTTCAAATATTGATCCCCAATCTTACGAACTGTGTCCTCCAGCTTGTCCTCCTTGGCTTTCAGGTTCTTTATCTTCCTTACACTGTCATCTTTAGTAGCTCTATCCTCAAAATCCTTGAACTTCTTTTCCAGATTGCTGACTCTATTCACCAAATCAACCTATGCTTCCAAATTTCCTAGAGCCTCTTTCATTTCCCCCAGACACTCAACAATATATTTCTCCCCAATACCAACACATTTTAAAATATTCATTTCCCCCCTCATACCCTCAATTTTATTCTTCAGGTCAACATTATCTCCTAACATTTTTCTAATTAGACCAGCAAAATCAGTAATGCACGCTTTACCATGGTCTAAATCCTCAAGTTCAAAAGTATTACCTGTGTCATCATTGTGATGGGTTTCCTCGTGTAAGATCTAAAATTTGGTTTGAATATGAGGTCTTCTAGATAATAGGAATTGCATATGAAAAGAGACCCTAAGTCCAATTTTAGTCTTATACACTTAATTATTATGATAAGGAATTGAGAATACTTGTAAAGAATTATGGAGTGAAATACCTACCTCATATCATAGCAGATCTAAAGAATTTTGTTTTCTGAGGTCTGTACTTTATTTCTAGAAAATAAGAAGTATGTTCTGGAATCATAACATAGAGACGAACAAAACCCAGAAATATTTTTCTGATTCAACACCGTCTTATAAAAAAGGTCAACCTTGACCCACAAATGTCACCCTTCACCCAATAATCTTGACCCTGACCTGTGTTGCCTCGATAGAAAATCTATTTTCAAATCCTGATAGTACTCCTACCAAATCACAATCCACAATGGCTACCCCATGATAATATCCTTTGAATGCTTGAATATTGAGAATGATAGATCTAACGGAAAAGAGCACCTTCTTGCTTCAATGAAGATCTACAATAGCTTATCCACAAAAAATGCTTGATTGTATCAACATGTATTCATATATTTTACTTTCTATATCATCCTCTTTCTTATTTTCACCGTCATTGCATCATGTCATCTCCCGATTTTGTTTCATGATCAAATGAAGGCCAAAGAGAGTGTTTATAGAGATATATCAATATAGGTTTCCTAGGGCAATGTGAGGGACCCAAATTCAAATTTCACCTTGAATTATGGTCCAATCACAATCACTAACCAAGGAGGGAATGAATTAAATTAGATATCAGAGAAAACACTTTCACATCCGAACCCGGGGACCTATTTTAAGTTTAGAACCCTGACAAGCTCTAGAATTGAAAGCGGGGACCAATGCCTGACAGAGGTCTATGTCGACCTCACCCTTGACCTAGGTCAAGGTCAACCTCAACCCTGACCTAGGTCAGGGTCTATTTTCACCCTGACCTGAGGTTCCAAGCAGGTCACCTAGTGGTGTCTGTGAGATTCCCAGGTCAGCTAGGGACCTAGGAAGGTGATGGGACATACCAGAATGATAGGAAGAAGGCCTAGAGGCCTAGAGAGAGTATGATGAGGTATAGGAGGGCCTACACATAGGTCCTACCTATAAAATAGAGCCATGGAGAGGGAAACCAAGGAGAATCCATAAGATCCTAACCCTAATTTCACCTAATCATGTAGAATCAAACACAAATGCATCCTAAATGCAAATCTAATATGAAAGCGCACTAAATGAAGGTGCTAAACATACCAAAATGGAAGTGCTTCAATTTTAAGATGATACATTTATCCCCCACTTTAGCTTAGATATGAAACTACGTGAGTATGTAAGCTAAATTAAGAAAACATCAGAAAGTAAAAAGGATATAGCCAAGTCCTCAATGTAGAGACCCTGCAAGAAACCATTAGTACCCACAACCTGCAACACACCAGGTTAAAAATCCATAGAGTACCTAAGCCTCACTATAATAATCTTGAGAATTGTATAAATCCCCTTATGCCTCCCATGTTTTGGCTTACTAATTCTTGAAAGGTGAAACAAAGTGATAAGGTAAATTCTATACACTAAATATGCAGTTTGAAAAATATTTTCCTAAACCTATTATAATGTTCCTAAACCTTCCTAGAATGACTCAATAGGTTGGGTATCTGAATCTTGATTCCAACGCCCCTGATGGCACTAAAAATAGACCTACCAAACTCAAGTTATGATGAAGAGAGTGAATGTTTGTCTCAATGCATGTAAAAGGAAATTCAAATTTGACCTAAGTGAATTTAAATGAAACCCTAAGAAAAAACCTAATTTGAAGCTATAAATAAGAGAAAGAGACACTTACCTCCTCATTATTACCATTTTCAAAAGTTAGAAAAGGAGACAAGATGCCAAAGAGAGAATAATTTCGAGCGAGCCATATGGAGGTCCTGAGAGAGTGCCTAGCCAACGGACAACCATTGCCTGAGGTAGGCTTTTTGTTTTGATATTTAAGATTGAAAATTTCATGTTTTTATAGGGAAGGTCAACCCTAACCCAATTATGTTGACCCTGACCTTCTAAGGTTGACCCTAACTGGGAAGGTTATGTCCTTTTTGGGGTGAATGTTGACCCTGACCCACAAAGGTCGACCCTGACCCAAAAAGGTCAACCTTGACCAGGTCAAGTTGGTATAGTATTTTCTTGATGATAGAGTATTGATATGATATATTTCTATGCTTAAAGGACCATTTATATCTTTGAGAGCATCCCTTTGGAGGGTTGCTATTGACTATCAAAGAGAGCATGTCCGAGTTACAACCAGATGAGATACAACTTTTGAGAGATGTGGGATTATACTGGGTAGCATTCCTACCATAGATGAGGTTCCATCAGTCCATGATTTCCACCATGATAGAGAGATGAGATGAGGATACTTGTTCCTTCCATCTTCCATCAGGGGAGGTCACAATCATGCTGGAGGATGTGTACGGGATCCTACAGCTTTCGGTCTAAGGTGAGCCTGTCAGACTGAGAGTACTGCGGGGTCCACCTGAGGTGTTGGGAGATGGAGAGTATTGTTTGGGATGGGTACCACAGATGAGGACCTAGTCAGATTAGATCACCTTATCATCCTTATTATCAGGTCTAACATCTTTGGTATAGAAAGTGATGCTATGTATACTCTCGTTGGTTGTTATACCCAATACGAAGGGTACAGTTTTCTTAGCACCATTTACCGACCTCGTGTGTAGGATGGAGGGTGATAGAGTTGTTTTATCATGGGGGAAAAACATGTTAGCCCATCTTTACCATGAGTTGAGTCATCTAGTGAGATATCAACGGGAGAGTCTTACAATATGCACCTTGTTACAGGTTTGGATGTTTGAGCACTACACATGTACATGACCACATGTTGTTCTAGTGATGATAGCTGCGAGCACACCAAGAGCCTTTGCATATCCGCTAGCATATGCCTAGCAGTACAGGGATATCCTCTTTTGGAGAGTATGCCTTGACCATGTACTAGGTATAGATGTGATATGGAGACCTTACTATCAGATGATAGAGTGGCCAGATACTCGACATCAGTTGAGATACTCACATCAGTGCAAGCTGCTAGAGGGTCCCACAAATAATGTCATGATGCCATATTACTATGATAGGGTGATGAGATAGTTTGGTCTGATACAGGGGGTCCTCCAAACAGTTCCTCGGTATGCATACCCAATGAGGTACTATTAGATACCCGGTGCCATATGCCGACCTAAAGTAGCATACATTGTAGATAGTGAGACAGATGAGACTAAGGATACAGAGGTAGCCGCTAAGACATCATATACAAGTGCTAGTAGAGATTATATCATAGATTAGAGTTTATTGGGCACCCATCCTATCTTCCTTGATGACTACCCTATAGGTGATCCAGGTCTTTCAGAGAGGATGCACCGGGGTGGTGACGTATTAGAGGAGGAGGAGGAGGAGGATCATGGGGAGGAGCCCATTCCTGAGGGGGATCCCATGGAGGAGGAGATAGAAGAGGAGAGAGTGGAGGAGAGAGAAGAGGAGATGCCCCCTGGCAACAATACAGGTACTGGTGATCATGTAGTCTATATTTCACCCTTGAGATCATGATGACCTCCCCGAGCACACACAGAGACACCACCACCTAGATCCAAACATAGGGAGAGAGGAGAGAGTAGCCACTCCATGGCCCCACCATCTAGATCCTCCGGTGATACACATGAGGGAGATCCAGGTATGACATATGTAATTTAGTTAGAATGTTTTGAATAAATGTTTTTCTAGAAGAAGTTTTCGAGAGAAAGTTCTTGAATTTTTGTAGTGAGTGTAGCAGAGTGGAGGAGTTTTGTATCCAAGGTTCTGAACGATACAAGCATATCCTACCGACTACCAGCTAGTGAGAGAGAGTCCCTTATAGGACAAAGGGATCTTGAAAGACATGCAGATATCTTCCTATGTGTACAATGAGAACTCAGGCTATTTAAGGAAAGAGAGGAGAAATTGATGGTGTTGGAATTACTGGAATGATGTACTGAGAGGGGAGGGGTGAATCAGTACCTCTAAATTTTTTTATGTGATTGGCCCATTAACATTTGTGTCATCAGATTTATATATTCACCTATCTATCTGTTCATCTTTCTTTATGTATGTGAAATCATAACATAAGTTCTTTACATGTGTAAACATTCAAGAAACATACATGAAAGCAAATAACACATAACACAAGATATGATATCGCAGAAAACTCCTATTAGGAAGTAAAAACTGTGGTGGGGATGTCTACCAACAAAACTTCACTATCTGCAGATAAGAAGGGATCTGGTTAAGGCATACAATTTGATCACTTCTGATGATCTACCATAGGAGTAATAGAGTGGAGACCTGTTAGGATCTACTTTGTTTGAAGCTTTAGCAACACCATTAGGTGTGCACTCTATTAAGAGATTTATCAAGAACTATTAAGTCCACCTTATACAAAAGATTTTATGATGTGATGCACTTTTTAGAATTCAATCTACATTATAAATGTTGATCTAGTTGTATATGCAATCTCTAATTACTGATAATAGATCCTATAAAGCTTACAATGTATATGTAATCACCTTGAGTGATTGAATGATACCTTGTCTCTACTCATCGGTAGCCTTGTTTGTGTTCTTGAGAACTGATATGATCTGTATATAAACTTTGCATGAATTCACTTATTTTTCTTAGATTCTCTCCATGGCTACAATCATTTATCAACTCATTACCTATTACAAATGATTGAACATCTATATATATTAGTTTCTAGGTCCATTTTTGATTCACGCTTTTCAAATTAACTCTAGATCCTAGGTTTACAACTTGACCTTGATCTTTATTTAGTTATGTTTTAGATCTATTAGGATGCTTTAAAACATTTACAATATTCTTTCTTGACCCTCAAGTAATTTTTTAAAACAAATTAAAATCCTATAAATAGAGTTACAATGTTTTATTTGACGTGGAAAGTTAGATCCACTTTTTGCGGGTTCTGTAACTGACTGTCAGTTTTGATGGTCGGGCTGCTCTGTCAGTCTATCGGTTTTCTTTCATTCCTTTCTCTATCGGTCTTCTTCTCCATCGGTGTCCCTATATTGAACTTTTCTTCAAGTTCCTTTCCTTTTCTACTCTGTTGGCATTGTTCACAAAACTGTACCGTCAGTTTGGTGATTTTGGATCAGTCGACGATGTACCAAAAATTGTTTCATCGGTGATTTCCTTTATGCTTTGTCATCGGTTCAACACTTGACAGTGTTCATTAGTAAATTCTATGCTTAGCATTTTTATGACAAGCATTGTCATCTCATCAGTTATGTAGTGTGTTGTCTATCGAGTATGCCTATACCGATGACCTTTATCATGTTTTTCACTTAAGTATACTAATGGAAAAACTTATGTCATCAATCTCCCCCTTTGACATTATTATCAAAAATTGATATGTTCAACATACTTAATGTATTAGTATGTACACCTGTGTATACTCCATCCTTAGTCATGAAATGACTCCCCCTATGCATATGTCGGTAAGTGTAAGTTTATGTACATATAATTTCCTTCCTTTTTTTCTTTTTCAGATAGTTGATATATTGTACATATCCATGATGTACATACAACATACATATCTTTTTCTCTTTCTACTAATGTATTATATTGTACATATGTACTATTCATTCCTCCTTTTTTGATAATAAAGGCAAAGGTAGTTACAACTTGTCAAAAATGTGTAAGTGTGAGGCTTTTATTTCCTCCATCATCTTCTCTCATTTCTCCTTCAAATTCTCTAGTTCCATGTGCTCAAGTGATATCCTCACATGCATATTGTAGATGTTGTCTACCATAGACATCTCCGGGGTTGAGATTAGATTCCTTGCATCTGTAATGTGTTGTTGCAGGGTGGTGAGATTTGGCAAGATGTGAGCCTGCAGCTCGGTAACCTCATTTCTAAACTGTGTCTCTACATCCCATATCTCTTGTCTTAACCTATTTACCTCTGTGATCTTGTCATGATGCAACTTTATTGCATTTGCAGCATCAGAGGTTAAACTTTGTGCACTCGTTGTCAGATCTGAATCTAACTGGGACAACTTTTCACTATTCTCTTTTGTGAAATTTTCAAGTGTGCACATTTGTTGAACTAAGGTAATAGCTTCCGTAATCATAGGTTCTAATTGACTTGCTATTTCTGATAGATTTACCTTGTTCTCTGCAACTTCTTGGCTGATCTTTTCAACTAATTTGTATTGATACTTCTTCTCTGCCCATTCTTCCATTGCCTGCTCTGCATCTACACTTTGAGTAGTGATGGTGTCGGTAATAACTAAAATTTGTTCCATGACTGATATGCCATCTTCAACTTTTGTATCAGGAACAAGTTGCTGTAGTATATCCCTAGCTTTTTTGAGTGTTTGGGATTCCCTATGTGCCTTTTTCATTTTGTCGTATATAGCTTTTATTTGACACATCACTCCAAAATTTTGAAGTGTTTTAGTATCTAATGTAAATACATCCCACTTGAGTATTTCAATAACCTCATCAAGTGTTACAGCCAAGATGTCTTTCTTCATTACTTTCTTCGTCTTCTTCTTTGGTTAGGAGACAGATTGGTGAACTACCATTTGTAGAACTTGAGATTAGATTGATTTGGTAGGTGAAGTTCAAGAAGATGAAGCTTCTGTAACCACCTGAATTTGGTCTGTCACAAATATGGACCCTATTTTCCCTAAGTGTGATCATACCCTCGATTTATGTCCAAACGACCCTGTTACTGCTTGGCATAATTCTTTTAATCAATTTAATATCCTAGGTGATTTTTATCACTGATTTATATTA
>MU225140.1:2159494-2180911 GCA_018584345.1 Thuja plicata | reverse complement strand
GGTTTCTCAATGTATACCTCTTCTTCAAGTATTCCATTTAGGAATGCTGACTTGACATCCATTTGATATACTTTGAATCCTTTGAATGCAGCATAAGAAAGCAATATTCTTACTCCTTCTAGCCTAGAAAAAGGTGCAAAGGTCTCTCCATATTCTATACCTTCTTCTTGTGCATACCCCTTGCATACTATTCTGGCTTTATTTCTTGTGACTTCTCCATTCTCGTTCATCTTATTCCTGAATATCCATTTTGTACCAATGACATTCTTGGCATCTAGTCTTGGCATAGGTGAGCATGTCTTGTTCTTCTCAATCTATTCAATCTCACAATTCATAGCACTTATCCATTCTTCATTATCTAGTACAGCATTGACAGATTTTGGCTCAAACTCACAAATTAAACAATTTGAGTTTAAAGACTTACTTCTTGTTCTTGTACCATCTTTCTTATCTCCTATGATCTGGATCTCTGGATGGTTCCTTCTTATGTATCTTTCAAGTACAAGTACAACTCTTTGCATATCAGCTTGATCATTATTTTGATCTTCATTCTTTTCTTCATCACCTTGCACATTAATCTAATTATTATCCTAACCGTTGGTAATAGCAGTCTCACCATCGGTTGCAACATTCTATTGTTCTAGAATTAAGTACTATTGCTTGGGTAGAGTTTTCCATTCTTCACAATATACAAACTTGTTGTATTCCTCTGGTTCTTTTGCGCTTTCCAGCTCATTCTTTTCTGCAAATTCATCTATCTTTACATTTGCACTTTCAACAATTTTGTTAGAAGCCTTAATGAGACATTTATAAGCTTTTCTCTTGGTGGAATACCCTAGAAAAATACCTTCATCACTCTTGGTGTCAAGCTTTCCATTTATATCATCCTGTAAGACATAACATTGAATACCAAATATTTTAAAGTAACTTACATTGGGTGTTTTACCATACCATAGCTCATAAGATGTCTTCTTTGTGCCCTTCTTTAATTGCACTCTGTTAAGTGTGTAGATAGCAGTACTGACAGCTTCCCTACAGAAGATTTAGGTGATTCCTTTCTCTATCATAAGTGTTCTATCACAATCAACTATTGATTTGTTCCTTCTCTCAGCAATCCCATTTTGTTGTGGTGTTCTTGGTGCAGAAACCTGTCTTTTTATATCATGCTCATTAAAGAAATTAGTGAATTCATCTAATATAAATTATCCTCCTCTATCTGATCTCAAATATTTTAGATCCTTACCACTTTGTTTCTCTACCATAGCCTTATACCATTTAAACATATTGAATGCTTCAGATTTATCTTTAAGAAACATGACTGTCATCGTTCTAGAGTAATCATCAACAAAGAGAATAAAATATCTATATCCATAATAACTCTTTGTCCTCATTGGTCCACATAAGTCAGTATGGACTAATTCTAGAATGTTATCAGATGTATGGGTTTTACTTTTGAAACTAGACTTAGTCATTTTACCTTTTTGACAATTCTTGCACATGATGTTGTCTGGCTTTGTCATTGTCGGTAAGCCTCTTACATTTATCCTTCTGCTTATTTTCATCATGTTGTGAAAATTGACACGACACATTCTTTTGTGTCATAACCATATGTCTTTGTTTCTAGTCATTAAGCAAGTGGTGTTAGTATCATTAAGATAGAATAAGTTACCTTTAGTCTGTTCACTGGTACCAATCAGTTTTCCTGATTCATTGAAGATCTTTGCCTTCTTATTCTTAAATGCTACTCTATGTCCTGAATTATTCAGCTAAGAAACACTCAACAGATTATAATTCAATCCTTTTACCCAATAAGCATTTTCATATTTAATCAGTTTATTCAGCATTATTGTTCCTTTACCTTCAACCAGAAAAGGTGTATCATTACCCATTCTTACCATACCACCATTATAATACTCAAAAGTGTTAAAATTTTCTTATTCACCAGTCATGTGGTGAGTGTAGCCACTATCTATAATCTAGATGCCATTCTTGCTAATCTTAGATATGAGTGTAGTTTCTACATACCTTTCATCTTCATATGAATCATCCTTCACAGCTACAAATAGCATCTTGATGTCTTCATCAGGTTTGGTGTCAGTATCTTCATCTTTGCAAGTAGCTAGGTAGCTATCCTTCTTGCCTTTGTCCTTGTAGCCTCAGGTATCTCTTCTTTTTGATTGTCGATAACCTCTGTACTCTTTGTTATCACCTCTGTCAGATTTCTTCTCAAAAGATCTATCATTACTCTTGTCATCTTTTCTTCTGTTAGGACATCTTGCAGCAAAGTGTCCAATCTCTTTACAATTAAAACATACAAGTGGTAACTTGCCTTTGTATTTACCTTTACCCCTCTACATTCTTCTTTCCATAAGTGCTTCTATTTCATCTAGATCTTCTTCTTCACTTTCACTTTCACTATCTCTTCTAGATGTGTGTCTATGACTTGATTTGCTTATTCTCATAGAAGACTTAAATGCAGACTCTAAGTTTGGTAAGACACTATTGTCAAAGGTATTCATCTCAAATGAAATCAGTCTACCAATTAAACTATCAAGAGTAACTGTATTGTTTGCTACTTGTCTCATTTCTTGAATGAAAAAAACTCTAATAGAATAAATAGGCAATAAGGTTCTTAAGATTTTACTTACCACTATCTCTTCTTCTAGTACACCTCCAACTCCTTGTATAGCATTGAATACTTATTTTATTCTTGTGTTGTACTATATGATGTTTTCTCCTTCTTTCATTCTAAGATCATCAAATTTTCCTCTAAGGCTTTCTGCCCTGGCTCTTAGAACATTTGTAGTTCCTCCATGTACAAGCTTCAGTTTGTCCCACATCTTCTTTGCAGTTTTTCAATCCTTGACATCTTCAAATTCAGCATCAGAGAGTGAGGAAGAAAGCTCTATAACCATGCAGTTGTGTTCATGATTCTCTTTCAATTGATCTACTATCAATACTCCTGTAGGAAACACATATTGAGTATCTAGGAATTGAGTAACATCATTACCAATACCTGATAACTAGAGTCTTATCCTGCTTTGCCATGAAGCAAAGTTGTCTTTGTTCAACTTGGGCACATCTCGTCTGTTCATCTTGTGATCTTGACTTAGGTCTTGAAACCTTCCTTTCTAAGCACACAAGCTCTAATACCAATTGTTAGTAATAACTAAGAGGGGGGGTGAATCAGTGGCCTCAAAAATTTATCCTTCAAACATTAACCACCAATCAAATAAACCTTAGATTATTAAGTCCCTACAAGATGTATGCCATGAAATACTTATAATGAATAACTATCTGTCAGTTTTCCTTTTCTGTCCTTATTCTCCTTGATTACCGATAAGCAATATAACTATTTATCGAAACTCAGTAAATAAGTAGAGTATACCAATCAATCCAGTGTTAACTATGTCAGATACAAAACAATAAAGAAATGAATCATACACACATAACACATGAATTTTTAACGTGGAAACCCTATTAAGGGAAAAACCACTGGGACCGGTACCCAAAATTTTCACTCTTCTGAAGTGAGCCCTATTAGGAGCCAACCCTATTAAAGGTTACAAACACATTGTTAAGTCCAACCTTGTTAGAGGATTTTATACATAGAGGTTGTCACTTAGTATCAGGCATCTATTGCTACCATCCTTGAATCAACCTCCTTCTTAGACTGTCAATAGGTATCGAGAAAATCCAATGCTACTTTCTTGAATCAACCTTTTTGGAACTCCTTGGGATGTACCTCAATATATAGAAGATTGTCAAGTCCTACTCTATTAAGAGACTTGATACTTCATGTGTTAAACTGAAACACTATGACCTATTTCTAATGCAACTTTGAATTACAGATTTTTAGATCTATTTAAGTACATTACCTCTCTGATCAATGTATCAATTCAATTCTTTGTGCTCCACACTTTCTTCTCTGTGATGTTGTGCTTCACTGTTCGTCGGTGTCTATAGAATTCTTTAGCTCTCCTTCAGCTTGATTGATCAGGACTGTATGAAGTTCTTCTTCATCAGTTTCTCTTCAGCATCCTCTTTTCATTCACTTCCCTTAATCCCCTTTCTATGAATGTGATGTTACGAAAATGAATTAAGCTTGTCTCCTATATAGACATGATTTTCACTGTTTCTTGATTCTTGATTCTTGACATGAAAAACAATTCAACCAATTTGATTTAAAGCATAACTCCTGATTTATCTTGTAGTTATCTTCTTGCTAACTGTACAAACTTTCTTTAAATCAATTACTTAACTCTGGTCGAATAAAACAAAGAAAACAACCAATTAAGTCTATCTTTTATCTCTTTCCAGCTAGATATTTTATCATTTTTTGAACTCTCTATTCTGTCGGTCAATTCTTCAGTTAGTTGTCAGTGACAACTGACAGTTCCGTCGGCATGACTCCAGTTAGCTTCGGGATCTCCATCCGTTGGGCATCATTAGATTTTTACTTGTCGGGAAACTCTATTTTTATCTCATCAGGCATCCTATGGTTTTTCTTCATCGGGAAACACTATCTTCTACTTGTCGGGTATCACTGTGACTTTTCTTCTTTGCCTTAACTGATGGTGTGCACTATGTCGATGTTTTCTGTCACTTAGTGAATACTTGAATTTTATGCATTACTGAGAGCATAACCTTTGTTCTATTGATTCTCTTAATTCTTTGTGCATTATGTACATGACCATATAGATGATATCAAGTTGACATCAATGACAATACAAACCATTAATTGATTTAATGCTTTACATTATCTTCAACTTAACATTATCAAACATTTAATTAGTTACATGTCATCACCAAATTAAAATTTCACCTTGAATTATGGTCCAATCGCAATCACCAACCAAGGAGGGAATGAATTGAATTAGATATCAGAGAAAACACTTTTGCATATGAACCTAGGGACCTATTTTAAGTTTAGAACCCCGATAAGCTCTGGAATTGAAAGTGGGGACCAACGCCTGATAGAGGTCTATGTCAACCTCACCCTTGACCTAGGTCAAGGTCTAACTCACCCCTGACCTAGGTCAAGGTCGACCTCAACCTTGACCTAGGTAGGGGTCAATTTTGACCTTGACCTGAGGTTCCAAGCAGGTCACCTAGTGTTGTCTGTGAGATTCCCAGGTCAGCTAGGGACCTAGGAAGGTGATGGGACATACCAGAATGTTGGGAAGAAGGCCTAGAGGCCTAGAGAGAGTATGATGAGGTATAGGAGGGCCTACACATAGGTCCTACCTAGAAAATAGACCCATGGAGAGGGAAACAAAGGAGAATCCATAAGATCCTAACCCTAATTTCACCTAATCATGTAGAATCAAACACAAATGCATCCTAAATGCAAATCTCATATGCAAGTGCACTAAATGAAGGTGCTAAACATACCAAAATGGAAGTGCTTCCATTTTAAGATAATACACCTCCTTTCGAATATTTTTATTTTCAAGGCCCTTCCCAGAATCCTCCACCATTTCTTCCTCCTTCTGCTCTTTATTCTCCATGCTCTCAGTGGGGTTAGTATCATCCTTTCCCTCATCCTTCTCCTTGTCTTCCTCCTCATCTAAGGAAAGCATGATTTTCTACTTGCTAGGATTTTTCCCTTTGCGAGTTTTAATATCTCCCCTCTTTCCTTTCTTAACCCTAGTTTTGGGTTTAGTCCCCTTATCTTCTTCCCTGGTCTCCTTTTCAGTCTCTGTTTCATCCACTAGAGTCATCTTCTTAGCCTTAGGGTTAATTTTACCCTTTTTATTTTTTCTGTCACTGTCCTCAGAGCTCTCATCCTCCATATCCTTCTTGGTATCTGATATTTTGATGTGGATTTTTTCATGCTTTTCGAGGAAGAAGACCCCTTTTTTATTCCCTTCTTAGGGGTTTTATACCCTTTTTTCTCCTCTCCCTCATCCTTTGTATCTTATTCATACATAATTTCCTCCTCATATCCTTCTATGTCTTCCTCATCTTTCTGTGTCCTTTTAACCAAAGGTCTCTCCACCTTCTTGGACTTAAGAACTTCATAAACTAACGCCATAAGCCCCTAGTGTGAGGCGTGATCCTCCTTAGGTTTTGTCTACATGCTAGTAATTGTGAAATCAAGAAAGCTGAGTAGTATAATGGAAGACTAACCTTTATTTTGTGTCTGGAGTGGTTAAGAAGCATGAAGTGGTGGCTATAGGCCCTAGTGAACCTACCATCCAGAGTGATGTAGATGATGAGCACGAACAGAACATATCGCCAGGGTTTGGAAATACACATAGGGTCATGATAAGAGGTGCCCACCTTCACCAGCCGAGCTCTTTCCTTATCTTCCTTAGGAAACTTCTCCCATGCCTTGTTTGAGATAAGCCTATCTTTGTAAAATTTAATCCCTTTCATCCCTATACTAGTCGCCTCCGCAATAACCTCCTCGATGACTTCCATTTACTGGTTGTCGACCATGACCTTCCCATTTTTCCAGGTCTTCGAGAAGATTCTTGTGATAGTGGAGTTGCACCCATGAAGCCTCTTTAGGAAAACTGCCAAACCTCCCTCCACCAAAATTTTCCACACATCTTCCCTTTCACGCCATTCATCACAATTGGCAGGTTCCACATGATTCTTATTACCTCCCATATCTGCTCTCTGGTTCAGATTATTTTCTCTATCGATGAATTTGCAAATGCTATTTGAAATATCCTGCCTCTCTTTCGTAAAAAGAAGTGCACCTAGAAAATGTGTCGCTTTGATCTAATAATTACCACTAAGTACATTCTCCTTAGTTGGTAATGATGACAAGTCACTTCTGCCATAAACCAATAATTAAAACTTACCATTTATGATCATTTTTTTTTATTACTTCGCAAACGGTCATTATTCATCATTAACTGCACTTGAGCTGGCATGTCAACATCACCTCCCCATTGAGTCACCTCCTCCATTTTACAAGCCATGTTGGCAGCCCAATCAACCACCCTATTGGTTTCCCGGTAGTTATGTGTCACCATATAATTATCAAAAGAATGAATTAAGGCTTTAGCCTTTTGTATAATATTGTAAATTGACCACAAAGCAGGGGTAAGAGAATTCAAGCATTTAACAATGTTGAGAGAGTCACCTTCAATCCAAACTTTCCTACATCCTTTTTCCTTAGCCATGATGAGAGCATGAAGGACAGCAATGGCCTCAACAAGATGGTTGGTCTGAAAACCAATAGGGACAACTTTGATACCCTTACAAACCCCATTTTCATCCCTAATGACAATCCCACACCCTGCCAACCCTGGGTTGCGTTTCGAGACCCCATCAAAGTTGACTTTCATCCACCCCCTAGGTGGGAAATCCCACCTAGCATTAGCTCTGGTAATTTTGTTATCATGCTTCCTAAAATTCCCTTTTATCTTCCATTTTTGAAGAAAGGCAATATCCTCCTCCAAGATTGGTTCCATAATTCTATCCTTTAAAATTGCATTTTCTTTAATAGCTCTCTTTATCTTGTAAAAAACCTCTTTGGTAGTTGTCTCTTTATTCCTAAAAACTCTTTCATTCCTTTCTCTCCAAATTCCCCAACAAATATAGGGAAGAGCAAATTTCCATACTTGACTAACAATATCAATTTTTGAATGATGAATCCAAGAATTAAAAAGACCCTTCAAATTTTCAGAGAAAACCCATTCTATATTAAAAATAATAAGAAATTTATCCCATATCGCCTTAACAAAAGGATAATGAATAATCATATGATCAACACTCTCTGCATTCTTCTTGCAAAGGTAACATCTATTCACAATAGTCATCCCTCTTCTCATAAGGTTGTCAATAGTTAGGACTTTATTTTGTAAAAGGATTCATAAAATAACATTGATCTTAAGAGTAAGATCCTTTATCCAGGCCTAAGCCCAAAAAGGCTCAATTAGATCTTCAAACTCCTTATTATACACATAAGTGGTAGAAAAATTACCACTCAAAGTATAATTCTAGATAATCCTATCCTCCTCCTCAATCAGGGTGGTAGTTTCCAGAATTTGGTTAAGCTGTCCCATTGAAATTTCAATAACAGTCAAATCTTTCCAGTGATCTCCTTCCCAATAATCCTCCACTTTCCTTCCAAATCTAACCTTACATAGGTTTTCAAATTTATTCCATCCGGGACAGTCCTTAAGGGGGCCCTGTAAAATCCACTCATCTTCCCAAAAGAGAACATTCCTGCCATTTCCAAATTTCCATCTTATTCCTTTTCTAATGATATCCCTATTTTTCATGGCATTCCTCCATATAAAAGATCAGCTAGAAATCTTGTCATAGTCAAGAAAATAAATAAAGTTAGGGTGGTCCTTATTGTAGTTGTTGTCCCAAATTAGGGTCCATTCTCCCCTGGAATTGTAATATCTCTAGATTAATTTGGCCAAGAGATGATTGTTGAGATTTCTGATTCTTCAGAGGCCAAGTCCTCCTTTAATAACAGGTCTACAAACTTTTTCCCAAGCTAAGAGAGAAATCCTCTTCTTTTTCTTCGTACCAGTCCATAACAATGTTTTTTGAATTTTTTCAATACCATCCCCAAACTTCTTGGGAATTTTGAAGATGCTTAAAGCATACAGTGCAAGACCTTGAATGGTGGCTCTGAGAAGTTGAATCTTGCCCGCTTGGCTCAACATAAGTCCTTTCCATCCTACAAATCTACTGTGATATCTATCAACAAGAGAGCTCCAAAAAGTGTCAAGGGGTTCAAAACAGAGAGGCAGCCTAAGGTAAGTGCCAGGGAGGGTCCCCAAATCACACCCCAAAATCCTCAATATTCTGATCTTCCTCTTCTCTAGAAAATTATAGAGGAACACTGATATTTTTTCCCAATTAATAGTTTGACCAGAGGTATTCCCATATTTATTTAGATCTTTCTTAATATAAGTAGCATTTTTAACTAAGGCCTCTCCCATAATAACCGAATCATCAACAAATTGTTGGTGAGAGCACACTTGGTTAGCAGAAGAGGGACATAATCCCTTGATTTCTCCATCCCTCACTCAGTTTTCCATGAACCTACCCAAGCATTCTGCCATAATAATGAAAATGACAGGAGAAAGGGGACAGCCCTGCCTCAACCCTCTAGTAGATTTGAAGAAAGGGGTGGGAGACCCATTGACAAAAATAGAGAAGGTAGCTGAAGACACAAGCTGAAAGATAAGATCAGGACTCTTCTTGTTAAAACCAAAAGCACTTAAGACTTTTAGAAGAAACTCCCAATCCACCCTATCATAGGCTTTAGAAAGATCTTGTTTAAGGATGAGGCCTTCTTTTCTAGACATTACCAGAGAATGCACATTCTCATGGACAGAAATTATAGAATCCAAAATTTTTCTTCTCGGAACAAAACCATTTTGTTGCCAAGAAATCAGAGAGGGGAGAATAGATAAAATCCTAGAGGTCAGGACTTTAGTGATGATCTTATAGGATGAATTACATAAGCTTATAGGCCGAAATTGGTCCATTTTATCAGCTCCCTATTTTTTGGGGATTAAGGCAACAAAAGTACCATTTAACTCCTTCAGCAAATTTCTAGACCCAAAACATTCCTTGACAACATTCTTCACATCTATTTCAATTATGTGCCAATACATCTGAAAGAAGAACATAGGGTATCCATCTGGTCCCAGTGATTTATCTCCTTCAAAGGAGAAGATAGCCTTTTTTATTTTAGAGTTAGAGGGGATAGCATTAAGAACTGAATTTTGATTCTCATTCAGCATATGGGGAATGCATCCCAGTAGATCTCTTTGATCCTCCCTATTCAGATCTTTGTTTTTTTTTAGGAGATTTTGAAAATAATTTTTAGCTTCCATCCTAATAACCTCTTCATCCTCCGAAGTAGCACCATTGATTTTCAAATGAGAGATTTTGTTAGCCTATCTATGCTTAAGAGTAGACATGAAGAAATAATTGGTATTTATGTCCCCTTCAATAAGGAAAACCTTTCTAGATCTTTATCTTTATAACCCTCACATACCCTTCCTTTTGAATGCAGTCCTGAATGTCCTTCAGTTCCATATGGATATTGGCCTTTGAAGAAAAAATGTTACCAAAAGTATATTTATTCCAGTCTTAAATGTTATCCTTAACATGTTTAAGTTTTTTAGCAAGGATAAACATGGCTGTACCATGGATTTTAATACTCCACCAGTCTTGAATCTTATGCTGAAGTTGAGGGTGCATAGTCCACATCTTATCAAATCTGAAAGGAAAATTATTTTTCTTGTAAATAAAATCCGCTAGGAAAGTGATAGGGTTATGATCCGATCCAACCCTCACATGGGTAGATAAAGAGAAGTAGTAATGGGAAAACCAGTCATTAGTGATCAAGGCTCTATCAAGTCAAACCTGGCTAAGATCTTGTCCACTTCTATTAGTCCAGGTATAGTTAACACCTTTCAAATCAATATCATGAAGAGAATGGCTGTCAATAAAATCCATCAGATCAAGTCTTCTATCCAAACTCGTTAGGCTTCCTCCTTGTTTTTCATCTTCTTTTAAGGGAGTATTGAAATCTCCCATAACAAGCCACTCCTCATCAATAAAACTATTTCTCAAGGAGGAAAGCTTATTCCAAAAAGCCTCTCTACCCTTTTTGGAATTAGGGGCATAAATATTAGTTAAACCCCAAGAAGTATTGTCTTTTAGATGCTTAAATCTTATACACATAACATTATTCCCCTGATAAATAATATCCCCTTTAATAACATCACAATTCCAGACAGTAGCAATACCCCCAGAAGCACCCTCTGAGTCACCTCCACAAATATTTCCATTTTTAAAGAATCTAAGCTTTTCCACTTTCTCTTTCAACATTTTGGTTTCCTGAATTAAGAAAATATCAGGTCTATTATCTCTTATCATATTCCAAAAAATATCTTGTTTATGGGGATTATTCAGTCCCCTTATGTTCCAAGAAATGACCTTTATACCTTAGTAAAGGATCCCACCTCCATTATAGAGGGATGGCTTCCATCTGCAATATTATTCTTAGTCTCCTTGGCTCTAACTTTTTGATTCGAAGGGCATCTTGGGGAAGACAAAATGCCTCCCACATCCCCTAATTTTTTACTCATTGTTTCCATAGATCTATTTTGCCTTCCTTTATCCTTCTTATATTTTTTCTTATCCCCATGAATTTCTGCATCACTCTGGATACCTGATAGAGCATGACCTATGTCTTTAGCATCCCCTCATTTAGGATTCTTAACTTCAAAAGATATCTTTCTGATCCCTTGAGGAGATTTATGTAGAATATCTGATGAACCTTGACCAGTTAACCCCTGGAAATCATCCTTCCAGACTTTATCCTCCTCTATTTTTTGGTTTCTATCCTCTGATCCCCTTTCATTTAGATCCTTTTGAACCAAAGGCTTTTCTTTTTCTTCATTTGTTGTTATATCCACTATATCAATAGTCTCTTGTTGGGTTTCTTCCTGAATCTCCCCTTCTTCCCTCTATATTTCTATATTGGTCTTAGGGCTTTCATTACATACCTTACTTTCAGACTCCCCACTTAATATCTTATTGCTACCATCTTGAATTTTTGTTGTGTTTGAATCATCATTATTGATTCTTTTACTAGGGGCTCCCAAGGATTGTTCCTCTCCAATATTCTTTACTCTTCCCACTGGTATCCATTGCTTAGTCATTTTTTGCATAATCTTTGAAGGGAACTTCCTAGCCCAGTGTCTCACCTTCTTGAAATGAAAACACGCAAAAGGGACTGACTCATATTCTATTTTCTGTTCCCATGACCCCAATTTAGAGCAAAAGTTAATTTTTTATGGCATTTGAATATTATGTGTAATACCCACACATATCCTAGCATATGTTAATCTTCTCCTTAAAGGAGTGATAGTATCTATTGACAGGAGCCCCCCAAAGGTATTAGCTATCCCCACAAAAATTTCCTCCATCCAGTATTCGAGAGGTAGGCCATGGAACTTTATCCAGACCAGAACTTGTTTGACCTCATCCTCCTCAAAAACCAGATTAGGGCTCCATTTTTGGAGAATCAGAGTATTTTTGCCAAACATCCAGGGCCCATTGCACATATTTTTCATCCTATCCTCTTCACAGGAGAAGAAGAATGACATACACCCTTTTGACATAGCAACCACATCAACTTGCCCTTTCAGATCCCATTTCCTGCTGGCATAAGCTCTAACCACTTCATTATTTGGTCTCATCCCCATGAATCTTCCAACCAGGGAATTATTCATTCTGGCAATGGTGTGATCAATAATCTGGTCTGGGATATCCAAAGCAAAACTACCCTGTGAAGGAATTGATATATTCTTGAATGGTGGTAAAGAAGACTTACCAGGCTTGACCCTAAAGACGGAGGCCCACTTTTTGCTGCACTCTGGCCTGTCTCCTGATGTTTCTGAGCTGGCCCCCCACAGGTCCCCAGGCATGAGTCCAACATCAGGATCCTTTCCTTGCTTCATGTTGTCAACAACATCCTCTGGCTTACTATGCCCTGCAACATTTGTAGAGTTTGCACCAGTCCCACTCCCGCCTAGATTCAAATTTGAATTTGGGCTCCTGCCCGCTCTCCTCTCCCCTCCCCTTCGCTGCTCTCCATTCAAGGAGATTTTTTTTGACTGAATAAGTAATAGTCATTTTCTCACACATAGCATTGTAAAAGGAGTTTATGTGATGTGTTTGATCTTTCTTTTCAATTCTAGGACAGATGAAATTATAAACATGGTGCTTACTATATGCTACTTCCCTATCACAGGAAACACAAGGCATAACTATGAAATATCATTTTGTTTTGAGTATTATTTCACTACTCACCATAAAGGGGACTGGTTGAAGAAATAGATTGGAAAGACTGTGATCCAAATAAATTCAAGTTTAGAGACAAGAGGAAACAAAGGAAGGAGGACACTCAAAATCCTCTCAAAAATCACCAAATGACTATGTGATTCCTTGTTTTGTTTTCTATTGTGGTGTGTGCTCCTATTTTCTATGTTTTTTTAATAATTGAAAATTTTACATTGTGGGGGGAATATAACACCAGTATTCCACTCCAGTGGAAATGACAATTTATTGTGGTGTTAGAGATTAAGTGATAATGATCAATGACAACAACTTTTTCTATTTATGTGTTATTTCCTTATGTAACATTATGGTGTAAAATATTGTAGTGAACAAAAGTACTAGTCTAATGCAGTTCATTGGTCTTGAAATAGTCAATAGTAATATAAAAAACCATGTGAGGTGATAGATGTAGCTAAAAGATATATCCAGTCATAGGTTAACAAGCATATTTTTAGATTTCCTATTGATTCCAAAATTCCCAAAGACACAAGACAATGATGTATGTCTAGAAGCAAAGGTCAATGATTATTAAGGACGTGCCCAATTTGCTTAGGTTTCAAAGTTTTGAATATCTGAGATGTTGCCATGTATTTGGGAATGAAGACACATGGGGATAGTAGGCTCCAAAACAAGAGCATAAAATGTTGGGTGGAATGGGGAGGAACTAGATAAGATTCCAATTATGAATTGCATCACTAGTTTAATCAGGGATTGCTAGGAATCATGTAGTGGTGAAGGTGTATGCAAAAATTTTACTCCCAGAACTTAGGAAAGAATTTGTAACTGCAAACTATCTGATTGTAGATGGAGCAAGGAACAACCAAATATTTAATTGGCAAAAATTTGCAAGAACTGTTAAGATGTTAACAAGTCAAATCCCTATTGAAATGGGTTTCCACCAAATTTGCATTAACTGGTAATGGCCAAAGATGAAATTTAGGTTTGTGCTCTACGAGATATTTTAAAGCACCATGACATAGTTAGGAGATTGTATTTAGAGATATCTATAGCCCCTAAGGCAGATCACATGTTTCCAGATCGGGATAAAGGTAATGAAAGAGATTCCCAATTCTTGGGATAAGTTGCAAAATGCATATTGAAGCATCAAGATGTTTATATAACTGATTTCATTCCCCAAAAAATTAGTTTGGAAGTTGGAGAGCTTGGATCAAGAAGTGATTCTGACATTGTATGGATAGGATAGTCTGGAAATTGCATAGAGTAATATGTATGTCCAAGGATATAGATCTTGTAGATTCATATCAAACTAGTATTTAGGTTGGTCATATAGAAGGGAAACCAGAAGGATCATATTACTATTTTTTAATTGTTTAAAGAGTTATAAGGGACTAGAAATCCACAAATATAATATTTTTAGTTTGCTTCCTTATTGTTGTGTGGTTTGGTAGTCCTATCTTTGATGCCACAACTTTACTTGCATCAAATTTAAGAGTAAATGCAATACTGATCTGCATTTTTGAATTATAAATCAAATTCTAATTCACAGTAGATCATTACATGTTTGGTGTCTATCATAGCCATTTTTTATATTGCATCATCATTAGACTTGGGTTTTCAGACATCCTACAATTTCAAACTCATGTAAAACAATAGTGGTCTCTTTTTCCCTTGGTAATTCCCTAAGGTAGAAATGGTAGGATACCATCTATCTTTCTTGAAGACTCTTTATCAAAAGGGGATCAATGTCCTCTATCTTCAATCGAATAAGGGGTGCAGAAGGTTTCCCTACATCAATTTGGTATAGAAATTGAGTGCTATACCCAAACAATGCAGGGCAACTTTTGCACCCTTGATTCCAGTGAAGAGAGAAATGTCATTGATACCCTTTGGATAAAGAGGCTTGATACCACTTCTACCATCCTTTAAAGACTGGTTTTAAAGTTAAACTTGAACTACGATGTCTCTGTGAGTTACATAGGCAAGGAAATCTATGATGAGCCCCCGAGGCATTAGGTCTAGCCCTTAGGTCTTGTAATTTTGAGTTCTTCCTTGATCTTGCCACCCCTTACCAATATTTTACATATTTTGCATCTCTTTATGAAACTAGGTTTAAATACCTTATGATTGATTTAGCTAAGTTATTGATGTAGCTTATCTTACGATCTTGTATGTAATAAACTATGAATTTTATATCATGCATCTACTTGTGTAGTCGTATATACAGGTGCAAGAAATAAAGAGGCAAGGAGAATATGATACACATGCAAGAAAGAGAAATTCAGGTATATATATTAATGCAAATTAACACCTAAAGATAAATATCTAGACTAATCACCAACCAGGATGTCGTTGGTGATTACTCTGGATATTTATCTTCGTGTTTTTTTTTAACATTCCATATTGGTCAAAATTTCAACTAACTTTGGTCAAAACCCTCACCAAGATTGGTCTACATATCGACCATTTTGTGTCAAAAATTAGCATCATGGGTTTGACATCCCGGTTGGATGGGCCAAACATTTCAACCGACATTGGTCAAAAATTCGACGAATAAACTGGCCAATTGTAGATGTCAATTTTGACCAAGGTTGGCATAGAGCATTCAACCTTAACAATGATGTGCTGAAATTTTGACTAGAAAAAAAAAGCGAAAAGACCATTTGTGGATCATTCGACTAATCTTGGTAGAAAATTTGACCAATTTTCATCAAAAATAGGTGCTAATTCTACTAATGTGCTTATACACTTAACCAAGTACAATTGAAGAAGAGAATTAACAAAACACCTTATGAGATCTGGTATGGACACAAACTGAATGTAAGTTACTTCAAAGTATTTGGAAGTAGGTGTTATATTCTTAAATATGCAAGAGATGGTAAATTTGATTCTAAAGGAGATGAAGGAATATTTTTGGGATATTCTACAAAGAGAAACTCCTACAAATGTTTGAATAAGAATACTAACAAAATTGTAGAAAGTGCAAATGTGAGGATTGATGAATTTGCAGAGAATAATGATGAAGACAAAAAGAAGGAACCTGAGGATTATCAAAGATTTATTTATGTACAAACTGGGATTCATGACACCTCACCAAAAGAACAAACCAAGGAAGAAGATGAGCAGAGAGAGCTTCCACCGAATGATAGAAATGGAGAGATACCAACGGCTACCGAGCATGTTTTGGAAAATTATGTAAAGAGACACCACTCACCGAGTAAAGTATTTGGAGATAAGACTATTGGAGTTCTAACAAGAAGAAAGGTAAGAGAAAACACATGTTTAATATCTAAACTTGAATCAAGAAAAGTAAAATATGCTTTAGAAAGTGAAGATTGGATGAAAGCAATGAAGGAAGAGATAGATCAAATTCAAAATAATAATACATGGACTTTGGTACCGAGACCAAATATAAGAATATAATCGGTACAAAGTGGATTTTTCAAAAATAAACTAAATGAGCATGGTAATGTAATCAGAAATAAAGCAAGATTAGTTTGCAAGGGGTATGCACAAGAAGAAGGAATTGACTATGGTGAAAATTTTGCACCTATTGCTAGATTAGAAGGAGTAAGGATTCTACTTGCATATAAAGCTTATAAGGGATTCAAATTTTATCAAATGGATGTTAAGTCTGCATTTCTCAATGATGTTTTTAAAGAGGAAGTATGTATTGAAAAAGCTAAAGGATTTGATGAGAATGCTAACCAAGACGTGGTATAAAAATTGCACAAATCATTGTATTGCTTGAAACAAGCACCCCGAGAATGGTTTAAAAGATTGCATTCATATCTAATCAAAATAGGATTTCAAAGAACTAGTGACAATAGAAATGTGTATCTAAAATGTGATAGTACTAACAAATTTTTAATTGCTGAGATATTTGTTGATGACATTATCTTTGGAGGCAATGAAACATTGTGCAAATCTTTTGTTGAGGAGATGAGAAAGGAGTTTGAAATGTCTATGATTGGAGAGATTAAATTCTTTCTTAGACTTCAAATTTAACAAGTAAAGGATGGGATCTATATTACACAAGAAAAATATGTTAAAGAGATCCTAAAGACCTTTGGTATGGATGACTCAAAACTGGTTGGAACACCAATGGTCACTAGATGCAAGTTATCTAAAGAGGATGAGTCACAAAAAGTTAATGAGACACTCTACCGATCCATGATTGGTAAGTTGCAACATGTAGTGTACAATAGACCCCATATTCCTCATGCAGTATAAATTGTTGCAAGGTTTTATTTTGATCTGAAGGAAACACATATTTATGCATTTAAGAGAATTTTAAGCTATCTAAAAGTCACTGAAGATTTTAGCCTACTATACAATAAAGGAGGAGACTTTGACTTGAAAGTATATATTGATGCTAATTGGGCTGGAAAAATTGATAACAGAAAGAGTACAAGCGGAGGAGATTTATTTTTAGGAGAAATACAAGTTACATGGCTAAGCAAGAAACAAATTTGTATATCACAGTCTACTACCAAGGCTGAGTATGTTGTTGCAGCTATGAATTGTGCAAATATTGTATGGATCAAACAAATACTAGAAGGTATGCAAGAAGAGATCACTGATCCAGTCACTATCTATTATGACAACACAAGTGCTATAAACATATCAAAGAATCTGGTAATGCACTCAAAGACCAAGCATACTTCTATCAAGTATCACTACTTGAGAGAGAAAGTACAAGACAATCTTGTAATGTTGGAATACGTAAATTCAAAAGAACATCTTGCTAACATATTCACCAAGCCACTATTGAAGGATTCTTTTGAGTATCTTAGAGGTAAATTAGGGGTCTTACCCCTATCCAACATTCATTAATTAAAGAGGCATGTTGCATCAATTCTAGGACACATTAAAATATATGAATTTTGAGTCGATGTTGAGTGATCACACTTTAGGTGATGCTTGAAGTTGTGAAAGGAATTATGTATGCAAAGAGAAATTAGTACATACAAGGTATAATTCACTATCTGAACAAGATTTTAGGAGTATGGATCTTTGGCATTGTTTTCAAAGAGGGAGAAGTATGTAATTGATGACACCGCAAGGGAGAAGTAATCACAAGGGAGAAGTAAGTGATGAATACAAGTAAAGGAGACTACATGTAAGAGGGAGAATGTGACAGAAGGAAAAGAGGAAGAACAAGCTAAGAGGGAGATGAGATAGTATAGAGAGATCAGAGTATACCATCATCAATTGATAGTGTTTCCATCAATGCCAAAGAGAGAGATTGTCAACCAACTAATGGTTATTGTGAAAAAGACCAAGTTCAGAAGAATACAAGCAAGTAGAATGGTTAGATCAATTGTTATTTTATCATTGATATCAAGCAATTGATTTCTGGTTTATATTAAGTTTCCATATCAATCTGAGAGGAACTTAATTGGGAAGATAATAAAGATCAGACAACGATAAGGAACTATTGGTATTATTTTTTCTACTTAAAATTTGATGTTGTTAAGTCGGTAAAGTAGAAAGGTCAAGTCAGTAAAGGGAACAACCTAGTCATCGAGAAGTGAAGTGTTAGTCGGTCAAGAAAAGAAAAGATAGTTATCGAGTGAATTTGACAACTGACCAAGGTTAGTTACCGAGCGAAGTTGGTAACCAAGTGAAGTCAGACACCGAGTGAAGATATTCACCAAAGTCACCGAGCACGAAATAGAGTTTGAACAAAGATTAGATTCAAGGAGAAAAAAAAATTTAATGCAAAGGCACAAAGATCAAGAAGATGCTAAGGATGAAGGAAAAATTTTTTACAAGATCTACGTTCATGAAAAGTCAATTTCAAAATCAGTGATGTAGATTAAGCACCAAAAGACAGTTGTGAGTTCCAAGAAAAAGTGCAAGTCATGGGGCAAGGTTAACCACCTAACCGATTTGAAAATACATTTTATTAGTTCATTTGAGATGATCTGATAGTTGGGTACAATTGAAGGAAAACCTAATCGATAGGATAAAGAGGCAAAGCAAAGGCCTATATATTGATAACTCTTTATTTTTATATAGAGTTGCTGGCGAAGTGAATAGTTGAAGAGATACCAAGAAGAGTAGTGAAAGAGTTGGATAACCAGCCCAGAGGAGAGATTGATGAGTTGTTGGTGCCAGTAAGATTTGGAGAGAAAACAAGGGATTTGATCGAGCAAAGTATAGATGTAGAATCATAGTTCAAATTAGTGCACTATTGCTTACTAACATTTATAACAAAAAATCTCTTAAGCGAGTGGACCTAACAAGTCCTTTTGTAAATCCTTGAGAAAGGTAAAATTCTAGGATAAATGTTTAAATCCCTCTAACTAGGCCACTCCTAACAGGGTGAATATCTTAACAGGTCTAAGGTAAATCCCCTAATACGGTCACATCTAAAAAATGTGCGTTGTAATCTTTAACCGGATTGGCTCTTAACCGAGCATACTTTAGAAGAGTATTTCTTTTTGTGGGTGAAAATTCCCATGGATGTTTTTCCCAAAGTGGGGTTCCTCATTAAATCTGGTGTTGCATGTTATGCTTGAAAACTGTGAATGTTATTTTCTTATGTTATATGTTATTTATCAAGTTTATAAAGTGTTTACAAGTTTCAGTTCCTGTTGTTATTTGAATCACCGAGTTGAATCAGAGTTTAAGATTTAAAGTATTAAGTTTAAATGTTTTCTGATTCACCCCCTATTAGTAAACCATCTTTAGTAGGGTAAACTGACAAAGGGTAGCTAGTTTTCTCAATAAATTATCCCTCTCTACTAATGCATTTATAACCTCATATTCCTTTTCTTTTTCTCTTTTCTTTGTCAAGTACATTGGCTTCTAGGGTTCCTTTTTTAAGGGCCTTATATCTCCAAATACCTCATCTAGATCTAGAAAAGTAATCTCAAAATCAGACGAGTTGTCTAAATTTATAAGATCCACACCCCCCTGGTATCCAACATGCACATAAGGAAATTCTGCAGTATGGTTCAGAGGAGCAGGTACATCAGTAGATCCTTCTAACTGATGACTTCTACTTCTATTGTAGCCTCTTCTTTTCTCAGTATATTGCACACTTGTTACTTCCTTATTATGCTTTAGTACTTCTTCCTGTGCATGAGTATTAAACAAATTATCAAAAAATCCTAAATTATCAAATTCAAAATTTTTTGAAGATGATTCACTTTCCTCTAGGATAGGATGTAAAGACTTACATTTTTTCCTTTTAGGCTTCCATGATGAGGGAGCAGTGCTAGATTCCACATCTTTTATAGCCTTTCCTTTCTTTAGAGCCTTAGGAAGCTCACCATCTAGTGTAACTTTAGGATATTTCTCTATTAATTCTCTTGTGCTCTTCTTCTTATTCATGTTTGTAAATTATCCCTTTATTAGATTAAAATTCTTCAAATAATTAGATACACTAGTACAGAGATCTTAGAGTCACTACCCAATTTTATTGGGACTTGAATTACTTCAGATTTGATAAAATATCTCTATAATTGCTTGCAATTTCACTCACTCTCTAGGATAATATAAACTCACAAACTCACAACCAATAAAAGATTCAAGGCTTTCAATAACAAAATTAGTGGCTCAACCTTCAAATCATAAACAACAATTTATAACTCTATGCAAATATCCATTGGACCTTACTCAAATAGGTATAAATTTAATAAATTCTAAGACAAAACAAACTTAAAATCTATTATAATAAAAGTTCTTACTAATATTTCCCAGCAAAGTCATCATTTTTGTTAATTCATGAAAAGGGTTTAAACTATAAAAATAGCAACGAACTTACCCACCTATTTACCTAAAGAGATGCCAAATCTTATTATTAACAAACAAATGGACTTGGACCAACTGACAAGGCAGACTTGTGTGTGGTAAAATGTGTGATCAATATCTGCAACCAAACACTTCAATAAACCATTATATCAAGGGGTTAGTAAAAACATGAGATTCAAAGCATTATTATAAAAACCCTTGAAACCGGCTTATTGCTTCCTAGTTGAAGCGAGTATGATTCTCATAGTTGTCCATCAGATTGGACATGGAGAAATTGGTGAATTGACTACTCCAAAATGGAATATTCAATGCAAAGAGGATGAGCAACATGCATAGACTTGCATTCTTTTCTCTTGATATCTTGAAAATAGAAATGCATGTACTAGAAAACTAAATGCATAACACTATAAGAAATAGAACTAAGATGTAAGGTTAAACTATCAAATGAGAAGAACAATGCATCTACATTAAGCTATGAAAGGAAACTAGAGTTCTATCTAAGCTAAGAAATGAAGCTAACAATGCAAGAATGCAAGAAACTATTATGAAAGCAAAGAAACTATGAATGCACTAATGAGCTCTAGAATGAAAATAGCATTATAACTCTACTCCAAATATTCTTGTTATATGATGAGAAAAGGGAGTTATCCCTTTTATAAGAGATTCCAAGGAATGATTGGTTGAGATTAAGAAGAAAAAGAGATTGATCAATGGTGGAGATGAAATTACTCTCAATCCATGTGAGATGATAAAGTGATTTGGATTGGTCAACTTTGTGGAGAATAAGACAAAATTGGTATTTTCTCCCTTTATTTGTTTTATTTTGATTTTTGAGTGCACACCCATGTGTGAATG
>MU225140.1:2135761-2149672 GCA_018584345.1 Thuja plicata | reverse complement strand
AATTCTCTCCAAAATGGGCACCCATCCCTCTTAATTTCTTCTTACAACTTTGTCTCCCACTTGGAAATGTTGAGCCACTCAACATTTAATGCCAAGTTTGACTCAAAATTGGCCATCCCCTCAAAGCTTATGTGTCCCTTATGTGGCTCTTATGTGGATGCCACATAGATGCCACATCATCCAAGCCTATTCCTCTCTCCCAAAACTCTATAAATAGAGGCCTTCTCCTCTTCATTTTGCATCTCTCATATTTGCATTGTTATTATGCTAACATAGCTCTAGATTTCATGTTTTCATATTCTCTTAGTCTTTCAAGCTTAATTCACATAGATATCACATGTTAGGCTTCAATTTGGTGAATGAATCTTAGCTTCAATCTAGTATATGCATATCATCTTCATAGCTAGTTTAGATCATCATTTGAAGGATTTGAGACTAGTTCCTTATACTAGCTCTTGAATTGCTTCATTTGTTTCCATGCTTGAATTCTATTTGGGGATCCATTATATTTAGTGTGTTTGAGAGAGCACACCTACATTCCATCAAAAGAACAAATCAAACAAGTTAAATAGGGTACTTACTTGTTTTAGTTCAATCTGATGTTATGTTGAGTTCTTTGTTGTTTGCTTGCTCTTTCATATGTTTTTGAATTGACTATATGTTCTAATCCACTAACATTTTATGTTTGAGCTTGCTCCCAACAGATTGAAGATTTCACCGTACACATTATGGCACGCCTAATGGGACCCACGTCCCTAAAATTTTCTAACTTCTTGTCTTTCTTTCTTCAAATTTCACCCAACACACAGATCAGCGTCTTTATTTTACGCAGAGGTGTCTACACAAATGTTGGTTCTCCGTGAACCACCATTCGACGTCTTCGCATAACCAACGTCTGCGACCTGAACTGGTGTTTGCACCTAGACTTGTGAACTTTGATATTTTTCCAAAACATTAGCTCTTATTCATCAAGATTTTTAGTTTTCCCACTGCTTTTTAATATTTTAGCTCTCTATTTTTTAGCAGAAGTCAATATAACAAGCAGTTATAATGCCAAAATTTTATTAAGGGAACAAATCTCTATAATATATTTAAGAACACTAGCTTTAGGTTGTTTGGATAATCTTAAATGGGCAAATTTGATCAGATTAAAGGCTAAATAGAAAGAAAAACTAACTTTGTCTATTGTCTTTTTGTTCTTGTAGGTACAGTGGCGTCTTCGTAAATGTTGGTTCATGAACCAGCGTCTAAGATTTACAAACCAGCATTTTCACTTAACCGGCATCTGCATTTCACAAATCAGCATCTCCGACTAGTATAGTGACTTACTAGTTTTCTGTGTTTCTGGCTTGTTTTCTGCATTCTGTCATTTTTTAGGCTTAAAACAAGAACCAGCGTCTGCGCCCTGAATCAGCGTCTGCGCTCTATCAAATTGTTTTGGTTATTTTCTAACAATTGTCTAGTGATTTTTTTTGTTCTCAACGCTTGTCAAAGGCTAAGTTTAAAACTACTAATCAGTTGTCTTGCAACACCGCTTGTCTAAGATACAACTTTGAAACTATGCTTATTTTTCTTGCAGGTTGCCTCACATCAAAATTGACCAAACGATCATGTTTGTGTTAATATTTTTTAGGCACATAGACTAATTAGTTATATTTTTTTTTCTAATCCTAAGTGAGTGTTAGGGGATTATGATCTCTTCCCTTTTAAGAAGATCAAAAACCTAGACACAGTTACTTAGTGTTAAACAATTGAATCTTTTGGGAAAGAACAAAGCTTATCTTACGTGCTTGTGGAGAAAATGATACTAGATGGGAGAGTATGCTCTTTTCCCCTTGTGGGAGAATCAAAAATCCAGACTCCTTTTTGTCGCCAATCTAATTTACTTTGAATCCTTTAGATGGGCCTGTCGGTTGAGGAAAAAATCTCCCAGGAATGACCCACATGAGAATGAGGTGTAAGCCACACCACTCTAACTCACATTAATCAAATTTACTCCTTGGGGTTAAAGCATCGGGATTCAATTGGCATTTTAGCTTATACTCAGCTCTCGTCTAACTTAAGTGCGGCCTCGCAGTCTCAATCATGTTTACGTGACCACTTTTGTCAAGATGCTCTATGGGGCTATACGCCTAAATTGTGCTTGCATGGACATAGAGGATAGAATCAAATGGAGAACCTTACTAAACACTCTAGGCTTAAAAGCTACCTAGAATACCCCTAAAAGGTGATAATGCTTGTGCAAGGAAGATAGTAACTTCCCCAAGATCACTTGTACATTCGTGCCACCCTGAGCGTTTAGAACCGGATAATATGGCATCATGACTGGAGCCATTGTGTGCTTGGTGACAGCCGTATTCTGATTAGCTCTTGTGTGTGCCTAAGCTTACAAGCAAGTATTTTCATGCTATGCCAATTCCTTAGGTAGATTTTGTGCTTGAAGTGCTTGAAAAACCTTTGCAAATCTGAAACACAACAGAATACCCAACATTCAAATTTGTCATGTGCTTGTATCCCTCAAGGTTTCTTTGTCCCTTGTCAAATTGTTTTCAGACACATGCTTGTTATTTTCTGGTTTGACTATGCTGAAATTGGTTCTTGCCATGGAACAAATCTATTGAAAATCAGAACAAGATCAAACTTTTGCCAGATTATCAAGACAACGTCCCTTTGCAAAGATTACCTTGGGCTCTAAACTTCAGAATTTGGTCTTTTATGAGATATGTCCTAAAACCTCTAACTATTCATCCAAGATCAGATCTATTTATAGGACATGACCGATTCAAAGAAGCATAAGAAGGTGAAAACTCTATCACCACCCATGCAAAGAGAATAGAAAAACACAACCTGAGAGGCTACCAAGTACCAACACATCACTCATTCCATCAAACAAGAGATTCATAAATGGGAAGAATTCAAAAAAGTGATCTACAACAAGATTGCTCGTTTCATGGGAAAATACCGTCTAAACTCTGCTTTTGTTGGATTTGAGCAATATGACTAGTTGGTTTACCACAACAAACAAAAATTCCTCCTCTTCTTAAGCTCACTTGGCTTGCATCTTAGGACCTCCCTTAGGTTGTCATCTTTAGAAACACATCACACACTCATCCTAGCATGATCTTGCATAAATCAAATCAATCCTAATCACCCTAGCATCATCCTAATCATCATCCAAAGCATCCTTGATCACATCCTTCATTTGGTATTGCATCTCCTTTTGAGTTGCTAAAAAATCTACATCTTAATCAAACCCCATCCTTGAATGTCCTTAAACTAAGCATTGTTTAGGATAATCCCCTTTGTCTTTTGCAACCTCATCACCTTGATCAAAAGGTTGGTTTGCATTAACAAAGAATCTCGTCTGCCGAAGACCACAAGTCTGTCTTAGGTAGACAATTGTATCAACTTGATCTTTCATTAGGGAAAGAAAACCTTAATCCATGCATGCACCAAGTTATCTTTAGTCCTTAAGAGAATATTCATCATCTTAAACACATCCTAATCCTAGTATCATCACCCTTAGCTTCCTAGGCGCATCTTTTGCATCACATCTTGTTTCTCATATTCCTTTAGAATAGTCATTTCATGCCACCTATCACACGAGCCACTAAGAAGAGGAAGAACATGGATCCTAATCTTGCCGCTAACTCATCTAATCCTACGATTGACAACACAACACCATGGTTACTTATGTGCCTCAACCCAATGATAAAATTGAACATATCTAGGTGGATACTAGTGAAACTCCCACTCTGAGTACCGTGGAAAAATTTATCAACCATCCAGTGCATGTCCACATGGTAAACACCATGAGTGGACGCAACAGTAATTAGTTACTCTTGGACATTCAACAACAAGGACTTTAAAACCCGCCTTGGATTATACCCACACTTGTCACATGACCTATGATACTTCTAGGGGAACGTCCTCATCCCACTAGAAATGAAGTTTTTGATCCAGTTCAATGAGCCCTACAAGTGGGAACTCTTATCGCGTAAGTAGTTCATCTATCCATTCCACCCTTCATCATGCACACAACACCCTCATCTACCTTGGGAGCCCCACCTCCTGATGCCATGTTAGTAGCAAAAACAATACCCCATGTTGCTATGTAGGCACCTCCGCAAGCCACATTGGCTCCTCTTTCACAAGCAATCCCAACATTCGTTGCAAACTTTCCACCACCACCAGTTAGCACACAGCAAACCACCATTCCACCCATCTCTACTCAGCCTGTTCAAAGTACAACATCCAGTTCACAACATCAAAGCACCCAAGTCTCCATGCCTATTCCACCTTTCTTCACTACAAGCATGCCACCTACCAACACCTATAACCAACCCTTATTTCCGCAAGGATCCACTTTTCCCACTCCACTAGCAACGCAATCACAATGAATGCCAATAGTTCTACCTCAAACATTGTTCAACCCAAATCCCCCCATACTATAACCATCAACAAACCCCTTCGTCATACCCCAAATTCTGGTCCAACCTATCTAACAACAACAACAGCAACCTATCCAACAGCAACAACAGCAACCTATCCAATAGAAATAATAGTAACCTATCCAACAACAGCAACAACAACCTATCCAACAATAGCAACAAAAACCTATCCAACAACAATAATCTATCCAATAGCAACTGATTCAGCAACAAAAATCCATGCAACAACCATCCCAACAACAACAATTGCAGCAGAAAATCACCAACCCATTCACATCCCAAGCACAGCAGCAACAAATCAACCCCTTTGCAGTAGCACAGTCAACCATCCAAACTACATAGCAACCACAACCACAAATGTAGGGGAAAATCCCCTCATGGAACAACCACTGCAATAGTTTGCTAATCCTTTCATCCAACCCATGCAAAAACAACAAAATCATTCTGCCAATTACCTATCCATGCCATCTTCCGCTGCATCACAAACAATTCAACCTCCACAACAATTCAATGTTCCCACTGGGGGCATTCTACCACAAAACACATATCCTCCATCCTATACAGGTGCGTAATAGGCTCATCCCACCTATCCAATGCCACAGCAAATACAAGCATATTTCTAGCAATTGCAACAATCTTGTCAAGCATCGACACCTCCTCCACTGCAATATTCCCCTCAACCATAGCTTCCACCACAACAGCCCATATATGTTGACCAGCAACCATCATACCAAACACCACAATATCCCCCACAGAATCCTCCATACTCACCATTTGATCCATATCAGGTTCAAGGAAACCATGCAATCACGATTAATAATCCTCCCCCACAAATCAATCATGAATGGGAGGAAATGAAGAATGCTCTCAAGGAGCTAAAAGATGGGACAGAGGCTAAAACATTCAAGTTTGAAGAGGTATGTCTTTATCCATTTGATCGATACATCATTGTCATACCCTTCCCCAAGCATTTTGAGACACCCAAATTTGATAAATATTGGGGGAAGGGAGATCCTGTAGGTCACATGAAATAATTCTACATGGCATGCCAAGAAGTGGCCTATAGTGATAACTTCCTCATGAGACTATTTCCTGAAAGCTTAGGAGGAACCGCTCTTGCATGGTTCTACAAAATTCCTTATGGCACAGTCTCTACTTTCGTTGAATTATCTAAAAATTTTGTGGCCCAATACACACATAATGTCGAGAATGAACTCTCACTCCTTGACCAATGAAATTCCAAACAAAAGGGAGGAGAGAGCCTGGCCAATTATCTTCAGTGCTAGAAAGGGCTTACTACAAGGTTGTCTTACCAACCCCCAGAGCAACATCTTATCAAAATCTTCATTAACAACCTTCATCCTAAGCTTTCCTATCACATGCCCATGAACTGTATACAAACTTATCATGACATCATAATCAAAGGTATGGATCTTGAATGAGGTCTTGTAGAAGAGGGTGCCATCAAGCACTACAAAGAATCCCAGCCTGAAAAACATAACAATGATTGATCATGATACTAGAACAAGAACAGGAATGCAATAACAGATGGATCCACTGACACCAAACACGTTCAGGTTGTGGTAGCCGGTCCCAATGCACCTACCCGAACTTATCAGCAAGCACCACCAATGTACCCTCAACCTCCTCCCATCTATCAACAACCCAATCCCATGTATTCCCAACTATCAAGGTCCTATGAATAGGACAAATTCTATATTAGTCCCGCATGGACAACAAAGACCTCACGCTTAGAATGCACCACAATGCACATTTACCCCTTTGGGTGAACCCATAGATGTAATCTTCCGCAAGCTGGTCCAAGCTAACCAAGTCGTATATCCCAAAACATAGCCATTTGATGACTCAACTCCTAAGCTAGCTTGGTATAAAGACAATGAGTACTGTGAATACCACCGTGTTAAGGGACACACCACCCTCAAATGCATGAAGTTGAAACACTATATGCAGGATCTCATTGACCGCAAGGAGATCAAAGTGGACTCTCTTTCCCAATCATTGCTAAACACGGGCCTTAAAATTTATCAAAATACATTCCCTAAACACACTTTAGGTATAAGCCTAAGAAATCCTACCCAGTCCTCTGATCAGGGGAAGGGTAAACAAGCAGAAAACACTGACGGAAAAGATTATACCAATGCATATATCAACTATGATAATCTCATCGGCTGCATATCCCAAGTCCAGTCCTCCGTCAATGTCATCCATGTCAAGGGTGTTGATAACCAATGCGCCATCACCACTCATAGAGGTAGGATAATAGTCGTAGATGCTGGTCCCGCCCCATCTGCTGGGACCCAATACAACATTTTGGAACACCTAGGGAATACTCCAGCCCAAATTTCCATCTTGGATCTCCTCTGCACTTCACCCACTTATCAAGAGATCCTCAATAAAGCCTTACAAGAATCTTGTTTTCCCAGCGACATCAATCTCACTGACTTCAAAAACCTTGACGGACATCTGTCTGCATCTTGTGGGGTCTCTTTTAAACCAACAGACGTACCCTCAGAAGAAACTGATCATAATATCCCACTCCATATTTATTTCATGGTTAAAGATTTTGCCATTAAATGGGTCATGATAGATAATGATTCGGCCCTAAACCTGTGTACTCTAAAATTCATAAAATAGTTGGGTTGCACTGAAGCTGATATCACAAATGATGGCATCACAATAAAGGCATATGACAATCTGGAGCATACTTCTGAAGGCACCATATCATTACCCATTCAAGTGGACCTAGTTATCCAGGATAAATTATGTCATGTTGTTTATCTTGACCTTCCCTTCAACATCCTCCTTGGATGCCCATGGATTCATTCTATGCAAGTCGTCCCCTCCACCTACCATCAATGCATCAAATTCCCATATAATGATACTGAGATCACCATCTGCGTAGATCCCAAGCCCTTCGCATACTGCGATGCGTTGGAAATATCCTTTCCACATTCCAATCACTGTCCTGGGATCGATATTGGTACCTCTGTTGCCAGTTCATCTTGAACCCATTCGGACCCTGAAACAATCCTCTCTTCCAACTTATCCATGGTCAAGATCAACAAAAAAGGTTGTGGTGAGTACAGTTTATCTGATGCCTTCGTAGTTGGAGCACTACCAATTGATCCACACACTCAAGGCCACAAACCTAATTTAAGCAAGACAGAATCAGAAATGACCAAGGCGCTACAATTTGATTCTACCACTTTTATCTCAAAAGGTACTTTGACTGGCCAGGAAATGACACCAAACATCAACCAATGTCTCTATAAAGATCCACTACCCAAGGACACAAGTCACCTCAATTACTTCAAAGATAAGTACCCCGCAACTCACAAACTGGTGATAGAAAAATGGAACTACCAAGGAGGTGGCCTTGGTTATGAAGAGCAAGGTATGAAAGATCCTATTATACCTACCTGACTAGAAAAGCACTTGGGCCTTGGCATGGGCTCTGACACAAATGGGGGCACCAATGAAAACATCTTTGCCTCTTGTCCATCCCTGGACAAAATCGCTAACATCGAAGATATCCCGGAAGAGAAAGTTGTGAGAGCTTACGATGATGTTTTTGACGATGAAACATTCCTGGGAAATTTCATCCTACAACAACTTTCCACCCTCTTCATTGACCTTCCCCTTCACCATCCTAAACTCATAGACTGGGACTAACCAAGTGTCGTACATGTTGACAAGTTCCAAAGTGAGGACGCGCTCCTAAGCTTTATGGGAGCAATTAAGCAAAATAGTGACTGGAGGCAAGACTCGGCATATGTCTACAAACTAGACCCAAAGGCATACTTTAGGGAAGAGGAGAAATTCAACCGCAAAAATGAAATAGAAAATTAAAAAAAAAAGGATAAAAATTGATACCCTAGCAAGAACCCCTTTGGGACACTATCTGACCAAAAAATAGTAAAAACAAAGGGCATATCCCCTAGTGAAAACCTCTCTGAGGTGCCAGAGGATGAATATTCTCCCCTTCCTTTGATCTATGATTATAGGCCTGAATAGTCATCGATTCTCATTGAAGAAGAAAAACCTATCAACCTGGGTACCAAAGAGAATCCCGCCATCACATACATAGCAGCATCTCTAACTAAAGCCGAAGAAAGTGATTTTTTCAATTTATTGAAGGAATCCATCAGCAAGTTTGCATGGTCTTACTCCCACATGTCAGGATTAGACCCCAACTTGGTGGTTTACCATTTAGCAGTGGACCCAAACATCAAACTTGTCAAGCAAAAGCTCAGAAAGATGCACCCTAAAGTGGCACTACTTGTCAAAGTGGAGCTAGAAAAGCTACTCCAAGCCAAGATCATCTACCACATTGACTATTCTGACTAGATTTCTAACATGGTGTCCGTCTCTAAGCCTGATAAATCAATCAGGATATGTACAAATTTTAGATATCTCAATAAGGCATGTCCCAAGGATGATTTCCCCTTGCCAAACATAGATATGATTATGGATCTCACAGCAAGACATGAGATGTTGTCACTCATAGATGGATTTTTTGGATATAATCAGATCTGCATTGCAGAAGAAGATCAACATAAGACAACATTCACAACCCCCTGGGGCACCTTCTTCTATAACATGATGCCTTTTGGCTTAAAGAATGCTGAGGAAACCTATTAAAGGGCCGTGACTCTCATTTTTCATGACATGATTCACAAGATCCTTGAAGACTATGTGGACGATATCTTGGCAAAATCAATAAAAATGGAAGATCACCTAGATGTTCTAGAATGCATCTTTGACAGAATTGGACAAAACTTCTTAATGCTCAACCCTAAGAAATGTGTCTTTGGGGTCACATCAGGCAAACTCCTGGGGTTCATTGTATCTAGACGAGGCATTGAAATAGATCCAAAGAAAGTACAAGCTATCATAGAGATGCCTCCACCAAAAACACTCTAACAACTATGCAGCCTCCAAGAAAAGCTACAATATGTGCATCATTTCATCTCTCAACTAGTAGACAAGTGCCAACCATTCACTCATCTCCTGAGAAAAGATAACACATTCAAGTGGGATCCTCAGTGTCAAAAGAGTTTCGACAAAATCAAAGAATACTTGGCTAATCCACCCATCTTTGTACCACCTATACCTGGTCGACCACTCATCCTATACATTTTTGCTACTAAAATACCACTGGGGGCATTCCTTGCTCAATTGGATGATGAAGGAAAGGAAAGAGCTATTTATTATATCAGTCGAGCCTTAGTGGGTTATGAGCTCAATTATTCTCCTATGGAAAAAGAATGTCTAGCAGTGGTCTTCGCCACTCAAAAACTTCACCACTATATGCTTAGTCATACAACCAAGCTCATTTCAAAGGTGGATCCTCTCAAGTACCTACTCTTGATGACTACACTCACAGGTCAAATGGAAAAATGGGTTATGTTGCTAAGTGAGTTTGATATTCAATATGTCGACAGAAAATCCATTAAAGGGCAAGTCATCTCTGAATAGCTAGCAGAAGTGCCATTGATAGATGCTTATCCTTTGGTCATAGAATTTCTAGATGAGCATTTGTACATGATAGAAGAACAACCAACTTGGAAAATCTACTTTGATGGGTCCTACACAGCTCATGGTGCAGGGGCAGGAATAGTTTTTGTCACACCTCAAGGTGACTACATCCCTATGTCATTCAAATTGGGATTTCCCTGCACAAACAACATTGCAGAATATGAGGCACTAATCGTAGGACTCTGCATGGCCATAGAATGGAACATCACAGATATACATGTCTTTGGCGACTCCCAACTCATCATCAAACAAGTCCTAGATGAGTATCAAACCAAAGATGACAAATTGACACCATATAAGCAGATAGTTGACAAACTGAAAGAATACTTCCTCCACTTGCAGATTACACAAGTACCATGCTTGTAGAACAAGGTTGATGATGCAATGGCCACAATTGGATCCCTCCTAGAGATTCCTCATGATTCTATGCAATACAAATTCCTAGTTGAGCAACTACATGCTCCCGCTCATGAGAAGGATGAATCAAATTGTGTATGTGTCTTGGTTGGTCCTCAGTCCCCATGGTACCATGATATCCAATCTTACCTACAAAATGGTATCATATCTCCTCACCTCACTGCAACCCAACACCAAAACTTTATCCACAAAGCTTCCTGTTACACCCTCATGTCCAACACCCTTTATTATCGAGGCTATCATAACGTGCTCTCTATATGTCTAGATGAAAATGAAGCCGCCCAGGCTTTACAAGAGGTACATGCTAGAATCTGTGGTGCCCACATGAGTGGCATGGTCCTAGCCAAGCAACTTCTACGTACATTGGCCTACAATGGAACATGATGCTTGTGAGTTCTTCAAGAAGTGCTTACCTTGCCAACAACATGCCAATCCGATTCATGCTCCTACCTAGGACCTAAGACCTATTGCACCTCCTTGGCCCTTCTCTTGTTGGGGTTTTGACCTCGTTGGTAAGATTACTCCCCTCTTATCTGAAGGCCACAAATACATAATCACAGCAACGGAATACTTTACAAAGTGGGTCAAAGCAATTCTGCTCACACTCACTATTGGCATCCAGATATCCAAATTCATCCTCTATCGCATTATTTTCCACTTCGGCATACCCTCCACCATCTTCACAGATCATGATACTCCATTTGAAAATCAACACATCAGTGATCTCTGTGCTTTCCTCCATATCCATCATCGTTTCTCCAGTCCATATTTCCCTCAAGGTAATGGCCAAGCTAAGGCAACTAATAAAACCATCCTCAAAATCCTCAAGAAATTTTTCAATGATACTGGTCGTGACTGGCATCTCTAGATCAACCCCTCCCTATGGGCATATTGCACTTCCTATCATACTCCTACTGGCACTACTCCATACTCCCTATTCTACGGTGCTGAAGCAGTCTTACCAATTGAGGTCGAATTACCATCCCTTTGAGTATCACTAAGAGGCCTGATTGATGATGAAGATTACCGAGTGGCACGACTCACACAGCTTGATCTACTAGATTAAAAGTGCCAGCAAGCTTATGATCACTTGATTGTTTACCAAAATAGACTCAAGCGGAACTACAAAAAGAAGGTCCACCCACGCCAGTTCTAGGTAGGGGACCTTGTGCTAAAGGAAAATCATAAAGTGGGTACTGATCCAGAAAAGAAAGACAAGTTTGAATACACCTAGCAAGGCCCATATGTTGTGACTACATGCTTCAGTTCTGGGGCATATCAACTCTCCACTCCTGAAGGAGAACCATTGACTAATCCTATCGACATCATTTATCTCAGGCGCTTCTATGCCTAACGGCTGGTTGTTCATTCCAGTTATTTGAGAAAATCCATAAAAAGTGTAAAAAAATCCTAAAGAAAGCACAAAAACAATGAAAAACAGTCCTGAAAAAATCTCTAAAAAGCTGAAAAAATGAAGTTGAAAAAAAAATAGTTGTCCTAGTGAAAACCTGGCAAACAGGCACTTGGACAATATCAAAAACATAAAAAAGATCCAAAGAAATCAAAAAGAAAAATAAAGAGAAAAATTTTGTCCAATGGTGAAAAATTGGCAATCAGGCACCTTGGACAAGTATGGGTGATGAAAACCTATCAACAAGCATCACACATAGTGGACCACTCCATTATCTATCAAACTCTCATTTCCATCCATCTCCACATCTTCGCAAACCTCAACGTTTCCCGTATTCCCTCGGTGTTCGCATATCTTACGCACTAGTTTGAAATGATCCTCCTATCTCGTACCATGAGCTTTTGTGCACATAATCATGTATATTGTTGTCCATACATTGTACTATCCCAAACCCTAAGCTTCAGTCCTATATATTTCTCATGTCCTCAGTTGCTCCTTGTGCAGAAAATGATACAATTATACTATTTAAAATCCTACGTTGGTTCTACAGTTTGCTCGTAGTGCACATTTGACCAATCAACTTGGTGAGTCCCATCTTTCTGGAAATGAGTCTATTGAGGATGTATCCTACCTCTTGTCCACTTAAATCTAGATCATCATCATCTCTGGGTTCTCATAGGATGTATCTTTCCTCTTGAACTAATCAATCAGCATACTACACTATCACGTGCATCAAGACAAACAACACGATCCAATCAAATCTCGGCAGCAACCTTTGTACATAGTCATTGTAACTAATCGCTTGTAATTAATCGCTCAATTTGATCCTTGTATATTCGTGACATATTCAATATTCTCGCCATCGTGCTAAGATCCTGAGTCATCATCCCGCTAACATTCCCTGCCTGATCCTCCATCGTCCACTTGTCTAGTTTATCAGTTGATTGTGACACACCAAAAAAACATATGAGTCCTATTGCACCCGTTGCATCCATCACGTATGTTTCCTCTAGTATCATTATTGTATCTATCATTGTTCATTAAGATTAAGTTGCATTATTCATCATTTTAGATTCATTAGATTGCATTAGATCCATCATTCAGATTGCATTGTTCATCATGTTAGGTCCATCATTAAATTGCATTGATCATCATTAAGTCAATCATTTAATTGCATAGTTAGTATCATTTTAGAACTTTGCATAATTAATCCATCATTTAGATTCATCTTGCATCACTTAGATTCATTTCATATCTTGCATAGTTAATTCATTTAGATTCATTTCATATCTTGCATAATTCACTTAGATTCATTTCATATCTTACATAATTCATTTAGATTCATGTCATGTCTTGCATATTTAATTCATTTAGATTCATTTTTTTGCATCTATAGACACATTCATAAAATATCTCATATACATTTGCATACATCCTAAAATCACATCACATCCTGCATCCACACATGTCAGTGCATCATATATATATAGCATCATCCACCCTGCATAAGTCGTACATCATATATACATAATCCTACATATACATCACATCCTGCAAGTACCAAATGTTAGCCCGTCATTCTTCTATTCCTAGTCTAACCCCTCCCAAAATGGGGCATCATGTCCCTAGGTCCTTTGCTGACCCACCCCTAGCCCCCGCTGGGTCCTTCCATTTCCTTTCCCCTCAGCATCTTCCCCTTTGGACGCAGACGCTGGTTCAGCCAAAAATGTCAGTTCATACATCAGTGTCTTCGTTGTTCTTCCCACAAACCGTCGTCTTCGAAGACGCGGATCTGGGTCCAGCATCTTCAAAGACACCGGTCTACCACCTTCGTCTCTAGAGACGTCGATTTGAGGATTGGTGTCTACAAAGATGTCAATCCAGGGATCAGCGTCCTCGCAGAAATCTGTTCAGGAACCGGCGTCTCCAGTCTGAAAGTCAACTAACCCACATTTAATGCCACCTAGACCCCCCCAAAGCATTAATAACTTTCACAATAATAAATGTGCAGTCTCGGTTGAGTCACTCACCGGTACCGATCGCTCAACGGGCCTCCCATGTGTGCGCACGCAC
>MU225140.1:2122022-2135612 GCA_018584345.1 Thuja plicata | reverse complement strand
CCCCCCCCCTCCCCCCCCCCGTGTATATTTTTGTATAAATCATTTTGCTGTACAGTTCTAATACGCATAAAATCCCAAAAACATTTAAAAATTCCAAAAATCTAAAAAAAATTCAAAAAATTCAAAAACATCAAATATTCTCAAAAATATTGCAATAAACCAATATTTATCCCTACATCACTCAATTTTTTGCTTTCTAGTGACGTTTTGACTCATGCGACTGCGGTCCTGTGTTTCACAAAACCAGTTTTGCGACCAATTGTCCTTGCTCCCCATCCTGTTCACAGCTTTTGCCAGTGAATCTCTTTTTATCAAATCAAATCCAAATCCTTGCCCGTTAGGATGCATCCTTCCAGCATCAGCTTATCAAATCCTTCATCACATTCATCCTATTCGTGGCAAGAAATTTGGACTGAATGACTGCTTGGTCATGAGGCCTTCTTTATTGATTTTATCCTTTTGTGTCAATTTAAACCTACTCACCACTACCTCAATCTACTATATCTTGGTGCATTGTGACTGGTGGCTACTGATACATGCGTCTTTTACAGTGTGCTTTTGTTTGAGTGTCTAGTCAACGCAAAGGAATCTTGTCATCTGTGTTTTCTAACACCTGATGCATACCTCCTATTGCAATATCAAAATTGGATGTGCTCTCTATATTTTCACACAAATAGATCCCCAATGCTCGTTAGTTGCATTCATTTCATTTGAATTCTTAATTGAATTTTAGAAGGCTTCTATTTATTCCCTCCTCTCTCTTCATCCTACTTGTTGTGTCCTTTTTCGAGAAAATTCCACAACGTCGTCTTCATTGCATTCTTTTCTCGAGGGGGCACAACCCTATACCGTCGTTGCTTTAGCATGAATCCTATAAACCCTCTTCCTCTGGGGTAACTTATTTTCTTATCTTTGACGTAACGTCACTTGCAACACCATGTCAAAGAGGGGCAAAATGTAGACATCCAAAAATATTAATATTATTATTAATATTATTTTCCCTCTTATTCCTCTAACTATTTAATTTAATCAATTAAATAGTTTCATTTTCTAGTATTTATCAATAACTTAAATACTATTCTAATGTATTTCATTTAAATACATTTGTCTCATAAAATCTCCTTTTTTAATAAATTCACTTTTATTAAATCACCCATATTCCTAATCCTTTTAAACCATGATTTATTCAAATCTAATTTGAATTATAATCTAAACCCTAGCTATGAACCTATTAATCCAACCTAGACAGCCTACCCTATTCCTACCCTACTCCCATCACCTCATATCCTAAGTATATTTACCCACCTAATTGTCCTCCAATCATACTTAATGGGTGAATCCTAACCTTTTTAAGGCTAATGGAATGCTCACCCACATGGGGAAATTCTCTCCAAAATGGGCACCCATCCCTCTTAATTTCTTCTTACAGCTTTGTCTCCCACTTGGAAATGTTGAGCCACTCAACATTTAATGCCAAGTTTGACTCAAATTTGGTCATCCCCTCAAAGCCTATGTGTCCCTTATGTGGCTCTTATGTGGATGCCACATAGATGCCACATAGATGCCACATCATCCAAGTCTCTTCCTCTCTCCCAAAACTCTATAAATAGAGGCCTTCTCCTCTTCATTTTGCATCTCTCATATTTGCATTGCTATTATGCTAACATAGGTCTAGATTTCATGTTTTCATATGCTCTTAGTCTTTCATTCTTAATTCACATAGATATCACATGTTAGGCTTCAATTTGGTGAATGAATCTTAGCTTCAATCTAGTATATGCATATCATCTTCATAGCTAGTTTAGATCATCATTTGAAGGATTTGAGACTAGTTCCTTATACTAGCTCTTGAATTGCTTCATTTGTTTCCATGCTTGCATTCCATTTGGGGATCCATTATATTTAGTGTGTTTGAGAGAGCACACCTACATTCCATCAAAAGAACAAATCAAACAAGTTAAATAGGGTACTTACTTGTTTTAGTTCAATCCAATGTTATGTTGAGTTCTTTGTTGTTTGCTTTCTCTTTCATATGTTTTTGAATTGATTATATGTGCTAACCCACTAACATTTTATGTTTGAGCTTTCTCCCAATAGATTGAAGATTTCACCGTATACACCTACATTCTTGAAGATGGGATACCTAGGTGAGGGGCCATGTCCAGTCTTTGAAGATCTCAAAGATCCCAAGTTGCTTCTTCGTATGCTTCCTGGTCCCAATGTTGTCATTGTTCATTGGTGAAATCATGTCTGTAACCAGTGGACACAAGACCACTTCTATTTCCAGTCCTGAGTAGCGTAAGCAAGAGCATTCTGAGGTTCTCTCCCAAAATTCCAGTTTGTGTTATGTGGAAGAGGCAACCTTCCCTCCTCTTTGGAATCATCATCAGGAATAAGGATGGGTTCTAGTTCAGGATGTTAACTTAGAGGTCCATTGATGCAAACACTTTCTCCACGTAGGACATGAGGTGCAAATTTGTGAACTACATCCACTTCAATATCCATGGTAGCATCAGAGAAGGAATCCCAATCATACTCATTGGAGTCTATTTCAATCGAGTGTGGTAAGTCTAACACATGCGTAGGAGCCACAGTTTGCCACCGGTTAGGATTTTGTCCTTGTAAGGTATTTTCTTGTCCATAATCAAATTGGATAGGAGTGTGATCTCTATTTTCCAAAAAGTGAGAGAGATTCCTTGGGACACTGAGATAGTTGTTGTGTTCATGTTGTTGATTTGTTCCACACTGAGTAGAATCATCCTCTAACTTTTGAGAGGCATGAGGAGAAGCCTCCTCAACAACATGCACCCCGTCATTTGAGAAATGTGGTAATTCAAGGACATGGGAGGTGAAGACAAGTTGCCCCCAATTAGGATGTCTATCTTCTATATCTAGATGCATGTCTGGCTCTTGAGTTGATAACTCTATCACATTTGTTGAAGCACTGGACCCATTTGGTTCAAAGGAAGCTCTTTGAAATGATGGAACATAAGGTTCCCCTTGATATGCCTAATTTTTAGTGGAAACACGCATCAGTTTCTCAAAAGAGAGAGAAGTATTCTCGGTTTCATCTTCAGTGTTTGTATCATATGCATCTATGTGAGAGCTACTAGGATGGTCATCTTTAGGAGAAGGATGGATTTTCTTCTCATGGTACCCCACGCCAGTCCTATCTGTGGGACTTCAAAATTCAGCATGAAGAGGTTCTATAAGACCTTTTTCCTTTCTCAAGGGTAATTTCCCCTTGTATCCCATTTGTTTCATGATTTGATATCCCTTATGGTATTTATGTGGGCAGATTTCCACATGTTTTACTTCGTTATCTTTCTCTTCATCCTTGTATAGCCATGCAAGAATAGTCTTTTCTTCATTCTCTTCTGAAAGAGACTCATGTGCCTTTACCATTCTAGTTCCCTCATGTATTTCTACTTGTTGACCATTGGAAGGTGGGAAGAATGAGGATGGAGTACCATAGGATCTAAGAGATGTACGAAGAGAAGTTAACTGGTATTCTCCCATGCTTGTGTTACTGATCTTAAGCTTTTCCTTGAAGCTTTTGATTAGTTATTTTTGATCTATTTCCGAGGTTTGGGATGCCTCCTTGTTGTGTGGAACCATACAATCAACTTGTTTCAGAGTGTTACAAGAGTAGGCACTGTTAGCTAGAATAGATACTTCTACCCCATTGTATGGAAATTTTACACATTGATGATAAGTGGAGGGGATTTCCAACATGTCATGGATCCATTCTAGAAATATTTTATATCTGAGAGGCAAGTCAAGCACTTGACAGGTGATATTTCTTTCAATGGGGCCCACTCTGATGGGTAGCACCACTAGTCCTTTTGATGATCTCTCTTCCTCATCGTATGCTTTAATAGTGATCTTCTTTTGAGGATTATTGGTATATTCATAAAATCCTAGTGTTGTGACTAGATTGAGAGTGCAAATATTCAAACCATCACCTCCCTCTATCAAAACGCACTTAACCCGACTTTTGTGAATTAAGACCTCTATGCGCAGAGGTTGATTGTGTGGGTGACTAATGGATTTGTCATCTTATTCTGAGAAAGATAGATAATGAGGGCATATAAAATGATTTACCATGGTCTGGAATCGACCAACATCAAGGTCTTTGGGAACATTATTTTCCACAAGTGCAGTCTTGAGAATTTCCTTATGCGATGGTGACAATTTTAGCAATTCTAGTATAGAGATCTGAGCAAAGTTTGTTGTAACTGATCGACCAGATTATAACTTCTAGTGACTTTATTTGGTGATAAAGGTTTATTTGTTGGTGCAATGGTTTTATTAGGTGCAGATGTCACCCCTTTAAGAGTGACCTTAGATTGACCTCTAGTGACTATGTTGGCAGAATCGGTTTCTTTATCCTTAATAATGATGACATTGATTGACCTATCAGAAGGTTTGAGCATGTGTATCACATTATTAGTGTTGGTATAGGTGTGATTTACCATGTTTCCTAGGGCTTTTGAGGATTCTCCTTTCTCATAATATGGCAATGGTTTCTTGAAGGCTCTATGATCATCGTTTGACCCATGAGTACCAACTGTGATAGTTTTATTATCGATTAGATCTTGTATCACATGTTTTAACTTCATACATTCATTCGTCAAGTGTACTTTGTTCTTATGAAACTCACAGTAGTGATTTTCATTCCACCATTTAGGTTTTACCTCAGGTTCCCATGGTTTCGAGTTGGGAATCATGATGATCTTGTTAGCAACCAATGTTTTCAATGCATCTTCCAAATGTTATCCAAGAGGAGTAAAACTGCGCTTAGGTCATGGCATCAAAGGTTCCTTGTCTTTCTAGGATTCTTCAGTGTTCTTAGGAGTGGTGGGGGTAATTGAATTATTCTTGGCACCCTGTATGCTATTATTAAGGTTATATATTGATTCTTTGGGTTTGAACTCAGGTGAGTCAACTACACCATCATTAACCACATTACAATTCTTGTTCCAATATTTATTCTTGTCTTTTTTATTGCCATTGTTAGAGAATTTACCATCTTTTTTCAAGATTAGATCTCCTTTCCTTATGAGAACATCCTCAATCCTCATAGCATTGTAGACCAAGCCACTAAAAGAGGTGTGTTTTTGCATTTGCACTGCATAATTCATCTCAAAAACCAGGTTTTTGATGAAGATGTCAATCTTTTCTAGTTCTGGTATTTGTCTAGGGTATCTTAAAAATATCTTTCTCCACCTCTGGAGGAATTTAACAAAAGGCTCACTAGCGTGTTTCTTAGTTTTACTTAGTGTTGCATAGATTTAGCATCGTAACCATGTGTAATATGTTGTAGGAGTAGTGTTGGATGAGCCTCTATACAAGCTCATCAAATGTCTGAATACTAGGTGTGAGCTTTGTGAATCATTCCAAGGTTTGTCCACTGAGGCTATGCAAGAATAGTCTCATCAGGTATGTCTTATCATGAATAAACTCCATACTAAGAGCATAGAATTCTCTTACATGATCTTGAGGATCACCTTCCCCATTATATTTATCGTACTTAGGAATTTCAACCTTTGGGGGAAAAGGTGGCATGTGCAAGTGTATAGTAAAGGGAAAGGGACATATAGATTCCAATGAGTACTTGCTAGGAGGTTGTTCCTTCACTTTCTTGAGTTCCCTCAACTTGCATCTCATGTCTTGTAGTTGTTGGTTGAGAATAGTAATAGGTGACTCTTCTTCTTGTTGTATGATTCCCTCAATGTCAAAATAAAGTGGGAGGTTAACACCTGCTAACGCAAGATGCATGAACTACTTATCTTTGTCCAATTTCATGAGAGTGTGCATCATTTTATGAAAAATTTTATCTTGTTGGAGCTTCCTAATCTCTTCGTAAGTAGGCTCCTCTATGGAGGAAGAAGCACTAGTATGTTGACTATGGTGGTCATGTTGGGACCCCCAATTGTAAGCTGACATGGTTGATGTGTTGTGCGCAACCAAAGTTGATGATTCAAACAAGAGTATTGTATGTTTTGGAATTGAAGTGTCCTTACGTGAGATCTCAAAATCTATTTTGGGTTTCTGACAAGAAGGTGGTCCTTGAGCAAAGTTGTAAGTATCTTTTCCCTTGGAATTGAGATCAGATTTTTGACTTCTTGTTTGGACCATGTACAACAATCTATGACTAATGTCTCTAGAGGATCAAGTTTCCAAGTCAATGTCAAAGCTTCAAATATTTGTTTAATGGAGAAAGGGATTGGTTGTTGAACTTGTACAAGGTATGACATGTTTGAGGTCTGAATACCTACTAGATGACACTTGTGACAAAGTTGATAAGTAACCAAGAGCAAAGAGTCAATATAATTGAGAGAAATGTGAGAAGATAAGACAAAAGACAATGACGAATATAACCACAAGATTTGAAAGTTGGAAAAGACTGTGACAAGGTATGATAGTTGTTGCTGCAAGGGTGTGACCAAATGACAAAGATCTTAATATTGGACTAATTTAAACTCCGGTCTCATACAAAAATTCAGGGGTTCCCAAATGGCAATACACTAGTCCTCATACAAGTTTCTTCCCTCTAGATGTTCTTTCATATGACAAATTTAATGGCATGAAACAACAAAAGATTCTGAACAATTTGTCACATGTGCGTGAAATATTTTGGACAATGTTGTCTAATTTTTGAAGTAAAAATCTTGACGTTTGTTATTTTCTGCTGTCAAAGTGTTCTTGTTTGTAGGATATGTCAAGTTTCAAGGTGGACAAGCACATGAAGAAAAAAGAGTGAAGAACCAAACACTTTGTACCCTATATTCAAATTGGCTTAGTATCACAATCTTTTCCCATGCTTGATATTCCTTCGCCTCACACAAAGTGATATTGGCTTTTGTCGGGACTATGCACTTTGTGGGTTTTGGAAAGATACTCAATGCTCGACTTGCATAAGCTCTCCCATGCCAAATTCATGCTTTAAATCATCCTTGGGAATACATATGTTGGGTGTAAAATCTTGGGGTGATCTAGGAAAAGTCCACTTGGATCGATCCTTGCACAAATATTATGATACTTTCGAAGGTAGATTGGGTAGCCTCTATCTAAAAAGTGTCTAGTAAGTTCATTTGTTCATGACTACCCCTTGTAGTTTTGCAAGAAAAATTAAGGCATATAGACCTACAAGCACCCAAAATGTATAGTCTTGCATGCAAGATTTAGACCTCTCGGCCCTACACAAGTTGAATGTATCTCCCTTGTAGTCTTGTAAACAAGATTAAGACCAAGAATTGCCCTACAAGAACCCAATCAAATGTAGTTCTTGCTTAGAAAGATTGAGGCAATGAGGCCCTACAAGTGAAGAAGCATTAGAGATAGAAATAACCATGTCTTCCCTCTCTTTGGATTGAAGGAAGCATTTGATTATAGTGGGGTGGAAGTAGCCAGGTCCACTTGTTCCCCACTTAAGTCTCTCCCAAAAGATTGCTCTGTTGGCAGGCCTTCTAAAGGTAAATGCAAGAAAAAGTAAATGGATAGCTAGTAGAGGTCAAGATTTCTGATTTTTCAAAAGGAAAAGAGCATACTCTCCTACTCCATAGTGTCTCCCAAACACATCAAGCACATGTTCATTTACCAAAAGAAAGGTGTTACTTGCTCAAGTTCAATCAAACATGTTTGAGTTTTTGATTCTCAAAAAGAGAAGAGCATAATCCCCTAATGTCTAATTTTACCAAAACAAACAACACTCTAATTAAGCTAGATACCTAAAAAATCCACTTAAAAGACACATGTTTTGTTTGGTTGATGTGATCTCAAGGCAACCTACAAGCACAACCATTAGTAATCTCAATTTTCTTTTGGCAAACATCCTACAAGCACAAACCGTTAGTAGTCTTATCAAAATAGTGTGCAAGTGTAACTTTGTCAAGCGAGTCTTCCTCAAAATGTTATGCAAAAACCATTTAGGCTGCAAAAATAGATAGTAAAAAGACCATAGATGACATGGAAAAGATTTGAAATCCAAAATCAGTTTAAGAGAAACCCTAAAAATGCTTTTTTTTTTTCAAATGACAAAGTATAGAACACAGACTCACATTAAAACTTGTACGACAATACATCAATTGTCATATGACAAAATAGAGACTCACAAAACCTTATACGAAAAATCTAATGGTCTGATACGACAAAAGGTAGAGAATAAAAGCTCATACAAAAGTATACATGTTCCCAGATGACAAAGTACCAATCTGAGATTTTTCATATGACAAAGGATAGATAAAAGTATGACAGAAAGTGCAGTTTCATCAAAAATATGCAAGAAATCGTGACAATGAGGCAAAAACACAACTTTCTTCCCCACAGTGGGCACCAAAAATGTGTGTGGTAAAATGTGTGATCAATATCTGCAACCAAACAATTCAATAAATCATTATATCAAGGGGTTAGTAAAAACATGAGATTCAAAGCATTATCATAAAACCCTTGAAACCGGCTTATTGCTTCCTAGTTGAAGCGAGTATAATTCTCATAATTGTCCATCAGATTGGACATGGAGAAATCGGTGACTTGAATAATCCAAAATAGAAGATTCAATGCAAAGAGGATGAGAAAGATGCATAGACTTGCATACTTTTCTCTTGAAAGCTTAAAAATGGAAATGAATGTACTATCAAACTAAATGCATATCACTATAAGAAATAGAACTAAGATGTAAGGTTAAACTATCAAATGAGAAGAATGATGCATCTACATTAAGCTATGAAAGGAAACTAGAATGCTATCTAAGCTAGGAAATGAAGCTAACAATGCAAGAATGCAAGAAACTATTATGAATGCACTAATGAGCTCTAGAATGAAAATAGCATTATAACTCCACTCCAAATCTTCTTGTTATATGATGAGAAAAGGGAGCTCTCCCTTTTATAAGAGATTCCAAAGAATGAGTGGTTGATATTAAGAGGCAAAAGAGAATGATCAATGGTGGAGATGCAATTCCTCGCAATCCCTGTGAGATGATAAAGTGATTTGGATTGGTCAACTTTTTGGAGAATAAGACAAAATTGGTATTTTCTGCCTTTATTTGTTTTATTTTGATTTTTGAGTGCACACCCATATGTGAAGGGGTTCACTTTTTGAACTTAGGACTTTTTGATTTATCCCAATGTTTTATGATTTTTTGGGTTTAGGTTTTGATGTTTGATTATTTGATTCAACAATTTATGATTAAAATTATATAAGCAAGTTTGATTAAATGCTCAATAATTTAGAGTCTAGCAATAATGTCTTAGATTTAGTATTTTTAAGACCAAATATTTGAGAAAAGAGGGACATGCATTTTCTAGACCATTTTTAGGTGATTACAAGACTCAACCCCTTCTACACTTTAGGCTCTGCAAAACCTAGGAGGGTAATCCTATGATTCTCATATAATCTCTGTACCAAACTTATATTGTGAACCAATTTAGGAGATAATCTCATATCAGCCTGAACATTACAATGAGATACTAAATAGTGGCTAATAATTTATTGGTCTACAACTTTCTTGGAGCATGAGATGGTGTATTTCAATAACTTCATCACACAGAACTAAAAATGGACTTTGTTATTAGTCAAATTTGATGTGAAATCAAGTTATTATGAGAAGAACCCAAAAACATGAGAACATTAATTAGATCAGTTCCCTATCCATTGGGTCATTGTAAATTTGACTTACACCTGCATCTTATGACAAGATTCATGCTTAAAAACTTTTGAATATAGAAAAACATTACCTTACAATCTATTTAAACTGCATTTGTGACCTAATATACTTATCACAATCCTTGAGTAAACCCTACGAATATTTAATTTATATATTCAAGAATTTTAATTAATTCCTTGAACTAAATCATGAATACAAACTACATACACCACAACAGTACACTGAAATAATCAAACCTTTGGTTTAAATTAAAACAAAACACATAAAATTTACATGAAGGAGAGAATTAGGCCAGAAATAGATATTTCCATTAATTAATGAGGTTACTCATGTCATACATTACAAAGTATACTTTAATTTGACTCAAAATCTGCAAGAAAATAGGGCTAACTTCATACATTTGCTCTAAAAAATGTTTTACAATTTTCTCAAAATAAAATTCAATTTCACCTGGACCGACAACCTTAACAATAGACTTCTATCAAAAGAATCAAGCCCCATCTCTTGGCCTTGATTACCCTTTTATAGGAACAAGGGCAAAAATACAAGCTAAGGTCCAGAGGAGACACATGTCAATTCTCTATTTGTCAATTAATAATACATTCAATTGCAAAAATCTAGAATAAGACAAAATTTAAATTGCCTGTAACTGAAAAACCTCGCCCCGACCTTAACAATATGCCCATTTGTTGAAAAGTTTGATTTGGTGGGCCCGTGGCTGCAAAAGGATGAGACAAAACAAAACGGTAACATATTTTCAAAATGTAGTAACCAAAAATTGACCTATCAATTGAATCTGAATTGCTTTCCTTTTAAAACTCTATCATATAAATGCTAACCCATCTTTCAAAATCTTCATATTTTGGCCATTGCTAGTTAATTATCTCATCTACCTTAGCTCTGTAAGGTGTGCATTTTACTACAATCTGGTTAGCTTCCCATTCAAAACTCTCCTAGAAATTTCCTGTAGCAGTGATTTTATCTATGCATTCTTCTAATATACCTATATCAAAATCATTACAGATAATATCTATCTTTCATTTGATCTCCAAATCAGCTTGTTCTTTCTGCTAGAACCTAACCTTCTCCCCTCCTTCGATAAGGACCAAATAGCAAAAGCTTCATATTTTAAACTCCAAGATAATCCTCTCAATTCTTTTCTTGCTTCTTCTTCAGACCTATACAAAGGCTCCATCGATTTTCTTATAGCATCTAGGGCTACTACATTAGCAATATCCCAATCTAGGAGCAATAGCACACCGACATCCTCCACAAGTTTTCTTCACTCCTCTGGTGTCAAAGCACTAAATTCATTATCATTTTAGCTTTAATTTCCTCTTCACACTCATGTGAAGGCCTATCTAGTTTTGCAGCAATCTTCTCCTCACATAATCCGATATCCTAGTTTTCCAGATCCATTATAAAACATCCTTGCACTTCACAAAATGATCATCATTAAAAAAAGTTTCACATGCCTCCTTTTTGGCATCTCTATATGCCACACCTTGAATACCTTGTGAAGTAAAATCAAAACTTGGGGCCACAGGTTCATCAAGCATACCCATTTGAACTTATTTATACGTGATAGTAACCATACCACTTTCATCAATTTCATTAACCACATGATTTTGTTTCATTTTATTTTTAGGTGGCGGAAGGGGTGTATTTGGTGGAGAATCACCATATTCAACAATCCTTATACCTCCCAAAGGTATGATAGGTGGTACAGTAGTAGGAGCATCATCAGTAACAATTTCTTTCCCAATTCTCCTTGAATCATGAACCTCCTCCCCTTCTGAGGAATAAGATACATCAACAATGTTCTCATCATCAGATGATTCAAAATAGTTTCTAATTTTTATATACCTGGCACCATGTGTTGATCCAAAAATAAGTCTATCCTCTATCTCACCCACCTTGGTCCTGAGAGGCACAGATGGGAGAATCAAAGTTATAACTATTTTAGCTGGAGAGGTGTGTGAAGAAACTCTAGTAGTTGGAATATTTCTATAAACCTTTTCCAATAGGGCCAAATTATCCTTAGTTACCTCCATGATCTCTTCATAGTTTTGCATTAAGCCTCTTATCTTGTTTGAAAAAGGAGTAAATCCTATCAAAGGATCATACGAGGCATCCATCTCTTTAAATGTTGCTAATAGTTTCTTGTAGGCCACCCACTTCTCCTTATACTCCTCTTGTAGCTTCAAATCAAATTGATTTATAATGAATAATTTGAGGTAATAGAAGATATACTCCCTTTGAGGCATTCTAATCCTTAACTTTAACATGTTAAAAAAAAATTTCCCTATCAGTGTACCTTACAATAGTAGTGCCCAAATGGTAGGGTTCAAAGAATTTTTCAAAGTGCACCCAACCATCTCTTGCTAAAACAAAATAAGGTATGACTGTATAATCAGAAACTAAGGTCCCTTTCACCTTCCCTACCAATTATGTTTCTTCAATATGGTCGATCTATCATATCATCTCTGCAAATCCTAATCTCAAGAGTACCTAAAAAAAAAAACATGGGGTGTCCCCTCAAATCCATATACCCTTAAAACATTTCTAACATGTATGGTATCACATAACCCCAATTATGTGAAATGTTCATCCCAGACCTCATTTAATTAGGTCTTAAGAAATCATGGAGGTCTACAGGAACCCTGGTTACATTTGTACTCAATCTATATATGAGCCTTGATGCAAAAACATTGTAAAATCTTACAAAAGTAGCCTCATTTATGTCCCATGACAGGTCCATTGTCCAAATTTGAACTAGCACTTCTTCTTGATGACATGTAACTGATTGAATGTTTCAATATGTTAAGTTGATAACCAAAATGCAAAAGGATAATGCAAGACATTAAATCAGTTAATGTATTGTATTGTCATTGATGTCAACTTGATATAATATAATCGATTATAATCAAACTGTCAAAGACTTCAAAGAATCAGAGAGATAAAGATTATGCAAGTTATGTAATGCATAAAAGACAAGCATTCACATTGTGACTACAAACATCGACGGTCAGTGGAACCCGGCGGATAGAGATCACCGACAGTCAAGTCACAGTGATGCTCGAGAAACAAAATTGACAATCATTAGCGACAAGTAGAATCACAAGCAAACTCGACAGCCAGAAACATAGTGTAAACCAAAGGAGAAACCCGAAGAGAACTGGAGTGTTGACCGACACTATCAGAGAGTTGAAACCAAAAATAACTGGAGTTCACAAATGACAAAATATCTAGCTGGTAGAGCTAAATATAGAGTTAACTGGTATTTATCATTGTTTTCATCGAAAAGATAAGCCAGAGATAAGTAATTGATTTAAAGCTGATTTGTCCAGTTGGCAAGAAGATCTCAGCAAGATAAAGGAGTTTTTCTTTAAATCTAATTGGTGAGAATTGTGGATCACACCAAGATCAAGAAAATCAAGAACCTAACAACGGTGATATCATGTCTATTTAAGAGACAACTCAATTCATTACGAATGGGTGTAAGGAGAAAAAGAAAAGAGGATGCTAAAGAGAAACTAATGAAGAGAAAATTCATACAGTGTTGATCAACAAGCTGAGGAAAGAGCTAAAGAATTATGCTGACACCGAGAAACAGAGCACAACATCACCAAGTAGAATCAAAGTGGAGCAAAGGTATAAATAGATTTATATTGATCAGAATGGTTTGTGAGATTACAATAGATCTGAAAATATGCAAGTATAAGTTGTATATGTGAACAGATCATATTGTTTTAGTTTAACCATTGATTCAAAAAGTCTCTTAACCAAGCGGGATTTAAAGATCCTTTCTATATTGAGATACATCCAATAGAGTATCAAAAAGTTTGATCATGAAGATAGCATGAGATGCCAAATACCTATTGACAGGCCAAGTGAGTGTTTGATCAAGGATGGTAGCA
>MU225140.1:2075381-2121262 GCA_018584345.1 Thuja plicata | reverse complement strand
AAGCATGAGCATAACTGCATGATGATAGAACTTGCATCATCACTCTCTGATGCTGAGTTTGAAGATGTCAAAACCTGCACCTCTGCAAAACAAATGTGGGATAAGTTGAAGCTTGTACATGGAGGAGGTGCTAATGTACTCAAAGCAAAGTCAAAAATCCTAAGAGGGAGGTTTGATGAACTAAGGATGAAAGAAGGAGAAAACGTTACTCAATATAGCTGTAGAATCAAAGAGGTAGTAAATGTTATTCGAGGAGTTGGAGGTGTACTTGAAGAGGAGATAGTGGTAAGAAAAATCTTAAGAACCTTATTGCCCGTTTATGCTATTAGAGTTTCTGCTATTCAAGAAATGAGAGTAGTTGCAAACAATACAGTTACTCTAGATAGTCTGATTGGTAGACTAATTTCATTTGAGATGAATAACTTTGACAATAGTGTCTTACCATCCATAGAATCTGCATTCAAATCTTCTCTAAAGATAAGTAACTCAAGTCATAAACATGCTATTAGAAATGATAGTGAAATTGATAATGAAGATCAAGGACTTGATGAAATTGAAGCACTTATGGCTAGAAGATTGCATACAAAGGTAAATTACCACTTGTATGTTTCAATTGTAAAGAGGTCGGACACTTTTTTCAAGATGTCCAAACTGACAAAAAGATGACAGGGGAAATGACAGACCTTATGAGAAGAAGTTTGATAAAGGTGAAAATAGAGAGTACCGGAGCAACCAAAAATCTGATAAGAGAGATACCCGAGACTACAAGGACAAAGGGAAGAAAGTGTGTTACCTAGCTGAGAGCAGAGCTGATGACATTGACACTGAATAAGAAGAAGACATCGAGATGGTATTTGTAGCCATGAAGGATGATTCAGATGAAGATGAAGAAAGGTATGTAGAAACTGCACTCATATCTAAAGTTAGTAAAAATGATGTCTGGATCATAGATAATGGCTGCACTCACCATACGACCGGTGATAAAAAAAATTGAGAATTTTGAATACTATAATGGTGGTTCAGTGAGAATGGGAAATGATACACCTTGTCCACTTGAGGTAAAGGAACCATAATGTTGAATAACCTGATAAAATGTGAAAATGCTTACTGGGTTAAAGCACTGAATTACAATTTGTTAAGTGTTTCTCAGTTGAACAATTCAGGTCACAAAGTAGCATTTGAAAATAAGAAGGCAGAGATCTACAATGAATCAGGAAGGTTGATTGGTACCGGTGAGTAGACAAAAGGTAATCTTTTCTATCTTGATGACACTAACACCACTTGTTTAATGGCTAGAAACGAAGACTTATGGTTTTGGCACAAAATATTGTGTCGTGAACTTTGACAACATGATAAAGATTAGCAACAAAAGGAATGTCAGAGGCTTACCAGTGATGACTAAGCCCGAGCATATCGTGTGCAAGAATTATCAAAAAGGTAAGATGAAAAATTCTAGTTTCAAGAGAAAACCCCATACATCCACTGCAATTCTAGAATTAGTCCATACAGATCTATGTGGACCAATGAGGACAAAGAGATACTATGGAGATAGGTATTTCATTCTCTTTGTTGATGATTTTTCTAGAATGATGACAGTCATTTTTTAAAAGATAAAATAGAAGCATTTAAGATGTTTAAATGGTACAAGGCAATGGTAGAAAAACAAAGTGAAAAGAAATTGAAATGCTTAAAGTCAGATAGAGGAGGATAATTTACTTAAGAGGAATTCACTGACTATTGCAATGAGCATGGAATTAAAAGATAGGTTTTTGTACCAAGGACACCACAGCAAAATGGAATTGTTGAGAGGAGAAACATATCAATTGTTGACTGTGCAAGAACATTGATGATTGAGAAAAGCGTCACTCAAACATTTTAGAAGGAAGTTGTCAATACTGTTGTCTATACACTAAACAGAGTGCAATTGAAGAAGGACACAAAGAAGACACCATATGAGATTTGGTATGGTCATACACCCAATGTAAGTTACTTCAGAATCTTTGGTAGTCAATGTTATATATTGAAGGATGATAGAAATGGAAAACTTGACTGAAAAAGTGAAGAAGGTATCTTCCTAGGGTATTCAACCAAAAGAAAGGCTTATAAATGTCTTGACAAGTCATCTAACAAGATCATTGAAAGTGCAAATGTGAAAATAGATGAATTTGCATAAAATAATGATAAGGAAAGAAAAAAGGAACCAGAGGACTATAACAGGTTTGTTTATACAGAACCTAACACTCTACTCGAGCAACAGTGTGTCGCTCCCGAGCATCAGAACATTACACTCGAGTATCAGGCTGCAATTATCGACGATCAGGATAATACTCAAGATGATGCTCTGAAAAATGGAGATGAAAATGAAGGTGAAGAAGATAATAAGAATGATGAACACAGAGCTAAACCGAAACTTGCCAAGTATGTCAGAATACATCCACCATAGAATCAAACTAAAGGAGACAAGAAGGCTGGAACAAGAACAAGAAGTAAGTCACTTAACACCAGATGTTTACTTTGTGGTTTTGAGCCTAAATCTATTTACAATGCACTTCAAAATGAAGAATGGTTCAGTGTTATGAATGAAGAGATAGAACAGATTGAGAAGAACAATACATGGATACTAGTACTGAGACCAAATGACAAGAATGTCATCGGTACCAAATGGATATTTAGAAACAAGCTGAATGAGAATGGAGAAGTCACTAGAAACAAAGCAAGATTGGTATGCAAGGGATATGCACAAGAAGAAGGTATTGATTATGGTGAAACCTTTGCACCCGTTGCTAGAATACAAGGAGTTAGAATCTTACTTGCTCATGTTGCATTTAAAGGATTCAAGGTATACCAAATGGATGTCAAATCTGCATTCCTAAATGGAATACTTGAAGAAGAGGTATACATTGAACAACTAGAAGGGTTTATCAATCTAGACAAGAGAAACATGGTATGTAGACTACACAAAGACTTGTATGGATTAAAACAAGCACCGAGAGCCTGGTATGAAAGACTTCACTCATATCTCATTAGCATAAAATTTGTTAGAACAAGTGAAAATAAAAATCTATACTTAAAAGAAGATACCGATGGTAATATTCTGATTGCTGAAATTTTTGTTGATGATATCATTTTTGGGGGAAATGAATTGTTATGCAAATCCTTTGTTGATGAAATGAGAAAGGAATTTGAAATGTCTATGTTTGGAGAGATCAAATTCTTTCTCGGTCTATAGATTCTTCAACAAGATGCAGGCATTTACATCACTCAGTCCAAATACATCAAGGAAGTGCTAAAGATATTCAAGATGGAGGATTCCAAACCAGTTGGAACACCTATGGCTACTGGATGCAAGCTGACAAAAGAAGACAAGACAAATGAGGTAAACCAAACCTTATATAGATCAATTATTGGCAAACTGATGTATGGTGTTCACACCAGACCAGATATAGCACATGCAGTGGGGATAGTTTCAAGATTCTTTGCTAATCCCAAAGAATCACATATGGTTGTTGTCAAAAGAATTCTGAGATATCTGAAGAACAGTGAGGACTATGGCTTATGGTACAAAAGAGAAGGAAAATTTGAGCTACAAGTCTATACAGATGTTGATTGGGCTAGAAATATTGATGACCAAAAGAGCACAACTGGAGGAGCATTCTTCATGGGTGACAGACTAGTCACATGGATAAGAAAGAAGCAAGGATGCATCTCTCAGTCTACTGCAGAAGCAAAGTATGTGGATGCTATTGCAAATTTCTCTAATATTGCATGGATCAAACAATTACTGGAAGGTATGCATATGAAGATCCTTGAACCAGTAATTATCTATTGTGACAATACCAGTGCAATAAACATTTCTAAGAATCCATTCGTGCATGCTAAGACTAAGCATATTTCTATCAAGTATCATTATCTAAGAGAAAAATTGTAAGGAAAAGAAGTGACACTAGAATATGTTCAATCAAAGGAAAAGTTAGCTGATATATTCACCAAGCCATTACCGAAGGATACATTTGAGTATCTGAGACAGAGACTGGGAGTTCAACCCTTGTCTATCGATCAGTAATCTGACTAGGAGGTTGCATCAGCCTATACCAAAATCTGAAGATCAATCATGTTGATGCAAACACTATATTGAACAACAAAAGATACATCTGTACATTGCAAGGTACATATCTACACCGAAAATCAAAACATTGTATTACTGATGGAAAGGGAAAATCAAGGAATATATTATGCAAAGGGATGGAAGATGATATAGATGATAAAATAAGGAGAAGTATTTTTGTTTGGCATTGTTTTCAAAGGGAGAGAAATATCTCATTATTATACAAAAGGGAAAGATGTTCTCATTACCATCAGGGAGAGATGATCTCATTATCAAAAGGAGAGATTATATCATTATCCATGAAGAGAATTTCCTGAGAAACAGAAATGAAGAGTTAATCAATATTCTAAGGGAGAGAAATTGATTACATATGAAATATCCATCTAAGGGAGAGAGTTTAGACAAAGAGAGAGAATGTTTTCAAAGGAAAAAGAGATTATCAAGAAGAGGAACAGTAAAGGCAGAGCACACATCAGAATAGAGATATCAGATGATACATCTATCCAGTGAAGGGATTAAATATTAAAGACAACCACTCTGCATGAAACAAATCTAAGCTATTTTTGAGCTTACCGAGAGCCATACATCTGTAATAGTTACATTAGGAAAGCTTGATGAAACTGTATATTTCATGTTGTATTAGTGATAGTATAGTATGATAATGTAGTATGTTTCCATCAATGCCAATGGGAGAGATTGATGACATGTAACTAATTGAATGTTTCAATATGTTAAGTTGATAACCGAAATGCAGAAGGATAATGCAAGACATTAAATCAGTTAATGGATTGTATTGTCATTGATATCAACTTGATATAATCTAATCAGTTATAATCAAAGTGTCAAAGACTTCAGAGAATCAGAGAGATAAAGATTATGCTTTCTGTAATGCATAAAATATAAGCATTTACATTGTGATTACAAACACTAACAGTTAGTGGAACCTGACGGATAGAGATCACCGACAGTCAAGTCACAGTGATGCCCGAGCAAGAAAACCGACAAGCATTACTGACAAGTACAATCAAAAGCAAACTTGACGGCCAGAAACATAGTGTAAACTGATGGAGAAGCTCGAGGAGAACTGGAGTGTTGACCGACACTATTAGAGAGTTAAAACTGAAAATAACTAGGGTTCACAAATGACAAAATATCTAGCTGGCAGAGCTAAATATAGAGTTAACTGGTAGTTATCATTATTTTCATCAACAAGATAAGCCAAAGATAAGTAATTGATTTAAAGCTTATTTGTCCAGTTGGCAAGAAGATCTCAGCAAGATAAAGTAGGATTTTGCTTTAAATCTAATTGGCAATAATTGTGGATCACGCCATGATCGAGAAAATCAAGAAACTAACAACGGTGATATCATGTCTATTTAAGAGACAACTCAATTCATTACGAATGGGTGTGGGGAGAAAAAGAAAAGAGGATGCTAAAGAGAAACTTCATACAGTGTTGATCAACAAGCTAAGGAAAGAGCTAAAAAATTCTGGTGACATCGAGTAACAGAGCACAGCATCACCAAGCAAAATCAAAGTGAAGCAAAGGTATAAACAGAGTTATATTGATCAGAATAGTTTGTGAGATTACAATAGATCTGAAAATCTTCAAGAATAAGTTGTATATGTGAACGGATCATAATGTTTCAGTTTAACCATTGATTCAGAAAGTCTCTTAACTGAGCAGGATTTAAAGATCCTTTCTATATTGAGATACATCCAATGGAGTATCAAAAAATTTTATCATGAAGATAGCATGAGATGCCATATACCTATTGATAGGCCAAGTGAGTGTTTGATCAAGGATGGTAGCATAGAGATGCCCGATATCAAGTGATAGACTAAAATTTTAAATCCTCTAACAAGGTCACACCTAACAGTGTGTTTGTAACCTCTAACAGGGTTGGCTCTTCACCGAGCTCCCTTCAGAAGAGTGAAAATTTTGGGTTACCGGTCCCAAGTGGTTTTTCCCTTAACAAGGTTTCCACGTTAAAAATCCATGTGTCAATGTGTTTATGAGTCATTAATTTAGTGTTTTGCATTACACTTAAATTAATTGAATTGATTAGTGTACTCTAGATAATTTACTGTCTTTCGGTAAATTGACAGACTGCTAATCGGTAAATCTATAGTAGAAGGTTTTACAAAGCATTTCGAGCAGTAGTAATTTGATATAAGTATTTGGAGGCATTCATCTTATAGGACTGAAGATAACTAGAGGTATAATTATTTGGTACTAAGTTTAAGGGTTGATTATAGGAATATTTTTTAGGCCACTAATTCACCCCCCCCCCCCCCCCCCCCCCCGCTCTCAGTTATTACTAACACTTCTCCCCCAATTTTTCTCATTAATTTCATACATTGAGAAAAGAAAATTGCTTGCTTAAAAAGAATCATATGCATTGGCAGTGAATAGTGGTAGAAAAAATATTGTCCCCCATCTCTCTTCACCGATTGTAACCCCTCATGAATCTTATCTGGTAGATAGGGTGCAAAATCGTACACATTGGTGAATCCTAGATGTTATATTTGAATAACCATATGCATAAGACATGGTGGCATCACACTGCTTGGGTGCTTACCAATTACCTGACATAATGAGTAAAAAGTTTCCCTAGCATGCAAGGAAAATGCCTCAATAAGGAAAGGCTCTAATGAACTAGGCCCAACATAATATTTTGAATCCTTGATACTTGCTAGATGATGGGATAATAGATCTCCTCTCACATAATCTCTCATCCTTTTATAATCCTCAACAATGTCATCTAAATCATTTTTTTTCTAATTGCATTGATGGTTCACTTAACCCAAAAACTTGTCTCACTTCATCACTTGTGATCCTGATCAAGACCACACCATTTATATCTGTAACAACTCTCAGCACAGGGTCATATTTGTCTGCAATAGCCCACAATAAATCTACATCCATAAAAACTCTAGGGACCACAACCCTACCTAAGTTGAATTGCCATGCATTTGACCATGGGTTTGATAAATTCCTTTTCCCTACCCACATTCTAAACAATTCAAGACCCGTCATCAGAATTCTAGCATCAAAAACCATATATGCCTTATCTACTTATCCTTCATGTAGGGTTTTTCCAGCTAACAATAATTATCCCTTCCTTCTATCACTAGTTGAACCCTTCAATTGGTATAAGAAATCATCATAAAGATTCCTCTTTTGATACTTTGCATATCTTGAATGCTTTCTCACAAAATCCATCTCTATTTTTTATAGAATTCAGAAAAAATAGAAACACAAAAGCGAGGGCACTGTGATAAACTTAAAACTCTTAAAAATCTTACTCTACTATTTATCACCCCCACAATACCCTTTTTCAGCAACCCTTCACTAGCCAAAATTCACAAATGCACATGAGATTGATTAAAATGTTTCCTTAAAACAATCAAGATAGCAAGGAGACAAACTTATGACTTTTTTTGCTCATAATCCTAATCAATTTCATCGAGAAGAACACGAAAAAAGCTCCTTAAAATGGCAGAGTATCAAAAATCACTTCCTTTTTCTTTTGTGAATTGAAATGATCAATGATTTTTCTATAAAATACTAGAAACACAAAATAAATTAGTCTCTTATGCCATTAATTCTTAATTTGTGCAAGAAATGGTCTCTAGTTGATTTGAAAAGCATCCGTTGATTTTAGTGATCGGACGACACATATTAGACACTCTAATACTTACTGTCGAGTTGGATTATACCACATCCAAAATGTCATTGCATGACACCTATTGGATATGTGGAATCATCTCGTAGATTTGTGATCGTTAAAAAACCCAGCAACTTTGATCACAAATCAGCGATAATCGTCGATCCTGGCCTATCTTTATTTGACAATCAACATCGTAGCATTTTCCCTGACTTAACTCTTGAGAAACTTTATCATTTAGAACATATAATCACCACTCAAAATTGCACACGCAAAAAGATGGGCACATTAGTATCTCGATAAATACTTACTACAAATCACAACCGCAAGAAAGAAAAGCTATAATCCCCTAACAGCTCAAAAATTGCCATGTGTCACCTTCTCGCGTACTCGCGATCAACTCTAGCGGTTACATCTTTTATTGCGAGAACATGAATAGTCAAGGGAAAATTAATTGTTATTTGAATCCTTGACCGTTTATGGTTAGGATAAAAGGACCGCTAAGCTGGTAAGACATGTTAGACATAGTGAAAAGAAGCCTTGAGGTCGACAACTTAAAACTATTGAATCTAGGGACCTACAAAACACGACCTGCTGCCACGAAAAAAAGACCCATCAATAAGTGGCATAAAAAAGGTAAATAAGGAAAAGAAACCTTCGGGGTTCAAACAAAAATAAAACATTTTCAGCCTAAAACCTTAAACCATAAGCCCTGAAACCTTCAGCAAGACAAATTACTAGAGTATAAAAAATCACTTCCTTTTGCTTTTGTGAATCAAAATGATCAATAATTTTTCTATAAATTACCAAAAATGAAAAATAAAATAGCCCCTCTTGCCATTAATTCTTCATTTATGTGAGAAAAGGTCTCCAATTGATTTGAAATTAATGTGAAAAGCATCTGTTGATTTCTTGATCACATGACATAGATTAGTCACTCTAATACTTACTGTCGAGATGGCTAATACCACATCAAACATGTCATCGAATTTGGTCCCAATAACCACAACTTGCTGCACCTATTGGATATGTGGCATCATCTCTTGGATTCCCAATCATTAAAAACCCCAGCAAATTTGATCACGAATCAGTGACAACTGTCGATCCTAGCCTATCTTTATTTGACGATCAGCGCTACAGCCATTTCCCTTTGACTTGACTCTCGAGCAACTTTATCATTTGCAATATATGATCACCACTCAAAATTGCATGAATAAAAAGATGGTTTCATTAGTATCCTGATAAATACTAATTGGAAATTGTAACCACAGGAAAGAAAATCTATAATCCTCTAACAGCGCAAAAATTGCCAGGTCTCACCTTCTCGCGTACTCATGAATAACTCTGGCGGTTACATCTTTTATTGTGAGAATGAAAACAGTCAAGAGAAAAGTAATTTTTATTTGAATCATTGATTATTTCTAGTTAGGATAAAAGGACCGCTAAGCTAGTAAAACATGTTAGACTTAGTGAAAATAAACCTCGAGATTGACAACTTAAAACTATTCAACCTAGGGACCTACAAAACACGACCCGCTACCACAAAAACAAGACTCATCAACAAGTGGCTGAAAAAGCTAAAGAAGTAAAAGAAACCTTCTGGATTCAAAAATAAATAAAACATTTTAATCCTAAAACCTTAAACCCTAAGCACTGAAACCTTAAACAAGACAAATCAAACCACCAGGTTTACTGCAAAGGCACTAAGAAAACCAAAATTTGCAAACTAAAAAACAAGTACCACCACTATGTTCACATAAATTGAGTGCTAACCCAGATTATGTTCTCTCAAAAAATAACATAAATAAAGGATGAGAGGATCATCAACCTCAAATCGACAACTAGAAACTTTTACAGACTTGAAGAAATGTCACAAAAATCCTCATAAATTATGGAATGACAAGGAGCTAACATTATTTGAATAGATGACTCAACCACTAACTTTTAGAACAAGGATTAGGATGGGGGTGACAACCAACTCCAATCCACTCAATAACCAAATTAAGAACACCTAAACACAAGGAAAATTTATTACAAGAGGTTTCCTTACTAGAATGTATAAGCTCTCTCTAAATTAGAATGACAACAAGTTGTCTCCAAGTAATGACACACTTCTCAATATAAATAGGGTTCATAAAGCTTAAGGTATTACACGTTCCATTGAAGAAACAACATATGAACTAACTAGGTCAACGGTAACAACTTTTGTATAAAAAATTTCCATGAAAAAATGATTGGAAGCCCTGATTGATGACAAAACAATGAAAAACAAAACATTAGAGGCCACTAACACCCATATAGGATACTAGCACCCAAGTGGGACACTATTATGAGTGCACAAGTTTCATACATTAGCACAAGTGTCTAGGAACAACATTGATGTCTTATTTTGTAATCAGATCCCTTGAGATGTGTTGTAGTCCTTTCCAACATTGTAGTCTTGATTCTAGTGTTAGTATCTTAACCAATGAAAAACTAAAGCTTATTTCTAGCCTCTAAAATAAGAAAAACACTTGGGAAGCATAAGAAAAGAGACATGGTGCAAAAAATTCTAAAATGATGAAAAAACTTGAGGAATCTAAGTGGCCCGAGACACTTGATCTCACATCAAAATAGCCCAAAAAAAGAGACAACACCCAGCATAGGGAAGACCATAAGTGGCTCCAAAACAATACAACCAACACAACAAGTGAAGAATAAGGTGAGATATACCTTATGTCCATGCCAAGACCACATAAAGAACTCCCAAATGACCCCTTGATGAGGCAAATATCCACAACCAAACACACTAAAAAGGACAAGAAAAATTATAACCTTCAATGATCAAATGCATGTTTTCTAACTTAAATTATTTTTAAGCCAAATTAAAATGTTATTTATATTTGTGTTTATCCATTTCAATAATACAAAAGAGCATACAAAAAAAAAGAGTGTTCAAATCTCTCATCTCAATAAGGCTCTTCCTGCTGAAGTTGGATGGAACTCGGCTATCCATAAAGATAATTGGTGTGATATTATGTCAGCTAAGCACCTAAGAAAGGAAAGATTCCATCATTCTTTTAATATGGAAGGGCTCCCAATGGGATCAAAAATTTGGAACAATATCCTTAATTGCAGATAAATGTGTCTTCAAGGTTTGAAATGGTGGATTGGTGACAGTTTGACAATCCATTTTTGGGATGACTATTGGATTGGGGACATGCCCCTTTCATCGTTACCTTCTTTCTCTAACCTTTGTGTGAAGGATAAATGGTTCTTTGGGAGAAAGGTTGTGAAATACATAGACCAATTTGGATCTTGGGAAGAAATTAACTTGTGTTTCCAAGGCCTTCAATAGTTAGTGTCACCGGCTCTGGATCTACAAAGGAGACTAGCGGGGGGAAGAACCTTGATACTCCCAAGGGAGGAAAACTTTTTCTGGAAACTCAATGCCAGTGGAGGATTTAATGTGAGTTATACTTACCCTATGCCCATCTGTGATGGACAACAACATGATTTGTGGAAAAGGGCTTGAAACTCCCAATTGGTCCCAAAGATCAATCTATTCATATGGAGAGTTATGCATGGTAAAGTCCTTACTCATGACAGTCTTACTAAATGTGGGTTCCAACTTGTGAACCATTGTGTCCTCTGTAAACAAAATGAGGAGTTGGTTAATCATTTGCTCATACATTTCCCTTTTTTGTCTGAGTTATGGTGGAAGGTTTTGCAGCTTGTCCAGATCAATTGGGCTATGAATAATGATGTTCAACATTTTTTTTTAATTGGGAAGGGACCTCCCCTAATCCTAATCTATGACAGTTGTGGCAACAAATCCCTCCACACTTGGGATGGAAGATTTGGAAAGAAAAGAACAATAAGATCTTTTGAGAAAAGGAATGTCCACCAAAGGTGGTTTTTAGCATCTTCTACAAGATTTTGCTAGAATATTTAAGTGTTAGAAAAGGGCCATGTCCTTCTATCCCTCCCGCCCCTAGTGATTTCTGTACTACAAGGAATTGGGCATTACATGATTCCTTTTGGAATATGCCACGTCCAAAAAGCTGAAAAGAAAGAATGCAAAATGGATTCCCCCTTGCTCAGGATTATCCAAGTTAAATTTTGATGGATCGCAAAGCAATCTCAGGGGGTGGTTGTTGTAGGAGTGATCAGGAGTGAACATGGTAATTTAGTTGCTACCTTTAGTGGTGTGCTACCTAGTTTTACAACAAAAAAAAAGTGGAGGGGATGGGCCTTCTCTAGATCTTCAAAATTTTCCTTTCCACTGGGATCAGAGCACTTTCGATCGAGAGAGATTCCAAACTTATCATCGATGATGTCAAAGGCCATTGCAAGATCAACTATTGTGTCAAAAGTATCGTTGGTGATGTCCATAGGCTTTTGCATGGATTTGATTCTTTCTCTACAAATCATGTTAATAGGGAGGTTAACTCTGTAGTAGACTCTCTTTTTTTGAATGGCTATAACCTAGAGGGGCTAAGGTGTTGGTGACACCCTGCTTCTCTCCTAGCTGATGTAAAAAATGTCTTGAATGGGGAGTGTTCAGAACCCAATGGAGATGACATGTAGCGCTCAATTTCAGAAAAAGTGTATCCTTCTTGGTACTTTAGGGTTTTGGACATCTCACTACTTCTACCTATTGATTATTGAGTGGGATTGTGAGATAGAGATTAAGTTTTTGAATTTGAATAAGGGTCTGATGGCATGGAAAATACTTGTAGATCCTTGGAAATGCACTCCCCAAAAGGTTTTTAATTATTTTTGTGGTATAGTTTCTCGCCAAAATGGCCCCCCATAATCATATTGATTACATTTATCTCAAGGAGTACCTCAATATCATGAGATGTCATTCCAATATTAGCATGGGTGGTGACATTTGTATTTATCATTATCTATTGCATAATAAGTAGTACCATTTTTACATCATAGTAACAAGACTCTTGCTTGTGGAAAACTACAATTCACAAGACTATTTTTTGGATGGATGGATGAATGATTTCACCCAACTGGACAAACAAGAATATTTCTTGTCATTAAAATGAATTGTGTTAATGACAACTTTCCCTTGTCGTATAAAAACTTCCAGTTTTCATTTCAAAGTTGACTACCCTGTGCATTATGTTATTGTTATGGGATGAGACCGCAATCACATTGAGTTGGAGAAATTGGACAAGTTCAAGAATGACACCATAGTTTGGCATATTTGCAAGGAAGATGGGGTTGCAGATTTCATCAAATTCATTAATGGTTTTGATGAAGGTTTGCCCTCCCATTTTTGATAGCTCCCACGATAACATGAGGGTTTTGGTTTGGGGCATTTCCTTCAAAATCAATGAGGAGATCATTGCCAAGGCCATGGGGTTGTTGACAAAGGGAAAAAAATATACAAAAATTCCAGTCGTATTGTTGATAGTGAAGGTTTAAACATATTCTTTAAAGGGAGTGAGGCTCTAGTAAAAAAATAGGGCAGATATGCTAGGGTTGAGCTACCCTATCCTTGGAACCAGATTTGTTTTATGATCATGAGGTACTTTACCCTTGAAGGTCATTTAAAGGTTTATTATTACTAACATATGTCGATTCTGAACCACTTTAAGAATCATGATACCATTTATTTTTTTTCTTCTTATTAAACTCTCTTAAAAGCTCCATGTTTGATGCTAAAGATAGCTCACGTCAAAGAAAAAACATGTCTACCTGTATTAGGGCCTCATTTTTAGACTTTATACCTTCTATTTGGCCCTCTATCCTCCTAAACCCATCATTTTCTATGAGGCCCATGTGTCATAGTCCCCCTCCCGGACAACATTATTGATATGCCTAGTCAGAACAAAAAGAAGGGTATCAAAAAGTTGAGGACTAGTAAAACTGTCTCCCACCCGAGTACTCCAAAAATACTAAATTCAAATGCTACTACCCTAGAGCATGGACTTAAGGGAAAAGACTCTTCCCGGTCTACTTATAAGAGGAAGGGCAAAAAACCCTCTCCTTCTACAAAAAAGGCCAAACTTAGGATGCATGAGATTAATACTAAGGACAAAGAGGAAATAGAGGAGGAGCATAGTACCCCCAAAAGGTTTAATCTTCTAGTTATTAGATTTGCAAAACGAGGGAAGAAGCTTTTGGGGGAATATGATCCTGAGGACACGGAGAAAGGTAACCAGATTGAAACAAGGAGAGTGAGGAAAAGAATAACATCGAAGAGGAAGAGTTAGAAAATGAAGATAATAGTAGCTCAAGTAAGGATACCTCAAACAACTCAACTGACATCTCTGAAAAAGTGAAGGAAGGACATGTTGACCATGGCATGGATATGTCACATATGATGGTTAAACCAATCCAAATTGATACGGCTTCAGCCACGAAGTTGGTTGGATTGCAAGATGAGGTAAGTAGCCTAAGAAATAGAGCTAGTGAGGTGGAAAGAAAGCTTGGAATCATCTCTGGGTTTAATCTTCATGTAATGCACAACTTGACAACCTCTATATGATTTATGCAACGTAAAATTCTGGGAGAGGACAAGCAAGAGGAGGGAAAATATAGGGAATTGTCCAAATTCCTTATCGATGACTGGTCATATGTTCTAGAGCAGTCGAGTTGCGAAATTAAAGCTCTACCAAAGGTTTGGTGGAGTTCTAACTCATCACCCCGCTTGGGTTTTTTTGTATATTTTCCTTTGCAGCCTTCATGGATTGTTGAACTTATATTGCTTGTGCCAAAACTGTGGAAGGACTAGTAGGTTATGGCTATACGTTTAGTTTATTTTTATAATTGATAGTACCTAGTACTATGGCAGTAACTTTCATGGTTATAAGCAACTCGCTTATAGCCTTTGTTTAAATTTAATTGCTCAACTCTAGTATTTTGTTGATGTTTTCTATTGTTAGTGTGTTGTGTCTATACGCCCTCAGGTTGTTTTGTAAAGGGTTGGCACCCTAGTTTTTATTGTTGATTAATATAAAAAAATAAGCATGTTTGAATCCTTCCTTGAAACACATTAAAGCATTCATATTATCAATTTAACTTATATGGTCGATTTACAATCACTCCACATAAATGAGCATGGCATGAAAAACAAAGCACAAAACTTGACATACAAAATTTTAAAAATACTTTTAAATATTCATGATAAAAAAACATGAAGGAGACATGAAATCCCCCAATACAAAGCATCTAAATTCACTTCTAAATCTTATAAATTTCTAAATGTTTTTTAATGCAAAAACTAAATATTTCATACATAATTGATTAATGAAAGCTCAAGTTCCTCGCTTTTTTTTAAAATAACATTTAAAAAAAATTAAAAGTATCATTTTGGTTCAAATGTGAACAAAACCTAATTTATGCAATAAAATTTGAATTCTATTTTTCTTTTGGTGTGGTGAAGGCACAAAATGATAGTTTTGAAAATTTTCAAATTAAATTAGAAACAAACCTAATTGCTCCATATTAAATCTACAATGTAAGTCTTACGCTTCCTTAAGGGTGAGCATGACATCCAAAACAAAAAGGAATTGAGAAATGAGAGAGGGGGTGAGAAATAGCTCCAACTAACTCACAAACAAATTCTATATTTGGCCTCAATTTCACACAATTTGGTGTAGGAAAGCACACACAAGATCAAGTAATCTTTGATGAATCCAATTCCTATGCCAATCCCTAATCCAAACAATCCATCATCAACAAAAACCACCAAAAATTCATTTCTTAAAGGGGATTTCGAGAGCCATTTTCTTCGAAGTATGAATAATGAATAAAAGTTTTGCTATTTTTCATTTTTTAACACTTTTTCCTTCTAATTTTCACATTTTTCTTATTTTTCTTTATCCATCTTTTTTGGTCCTTTTTCAAAATGCTAATAAACAAAATAAATACATTCAATAATTATTTATTTCTATATTTAATAAATATATTAAATTAAGTATATGCATTCCCAACCTAGAATTTAAACCATTAAATTAACCCATGAAATTATTGGTAGCTCACAACAAGAAATGATTTTGAAATCGTCTCCAATTCAAATCTAGGTTAACACAAGGTCAAACATATCATATCTCATACTTGATTCGAGTATGGTAAGGGAATAACAAAAGGAAGGCCTAATGAGACATCCCTAAAATAATCATATTAGGGAATAACTTAGACCTACATAATCAAGTGGAAAAATAGCCATATACATGTACCCACTCAACGTGCATGTCAATATACATGCTCAACAATCAATGCACCCAAATGACATACAATCATGATAATATTTATTCACAATATGAATAATAATATGCATATCCATGGCTAAGCATTATGACAAATCAAACATATAAGCATCACGCATTCATCTCAAGAAATACCACACCAACTAGATGCATCAAGGCCTCACAAGGAACTTGGCACACTATCATACACATAGCTCAATGCATATAGAACACCAACAACCAACATGTTGAGAAATACCCTTTCAACACATACAAATGGTACACACCATACAAAGCAAAAACAATAGCCACAACCAAGACTAATAATAAAAACAATGAAGTTGAAATATCAATACGCTCAAAGCAACAAATACAAGTACGTGTGTGTACATTGTTGAAACCAATACCAAGACAGAGGCATCTTAATGCCACAAATGAGATAGGCATCATACTAATGCACATAACATTATGAGTATCAGCTTATGGCTACCTTAGCTCTTAGTTAAGTCATATAATCATTAGTAATCTTAGCTAAAATATCAAATCATCCTCAATGTTATATATAAGCATCTCAATCAGCTTAAATGGCAACTTAAACATAATTATATATTTTAATAGTTAATAGAGAATTTATTATTGTCATATTACAAATTATGTTGTTATTAGAATCGAATAGAATTTTGCCCCCTCAAATTGACTTATTAATCAAATATTATTAAATACGTACAATATATTTCCTGATACATTTGTCTCTTTGCAAGTTATTTCATTACATATGTACTTTGTAAATAAACCTATGCACTCAATTTACTTGAGAAAGTAAATTGTATATGTAATTCCTTGTTTGAAAATTGATATAAACTTGGGTTTTTTCTATGATGCAGGTTTTTCCTCGGAAAAGTCTCTAAATACATCCAGTTTCATTGTTTCCATTTTCTACATAGGTACTGACCATCAATGTTAATGAATTTTAATAAATTAAAAAACGATGAGTTCTAAATTTTTCACCAGATTATCAACATAGTCATCAGCCAAGAATTATGGTTTTTTTCGGGCTTAAAACATTCCCCAATAATAGTTCAGCCATAAGCTTGTCTGAACTATAAATTTACGTTTCTATGCCCTAGCTGAAGAATAATCTGAACCTTTACCATCTATACAGCGTTAGCAGAAGATGTGGTAGCTGTGGAGCATGTACAAACAAGTAAGAAAATTGATAGCTACTTTATGAGAATCAAAATCATTACATGCGTTGCTGGCAAAAGTTATTCAGTTTTTCTGAAAATCAAAATTTGCAAAAACGATCTGAATGAAAACTAAGTTAAATGCAGATTTAGTATCGCATCCATCACTCTTCTAAAACATTTGAATCCGCTTCCAAGGAAATGAAATCGCCATTTCCAACATATGCATTGCATTAACTTATATTCTGAATCTATAAGTTCTACTCCTAGGCAAAAACTGTAGGCAGGTTCAGAGTTTGCTTTGAATATGCCTTATATGAAATACATTCTTAACAAGCCCACAACAGATCAAGGTGAACTGATTATATATATAGATTTAGTATTGTAAGAATTTTACAAAAATTTCTAATCCACGTCCATTCACTTTCAGGAAAATGAAATAGCCGTTTCCAACATATACTTTAATTGCATAACTTTCATATTCTGAATCTACAAGTAGAAAGCTTACTCAGGGGCTGCTATTAAAGGGAAAGCAAGGCTGTTAATGATACAATTGAGGACAGGATCACATCATCTCAGGTGCGAGACAGGCAATGGAAGAGGCCCAAAGAGGTCTGGTAGGAGAGAACTTGCAAGTTTTGTAGGGCGGGCGCAATTGAGACCAAATGGCACTTTCTCATGGAATGCACTGCCTATGAAGATATTCATACTAATTATGAAGCCATCAAGAAAGTGAACAACATGAGCAGTCTTTTTGAAGAGGGTAAGGTCAACCAAACTGCGGGTTTGCTGGTCAAGATTCATAAAAGAAGATCAGAGTTGGAAAAGATTATGAAAATTGTTTAGGAGTGTGAGTTCCTTTGGTCCCATAGGCTGCTTGGCCTCGTAGATGTCATTAAAATCATTCATTCATTTAAGTTCAACTCCTAAGTAACAACTAAAGGCAATTTCAGGCTTTGCTTTGAAGGGGAGATGCCGAATATATTATCTTCATGTTAACAGTATCAAATTCTTAGTAGCCCAAGACATTATATATATTTATATTTACTGTGTAAATACAAGTTTGTATTATTTTTCAGGATTGATCAAGAAACTGTGATCAAGGGGATTGATCTAAGGTACTTGAAATCACCATAAGAGATACTACTCTTTACAAAATACTTAAAATTAAGCCAGACGAAAACTGTCTGAGCTTAACTTTGGCTAAGGCAGAGCAACCTGCACTTTTCATCAAATTCTCACGTACTACCTAAAAAGCTAATGGTTAATTACTCTCAGTTAATCATTACAGCATCTTACCCACTAGCATTGCACATAACTCTCCTTGATCATCTTCAAAGTGTAATCGGCGCATGTTTTTGTTCTAAGGGGAGGATGGATTAGAGCCATGGGCAGAAAACTGTGAAGCTGAATCTTCATGTGAAACGTAAGTATAATTCAGAGGAACCATTGGCCTTGGGTGCTCTCTTTTGCCATTGACAGGATGACCTTGTCGAGCAGGAGTAAGCCCATTCATTCTGGTATGCTGGACACCAAGAGATAATCTCCTATTGAAAGGAGCACCATTTACAGAGTTTCCATTTATAGAATTTCCATTCAGACGCAGGCCCATAGCTTTTTTGCTTGAAAGCTGCTTATGCGGACTTGCCCTTGCACCAAAAAATGTTTCTTGTTCAATTGTCAACTGCCCCTGAAGACGTTTTTTATCCTGAAGATGGAAGCAAGGCGTAATTAGCATATTTTGAAGCATTAAAAACAAATAGGTGAGATTGCTTAACAACTACATACCCTGAACCTTCTTTTTTCCTCTTCTCTCTCCTGCCTTAACATGTTGTATTCGTCTAACATTGCCAAAAGCGGTACCTGTAAGGTTCAGAAGAAAAGATATAAAGGGAAGTAAATCTCATTATAAACATACCGAGAATCTGAGGTTAATTCAAATTCAGTGAGAACAATAAACAAAATACTTGACATCAAACGGCCTAGGATCAATTACTCACTTCATCATATAAGAAAGTCGTTCCTCTTTCTTCCTCCCAACTTCTGGTTTTTGCCATCAACGAATCCACAAGTGCTACATCCGCAAGATCAATCTCAGTTTACATATTCCAAAATTAAAGACTAGAAGTTTCCAGAGAGGTTTATTGTTATAAATGTATTGATACAAAGTTCAAGTTAAAAGATTGACAGCAGAATATAGCAGGTCACAGCCTCAAACAATTGAGAAGTTTCACATTCCACCTGATACTTACCAGGAATTTTGTTAACCATCACCCGCGCACGTTCTGCCCGCTTAAGGTTTATATGGGCACCTCTGCTCACGCTGTATCTGTTTTCATCCTGCACATAAATAGCTCACAGTTTACAGCTGAAATCCAACAGAGTTTCATTCATAAAGGTGGAATTAAATGCATAAATACTAGAATCAACCAAAAATAAAGTATGTCACACTCAAAGCTACCCTGTTATAATCCTCCAACCAATTTTCTTCTTCACAAGCCGCCATCCATTTCTCCACCTTCTCCATTATTTCTTTCCGACTTTGTGCTTCTTCTTTGGCCTTTGCAATCTGATCGTCCATGCTTGCCAGAAGATCCAAATGATCAATGGTACCTTCGAACAGATCAACAATAATTAGTAAAGAAAATTCAACGAGTACTAGAAAAATCCAAAAGCGGAGTACAAACCAGAATCAATCATGGCCATCATATTCTCTTGTGCAGACTTGATATCTATTTCCATGTGAGCCCGCCTATATATATCTTCAAGTTCTGTTTGCTTCTTAACTAGAAGCTCCTTCAATTTGCTAGCTTTAAGCTGATCCAACCTTTTTACTTCAACCTCGGCCTGAAGAGAAGAAAAATGAATGTCATCCAACTCGATTTGATTATTGACATGAGAAGAAAAGAATATTTAATTATGGATATTGGATTGCTTCTAGAGTTGCTGAAAGAAAACACACCTCTTCAATGATATCAAGAGCAAGTGCTCTAGGCACTGAAACTTCTTCTACCGAAGCTGGAATATAGCAAGTCACGTGATTAAAATGTTTCTGCTCCTCTTTAGGAATATCCATCAGATTCCACAATTCCATTAATTCTGCACCCAGTTCTTGAATCTGTGTGCCCGGAAAATTGTAGCCAAAATGAATTATAAATCACCAAGAAACTATGAGCTATCGACTTATTTTCACCAAGATTATCCAAAGCAAATTTTATAGTCCTACAAGTCATCTGTATCTGACTAGCATATCTATCTTTACAAAAATCTATCTCAAATATGCTAACAGATATCCTTTGAAGCACCTATTGTACATATCTATGACAAACCGATTAAAAGGAGATATATTTTGACATATTTTAGATAGATTTTTGTTAAGATAGATGGCTAATCTATACCGATATTTAAAAGAGAAACTTGCCAAAAAGATTTACGTTTTTATACTTGTTTTTCTTAAAAAACACAATTTAAAATCAATTAATTATTTTTGGACTTTATGTACACAGACTTGCTTCAACCCGCTGTGACTGTAGAATGCCTCTCAATGTAACTAACTGAAGACCTTATATAAACTTATAACACAATATTAGTGCTACTTACAGTCCTTTGCAATTCAATTATTACCTTTCCAATGCACACACAGCTTTTAGCTTTTACCTAATGTAAATGCTTACTAACTGTCAACTACTTAGGCCATCATGGAAAAAATTCCAAAATGATACTCAAGAAAAAGACAAGTCCCAAAGCAACTTTTGCAGTGTTCCCTATCGTAAAAAAGAGCCAAAATCAAGAGTGGACAAAAAGGAGTGATTGAAAAAGAGGATTTTATTATTATTTGTTGTCAAATGGATTTGGTTCCCCTTTCAAGTTTCATAAATTCTGCTCGGAAAGACTTCGAAGATTTCAGGAACAGTTGGAATGATTGATAAACTTGATGAGATGATGCAAAATAATGTATGGAGATTACATTGTCTACACCCCAAAGCATCCAATCTTAGCCTGAAAAGCTTCTTATAAGGGTGGTAAGTATATCTTCTTAAGCCACTATTTTCAACATCTGTAAATCAACTAAATATGTAACTTGAAATAGTCCCATTACAATGAATTTCAATTAAGAAAAAAGTATAATCAAAGCTGTAGGGGTCTACAGAGGTTGCAGATGGCTCTAAGGTTATACGGAAACCTTGGGGTCAAATATGACTGAAGCAGATCCTTAAGAAGCGAATAAAAACAGGGCTTAATTCTGACCGTGATATAACCATCAGTTGCAGTAGGGTGGCAGTTGTAGAACCACCAGCTGCATCAGGGTGACAGTTGTGGAAGTTGTAGAACATATATGGTAGTTGTGTATGCGTCTTGGCAGTTTTGCCCACAGGCAACTGATTTGCCCTGTCCTCTGTGGTGGTTTTGCCAGGAAGAAGCAGACAAACAAGGTATCAGTTACAAAACAATATCTCTTCTGATTCCTGACTTCTAGGATTCTTGCTTGCACCTCTGTTGTTAAATTGTTGCATATCCTGAGGAGTCATTGAGGGCAAGTAAAAATAATTACACCATTAACAAATTATATTAATTTATTCTTTTGCATATAATTGATGCTGTGATCCCTAGCTGAGCACTATAGCAAGGTCTGGAATGAGCCTGGGATAATAATCCCATTCACATACTCATCATTGAGTGTTATGAGGAGTTATAACATGGATGTACAATAAAAAGTGCATCTAAGTTTGTTGTAGAAGTATTGCAAGTTTTAGTGTAATATTGATATGCAATTGATATCCTTGAAGGCCTGAAAAGGCAAAAAACTTGCAAATATACAGAGAACATAGTGCATGCAAACGAAGTAAGCTTACAAATATGCAGAGAACATAGTACAAACAAAGGCAAGGACCTGTTATTCTGGAGTCCCCACGTTGGATTCTCCTAATGAATAACTAGGCTGATTACAGATCAAAGGGAGACTCATGGAGTCACATCCCCGTACAAAGAACCATTCCATGTGGGTAGTGACCAGTCAATGATGTAAAAAAATTTATTCAAATAAAAGAATAAGAGAAGAGAAAGCGGGAGACAACCCACATTAAATGGGAGAGGGGCACATGTTTGGATACCAGGCCATGCCATTAAATGGGATGGCATTCCTACTTGTAGGAGGTGTGGCTTGGCAAGGAAGGAAGGAGAAAAAAAGGCTAAGTTGCCAGTTCGGGTTCGGGTTCGAAGAACCAGTTCACCGGTACGGCAAAATTTTTAAATGGGGTTTAGGTTTGTTAGTACAAATGCAACCTAGAAGTATGAATTAAGATAAGAATGTCACATAGTATCATAAAAACAACAAAAACACCATAAACTTGTAATCATAGCATCATATCAACATCAAAATATTAATATAAAAATATTGAGTTCAAGTATCATTGTTTTGACTTTCAACAATTGGAACTTTATCCTAAGTTTCAATCATCTAATGGATTATCTAAATCTTCTTCTTCTTCATCAAAGGCATTAGTTGATTTAGTAACAGTGTCAATGCCAATGGGATCAGCTGCACCAATAACTTTCTCACTATCCAAGTCCTCAAATGCTTATTACTTTTTCACCGTACAAAGAGCTTGTTTGTTTGTAATTAACATCCTACTTGAAAAATGTTAAAAAAGTAGCTTGCAACTCCCGTCACCTATTGAAGATATTGTTTAATGTTTAAAATATGATTTATCACTATAGAGAGCTTCCAATTAATCGGACAGGGGTCATTATCAGCGGTTGGATATAAAAATTTCACTAGGAGAAATCTTGAGGACCAGGTTAAAAAAGTTGCTTGCAACTCTCATCACCTATTGAAGATATTGTTTAATGTTTAAAATATGATTTATCACTATAGAGAGCTTCCAATTAATTGGACAGGGGTCATTATCAGCGGTTGGATATAAAAATATTACTAGAAGAAATCTTGAGGGCCAGTTTAATTTGATGTAATAAATATTTGAACTTCAGCAAATTTTGTTTTGTAATGTTAAAGATCTTATTCAAATTCTGTAATAATTGTTTTCCGCACTAAATTATAGAATGTTTCTAAGTGGAAATGTACCTGGTTCACACTTGGTCTGCCTGGGTTTTCCCTGGTTCGACCTGGGTTCGGCCCAGACGAACAAGCCCACCTAGGTTTGAACCCTGGCTGAACCACAGGTGAACCAAACCAGAACCAAGAACCGATTCGAACCCAACCCTGGTCCAGTCCTAAAACAGTCGAACCCGATAACATAGAAAAAGGCATCTTGTGGTAATTAAGATCCCCACAACCTCCCCTCTGACTGCATTTGCACTCTGCCTAGGCAGAATGAGAGAAGAGTGTGGGAGATTGGAAGAGAAGGCACCAAGATGTAGAGTCGGGAGGGCGGTCATTAGAGTTGGAAGAGTGAGTAATTAGAGATCGATATCAGTGGCGAGGTCTAATTGGAGTTTTGATGTCTCTAAATGGAAGTGTAGATTTGCTAAATGAGGAATGGTGTCGGAATTCCCTTATGTGTGTAGGTGTCTTTTGAGAAACTTTGTCAAAAGAACTACCTATGACTTTCATCTGTTTGGAAGCGGGTATGTAGGTGGTCCTTGGGTGAAGGATGCCCCTAAGTCAAGTCCGCAAGGGGAGGGTCTAGGGGGGATAACTCCAAAGTTTAGGGGTCGTTACCAAATTGTTTGACCTTCTCTCTTTAGTAGGCTTCAAATGAGGCTGAAATATTTATTAGATGGTTATCAAAGAGTTAAGTTAAACTTGATGACTTGTAATTAATACACAATGTGCTTCTGAATAGCAAGATAAAGGAAGTGAATGGGCTAACTACATTATAGTCGATATCTAGTTAAGGGTACATGTTGAGTAAAGGTCATTTTATGTTGGTTCTATATAATTGTTGTGTGTTTGTGAAATTTAATCACGAACCTATAGTCTCCTGATTTGCTTGATCATAATATACTTATCCATTTGACTAGTATTGTGAATCTTGAACCATCGGGATATTTATGCAGTGATAGGCAATCATTGGACCGTGCTAATGATTGATGTCTAGGCTACTGCAAGGGTTTAGTCGTGAAGGTGAAGTTGCCAATGGCTACCCTAGATATGATACTATAACATTTAGCAGATCATCATTGGACCACGCCAATGGTGGATGCCTAGAGATACTATTGTATATTTTGGATTAACCAGCATTCACCTAGTTCACACAAGTAAAGGATTCTAGAGGTTGTCCAAGATTTGATACGATAACGATTGCACGAGTAGTTACCTTACCATGCAAGTAACAGTTATAAGAGCTAAATGTTGTATCAAAAGGGTTCACAAGCAATCACCTATAGCATGGGTTGACTGGTGCCAAGTATTTCTTGCTACCATGAAGAAGATAGCTAACATTATCACTAAGGTCACCAGGTGGCTTATGTCAGAAGCTACTTCTTAGGTGGACAAACTTGTCGCTAGTGGCCTATAGGCAATCAAGTTGGAATCCATCGGGCTAGGTTGGTTCACTACATGTGTAAATCCTTGGGATTGAGGACAGACCCATGGTGTAGTATGGGATGCACCGAATCCTCTTCTCAGTTGTCAAATGGTATACATGACCCTATTGGGTTGAGGACGAACCCTTGGTATAGTATGGGATACACCAAATTCTCTTCCCATATGTCATTGGTGCAAAACACAAAGGAAAAGAATGGGACCCACGGTATAGTGCGTGCACCAACACTCCTTTCTATCTGGAATGTACTATGGACAATAGATAGTTAGCCATTCATTGTGTATGAGCTAGTCACTATTATCTTTGTGATACTTGTATGACCCAATAACTATGCCTTCGTAATGAATGTTGGAGCTACTTATTGTGTATGTTATGTATGTTGGAGCTAGTCAACGTGTGTGCCTTGTGTACATATGATATGTATGAGCTAGTCCCTTGTTTATATATGACACATGCTCGAGACAGTCACTATGTGTGTGATTTGTGATATGACCCTTGCGTATGCGTATGATTGAACACTAATGATTGGTAATGTTGAGTACATAACCAAATACTCGATGGCATTGGTTATCTTTTATTATTGCAATGGGACTAATTTATTAGATTCACTTAATTTTTAGTTGAGGATTTAGCAAATATTGGAGACCTCGTACAAGAGGAGAGAATGAAATCCCTCTAATATTTGAGTGTGAACTACGAAGCCTCTGATTTCCCACGAGAGCATACGCAGGCAAGGTCGTCAAGATTGAACCCTCGAGGCTTAGGTCTAAGACTAGGGAAGACCCCAACACTTGGGAACTTACCACTTTTATGTGTAAACATGCAAGTGGTCATATTGAGTTGATGTCACCATGATGAATGGAAAAATCACATCATCACTTAGATGGAAAATATTTGGTCAATTAAGTTGATAATCAATCTTGGGTGAAATAAATAGATTAAAACCAAAAAAAAAAGTAGTTGAGGGTGGATTTTACAATGGACTTTGTTGTGTCATACCAACTCTATAAATAAATTCATGGAAAATCGAACCCATAAACATGAAGGATTATTGACTTTTAGTAAATGCAACTTACCCTTACTTCTTTGAATTTTGAGTTCCTATTCATGCTCTCATGTTCCGGAGATTTTAAATAGAAAACATCAGTTTTCATGAAGAGGCAAGTCTAAAACTTCAGTTTTCATGAAGACACGAGTCTAAAACTTCAGTTTTCATGAAGACACGAGTCTAAAACTTCAGTTTTCATGAAGACACGAGTCTGAAGTATATTGTATACTTCAGATTTGTGTGATACTAAGACAGAAAATATTGGATCTTAAACCACCTACCATATTCAGAAAAAGCTTGATTATAATGTTCACTAAACGCCACAAGAGAAGATTAAATCTCAGATAAGTAGGTTAAAGATTGGAATTCTTGACACTATATACTCTTATAATGATTCTTTTAATATGATGAATAACCTTAATGTGTTCTATTATTAATAATAATAATAACATAGATACCTTTTGCAAGCGCCTCTGTTTCTCATTTTTCAGAGATTCCACGGTGTTGGCCAGTTTCCCAAGGGTGCCATCACTTATGCTCATTGACTCAATGCTTGTAGAATCATCCAGGCTCGGATGAACTTCAGAAATAATCTCAGAGAAGTCTATTCCCACAACAGCCGAAAGATCATGCACAATGTTAACATAATCAAGAACTTTCTGGAGCCTGTCATTCTACCAAGAAAATAAGTAATTGTGAGACAAGAGAACAACAGGTGGCCTAGGTTAGTTATAAGTTTCACATAAAAAGTTTACATTTAGCAAGATCTGCTAGATAAAATGAAGGGAATAGCAGTTTATTTATTATGAAAGAACCAAGCTAATATGAATTCTGGCTTTAAAATTCTCAAGTACCCAGAATTTTTAAGTTAAAAATACAGCATTCATATGGACATTCGGTTCCAAGGGTAGTTAAATCAACTGATTCAATCACGACTACCTTTTCCCTGTGAAGCTCTTGAAGCTGCAAATGAAATTCATCAAGCTTCTTTAAGGAGAGGTCATGATCATCCAACCTTAGCCTTTTATAGATGTCATGAGGCTTTGAGTTTCCTGCAATCTGATCACAGATTTGATGTATCTGCACTTGAACATCCATAAACTTTTTAACCCTCTCTTCTTTTTTCTGCCTTAAATCCTCCAAAGTTGGTGCAATTGCAGCTATTTGTTCCTTCAGCGTTCCTGTTTTCTTTTCTGGCTGCATAGAGAATGGACAAATAATCAAACCAAATCAGAATGTGGCTTCTATTCTTATTACAAGTCGTTAATAAATATTCAGCACATACAGGCATCGACATAAGACCAATACAAGTTCTTATAAGCATTTGGTAGATACTAATACAAGCTCCTTATGAGCAAACACACTAGAAATCGTCTAGAGAAGGCCAAGAATGACCACTTAGAAATCCACTTTATTTAGAAATCAAATCCACACTAGAAGCCAATTATGAAAAACCAATTGTCATAGCTTAGAATTCAACTTTACATATCCCTGTGAGGATTTAACTTGGGTCTCTACAATAAGAACCCGATGCATTAACTGATTAAGCCCATCCCCTTTGACAAATATGGCTTCTTCCAATCTTGAAATATTGCCAAATAACAACAAAAGGGGTTTAGCATTGGCTGAGGAAAATAATGATAATAGCTGATTCTAGTAATTTCTGCAACTTATTAGCAATCGTTGGTCATTATTTCAGTACAATAGCCATTCGACACAGACAATTCAGACCCGTATAAAAGTGTAAATATGATTACTCTGACCATATAATAGCGGTCGTGATTTTGGGGTTGAGCCTGGTGCTTTGTGGGAGGCCATTGGCAAGCGATGGTCTTAAATTCAGAATAATAACCATCATAAAACAAAACCATAGGAGAACGACAGGGTTCTCTGTTTCCCGACATGCAAACTTCATTTCATCTCAGATGGTTTGATTTTTATTTCAATCCGAACAAAAGAATTCAGAAACAGGGGAAGCCCAATCAGGATTACATCTAATTGCAAGAGGAATCAACCCAGCCCTGCAAATGGTTGAAGCCCAACTGTCTCTTTCGCATGATTGATTAAGGTATTTACCTTACCAAATTAATCAAGAGTGTTTGCCCTCAAATGTCGGGTGGACGATGAGCACCTTAAGTTGCCTTTCATGCTGGTGCAGACTGCAGCAGGATGAGAAGCCTTGGGCAATATAAAACTAACCCTAATTCACGGGTAAACCACGAATGATAAGAGGGGAGTCATTCATTGCAGAGGCCACAATGTCAAAGATTCATCTAACTTTCATAAGCAAGAAAGGTAGCAATGGCAAAATTAAACAAAAAATCATCTAGATCTGACTGTACCAGTACATTCAGAGTCAGCATAACAGGTAAATAGATTTTGACTGAGTAAATAGCAAAGGCCAGTTGCCAACCATTTTGTACAAATTTGCACCACAACAAGGCCCCCGATTAACAAGTGAATTAAAAACACAACTGTAAGAAGCAACCCAAAATGGGAGCACCGATATATTTTCAGTGTACACTTACAGAGTATAACAAGGATATATGGGCCGTAATATGGTATTATCAACATTTGAAGCCCCAACACGCCAACAATACAAATCAAGATACCCAACGAAACCAAAACATAGAATTCCCAAAGTGCATGCAAAACATACCCGCCCGACAAAGGATCTTTCACCTAAAATAGAAAGAAGATGAGCTAGCTCAGCCTCTGAATCAGCAAGCTGTTGATGTAACTGAGCCCTGGACAAATTAGCCTTGTCCACCTTCCTCATGTAGACTTCCAAGCATTCCTGCTCCAATTGCAGCAGCATCTTGTCTCTTTCAGTATCATTTTCTCCCACTTCATCCCATATCAACTGAATTCATAATCAAACCCCACATCAGAACATCTGCTGATTTAAATCAAAACAAAAACCCAAGATCATGGAAACAAAGGTACCTGTAGATCATGCAGCATCGACCCACAAGTAGTCTCGGTTAACACCGAGTTCTGTAATGTCTTAGCTGCCATTGATGTATTTTTCAAAGAAGAAAGAGCTTGTAAAACCATACCAGGTAGCTGAATTTTCACATCTGAGACCTGAGTTTTGCTTTGATCGCCAACATCATCGTCTCGTTTGATTGCCATTACCTAGTAGAAATGTCAGAGCAACGGGGTTGAAAGAAAAAGAAAATAAAATGTGTTAGGTGAAGTGACTCAATAACAGAGCTTTGAAAATTCTAGTTTTCCTTGCAGAATTTCAATGAGTATGCTTCAAGTGAGGGAGAACGAGGAAAATATGGTGCATGACATGCACTTATTACCTAACCAGCTTTAGCTTATTACAAATTGAAAGAGCCTTTCAGATGAAGACAATGAACTGGAGGATGAATTGGGCGATCATGTCACATCATTGTAAATTGTGATGCATGCTTAGATTATTTTTCCCTCCAACGAATTGTTTGAATCCAAGAGCGGATCCAACGTCTCTCTTGTGGGGACTTTTATAAGACATTGAGGGAACCGTTCCAGAACGTTAAAGATGTCAACGACAAAGGATTTTTAAAAAATTTCCTTTTGCGAATTATTATTGGCTTTTTGTGTTGGCAAAAGTTCTATTTTCAGTTTAAATGATAGGGAAACAAATTCAAATTCATTTTTATGAATCGAGGATAGAGCCTTACTCATTATCATGTTCGGACAACATTAAAGTTGAAAAAGGCAATAAATTGTTGTAAGAGTAGGTTTTCCCTTCATCCTGATTTTGTGTGTGATTTTTTCACTTTCCTTTTTTTCTCTATAATATTGATTTTAGTTTTAAAAAAATTAAATATATTTCTAAAAAATCTAAGACAGCTCAATAATTTGATAAGATAAGTTTGTGGTATATTAAAAAATTAAATAATTCATTTTCAATCTTAATAAATAGTTAGTTAGGAGGGCTTAGTATGGAAGAGACTATTTATACTATCTAGTGATTGTCAATCATAATCATCATTATAGAGGATAGGTAATGTCAATATGAAATAATTTACAACCTTTGAATTTACAAGATGGCTAAAAATTATCAATAAAACAAAAAAGAAATTAATGGTTCTTCTTTAGCAATATTTTACATTTTATTATCTTTGAATGTGAATTGCTTATATTTCTTAGTGAAATGTCGGGGAAAGGGTTAGCTAGTCTAATCACAAATTAGAGACCAAACTCATTCTCATTAATCATTTCATTAGGGGAGATTGTCACTTGATCCAACTTCAAACTAATTGAGGTAGACAAGAGTTGGATACAGAGTGATTTGGAATTATATTTTTCCTCTTTTTTTAACTATTGATTGCTTCGAGATGACTTAATGCAACAAGGACTAGGTAAAAGACATGAAATTGCACACTAATCAATATAACAAAGAGCTAGAGATCTAATAAAACAATAATAAACACATATCTGGAAGGATAACCTGAAATTTGGGCTCAAAATAGTAGGAAGGAATCGTGTAGTATCATCATCCTAGTATGTCCAAAAATGATAGTGTTTGTAAATCTGAAACCAAATGTTGCTATAATGCTTCCTTTGAAAAATCTCTGAAAATGTGTCAGACTAATTTGCTAACCACAAACTATGTTAATAGTTGACAAAGTCCTAGTCACTTTTTCAAGATCTGAATCTTCTTGTCTCCATCCATCTTCTCTAGATCTACATACTTCACCTCTAGACCTAAAAATCTACACACAAGAGGGATAAAAATGGTGTTTTGTGTTGAGTAGGGGCTTGCCTCAGTCAAGCCCTTGGAGGATTCAAACTTCCCTGCAATAACGATGAACAAGTACATTATTGAATAGCACAAGGTTATACCTCAAATTTGATGATGTTGATGAATGCTAATGCTCTTTGAAAAAGATCTGCAGGTGTTAATGTAATAACATGACACCTCAAAAAAAAGATAAAACATAAAGTCGCTTTACTTAATGAATATTGCAACTTGTCATGTTCTTTAATGCTCAGATCTAAAGAATGTTGCCAATAATGCTTGCTCTAAAAGACTTCTTCATGAGTGTGGATGTTAATGAATGAGGAAATGATGTTCTTATATAAGGTTCCTAAGGTTTTCATAAACTAGACCAACCTCCAACGATCATATACAAATATCGAGATCAAATAACAATTGGCGGGAATTGATGTATTACGATATTCAAATTTGGGCCCATTTTGGGGAGACCATGGCTCTTAACACCCTAGTCCACTAGGACCATGGCAGAGTCCACGCAGAAAGGGCTAGATCAATGAAAATGGAACTGTAATGGTGGAAATGGTGAGCAATGCTAGGATGTAGATCACTTACCAAATCTGACCATACATTAGAATAATAAACCTCCAACAAGGTGAATCTGATTAGCACAACCAAGAGAGTAAGGGTGCTAATGTGAGATCTACACAATGTAGGGTTTTGGATTCTTTGATTATAAAGGATGTAAATGATATGCAAATGTAATATGAGATGTAAATATGATCTATGAAAGTAAGTGCAAGAGGAAAATAGGGGAAATAAACTTACCTTGAAGAAAGAAGAGGATAAATGACTTTAGATCTGAATTTAACTGTTGTCAGGATGTTAGAATCAGGTGTAATTCTCAATTTGGGCCTTTGATATCTGTAACTATCCACTGTGTGATTTTTAGCCAAAAAGTGGGGGACTAGGTCATCCAAGTTGACCTAGTCCTTTCAAGTCTAAATCTAATGAAAATTCACTAGGTCTGCAACAGGTTTTGAGACTCCTGAATCCAGATTCAAAACTCCTAAAATTGCACCTGCACACAGATAAGAAGGGGAAAAGGTATGGAAAGGGGTTTGTCTTGGTCAAACCCCTATATAGGAATCAACCTTGAAATGAATTAAAATTACATAAAGTAAAGTAATGTAAACAAGATAAATGTAAGGTTCACCTTGCATGAAAAACCTTCATGGGTGGATGTAGAAATCAGTCAAATCGGTGAAGATGCTTGTATGGATTCTTGTATTGTAGAATCAAGGATGCCTTCTCAAATGCATATATCTACACTTGTCAATCCTAGATCTTGAATGAATATATACTTGATAACCTTAATGGAGAAGGAGAAAGAAGAAGAGAGACTGCATAGATCTTCTTGCTTGCTTGTGAATTCCTCTACTTGGCCATCATGGGAGATAAATTTGCATCAGTGATATAAGATTACCTTTTCTTGAATGAACCTTGAAGAAATGGAGACTTGGAAATCATAGACTGGGTGTTTGCCTTCAATTCTTGAATCCACCACTTCAATTGCACAACTTGAAGTGCTTGAGAACTTGACTTGCTTGCATATAATGAGCTCTTGAATGTGATATCATGTGATGTAATGTAATGTCAAAATGATAGGAGAGAGCCCCCTTTTATACTCATTTCAGGATTCAATTTAACTCCAGGGAAACCACAGATCTGGAAATTGGTAGAAAATCTCACCATCGAGACCTAGTCCAGGTGTTTTTGCCTCAAAATTTCTTGGGACCTAGGAGAGTGTGATAGAAATCCGAGGGAGAAATTACAGGTTGCTAGGATCAAGAAATATGGTCATTTAGACCTTGAAATCACCAAAATGGGGTCTAATAGGTCATAGAGCCTCCAATTATGGGTGCTAAAATTTTAGGACGATACAGGAACATACATAGCTCAAGACATGGGATCAGATCTCCATAGTAGCACATGATAATAGTTTAACAGTTGAGGGGGTCATAAATAGGCTTAGAAAGCGCAAGGAGACACACTAAGGCAAGGGAAAAAAATAAAGTGTGAAAGGAGTTACAATTTACAACACTATATTTAGCCCCCACTTTAGCAAGAGTGTGAACTTGCACTCATACTCACGATAAAGTTGAAGGGATGAAGAGAGAGAGAGGGAGGGAGGGAGCAACTGATACAAAGGCTACAAAGAGACAAGATGTCATTAACCCTGAGAGCACAAGCCCCCAACCTTATGATCTTAACTCACACAACCACATGCAAGGAAGGACATAATAGTCAAAGAAAAAAAAAGGAGCAATTCCAAACAAAAGGGAAAAAAAATACTTACAAAAAGGGGTTAGTACTAAAAACAAAGGCTCCAAGTCAACTAGTTGAAGGCACCTTGACAATAAAAAATGTCTCAACCACTAATATCATTCTCAGAATGCTATTGCAAGAGCACAAGTGATCTTGTGGAAAGTGAAAGAGCACACGTCAAGTTGTGATATTTCTATCAAGATTCAACTATGTAGTTTTTTTAGTCAAACTCGTTGACCAATATTTCATGATTAGTAGTTCACATGAACCCATCTCTCATGAGAACGAATGGAACACTTAGCACTCATTGCATCTAGGTGATGCTCGCAGAGGTGAAGCACTAGGACTTCCCGGGAGGTCACCCATCCCAGTACTACTCCAGCTCGAGTGCGCTTAACTACAAAGTTTTCTCCATGGTTAAACCCACTCTGCTTGCACAATTGAATCCTGATAGAAATATCACAATTTGACTTGTTGTGGAAAATACCTCCTACTTATCAACATTTCAAGTCATTAGGCAAGAAACCATGATCCAACAACTAGCAATATATGTTATGATATGGTCTTGTGGGAAATCATGAATGATATTGGCCAACAACATCTAACCAAATCCATTAAACCGCATGCCCTAAAAATACTTTGTGAAACAATGCAAATCATTCTCCAAGCTTGTTCAACCCATCCTGGCAACCAACCTTAATGTCAATCAAATAACATAATCAATCTTTGTAAAATAATCAATATGGGAACCTATACAAATGACAATATAATATATACAGTAATCATTTATGAAGTCTAGTGATGCAAGCCACCGTCATTCCAAACAAGATCTTCAAATATTCTTTCTTGCACATATTAATGTCCTAGAAACAAATATCTTCTTCAATCAATGTCTGTGTATTCCAGTCTTCAGAAACCAAATCTTCTTCTTCAACCAATGTCTACATATTCCATCCTTTAGGAACCAAATCTTCTTCTTCAATCATTGTCACCGTCTTAATAACAATCTTAATCCTTCTTTTCAAATCTTATTCATCAATCATATCCTCAATCATCAAAACTGCAATATTCAAATAATCATGACATACCAGAGATGGTTGACATTGATGACAACACAAAACATAATGCTAAAATCTCTCACTTTGTCATTGATGGCAACACTAATGACCTCTTCATCATATGTCAATTTTCTTCTCCCCTTTGACACCAAGGACACAGGGAAAACCTTCCTTTAGAAATTTCAAGAAGTAATCTCAGTTTCTCTCCCCTGATAGAGAGAACACCTTTTTTTCAAAACATCTTATAAACATACACCCTCGTTGCTCCCCTAAGAGCATCAATCCATGAGATAAAATATGAGCAATTTTTATCCCATGGAAAGATGCATGTCTCTTATGCATCTTATTGGAAACAGGAGGGGCAATAACCCACAATTTCTGCCTAAGATACTCAAAAGTATCCTTAGTAGAGCTTTAGTAAAATATCTATAATTTTCTCCTTGGTAGGCACATATTCCAATTTTACTTCCTTGTTAGCAATTTTCTCCCTTAAAAAGTGATAACAAATAGAAATAAGTTTGGTTATAAAATGTATCACCTGGTTCTTGGAAATGTTAATGACACTTGTGTTATTACATATTATCATAATAACCTCATCATAGAAAACCTCCATATCCTCAAGAGTCTGATTCATACATATGATTTGAGTACAACTTGAGATGTTTCTGTAATGTATTTTTCTTCAGCATGGATAAAGAGATTGAATCTTTAATTTTACTCAGATCTAGGAAACTAACATATCGCCTAAGTAGAATGCTCTAACACTTGTACTTCTCCTATAATTTTCACATCCTACCCAATCAACATTTGTAAAATATTTTAGTGAGAAATCATCATCCTTTATGTACAAAATTCCAAAGTTTGGAGTGCCTTTCAAATATTTGAATATCATTTTTACTATTGCCTCATGAGATTGTCTCGCACTCACTTGATATTTGGAAGCTAAATAGACATCATGCATAATATTTAGTCTAGAAGCAACTATATATAATAATTTATCGATCATAGAATTGTAAGAACCCCTGTCAATTCTAACTTTCAACTTGGAAATTTGACATTTTGTTAAACACTTTGCATGCAAACTAATAAGTTGGTTTCACTAATAATCTGATTTTCAATAAGAAAAACTTGCAAACAGCTATGTAATATCATTCAAATTTGATTAATATTAAACATGACATTTTGTCAAATACTTAGCTCACTTAATTCATATTTAAATATCTAACTTCATACATACCTAAAACAACATTTTGACAAACATTTGGCAAAATTATCTTTCTGAAAATGCTCCAGAATTTTCATAGACATTCCATCATACAGTTGGCATACAATTGCAATTATTGACACTAGGAGTTGAAATATTGACAATGATGGAGCCTAATATTTAATGCAGCCTTGAAATATTATTGCAAATCAATTTTCAATTGCCACAATGAAAGGAATCCAGTTGGACGACTAAGTTAGTGAGTGAATTTTCTTTCCAAACCCCAGATGTGCAAACCAAATGTTGGGCGTCACCTTCTTAAATCCCATGTAGCTCATAAAAAAAAGAGAGACTCCCATTAATTCACTTCCAAAATACAGGTCTACATGTTGTGATATGATTCTTATCTATCTATTTATTCCCTGTAAATAATCTGAATGGAAACTATGATTAAAACCCTCAAATTCATGACCATTAATCTCAATTTAAATCACATTGATGGCCCTAAATGAACCATCCACTGGCACAATTCACTGGCATTAATCTTCCAATTTAAAGTGCAAATAGTCTTGGTAGAATTCTCAATTCTACAAGATCAGATCTTTCTGCAAACCCTTGGTTCTCTCCTTCACAAAACAATCACCAAAATCAATAACCTAGAATGAAGTTTGATTTCATCTCAAAGCTTTTATAATTTTCCAAAGTAAAATTGGACCTGAAGCTTCATTTTCACACCTCACATAAATTAATTCACATCTTGGCCAATAACATTTGAAATATGATTTATAATTATATCCCTCCAAAATAAGACTACATTATTCAAACTTAGAGGAATAGGCATTTAATGCATCAAGGATATCTTATAATAAGATTTACTTAATTATTAATCAAGCATAACTTAATTAATGATTATTAAACCAATAATTAACTTATTAATTCCTCCAAGTGCTCAACTTCGAATCCAGACGCCTAAGCTCCTGCCAAAAATAACAGTTGGCTAAAATGACTTACTATAAATAGTAAATCCCCCAAACTAAACCAACTGAGGAATGAGTCAACCACTATGCATACCATGAGTTTGAGTTCCCTTGCCAGATATAGGAACTCCTCAACAATGACTTACTATAAATAGTAATTCTCTGAATAACTACACAAGTCAATGATATTGAATCTCAACACTATCACCAAGTTGTCCAGGCGGCCTACTAAAGATGGAAACCCTGACTTTCCCAAAATAGTCACTTACTATAAATAGTAAGTATGTCGATCTGACTCAAATGAAGAGAAATATTGAACATCACTAACCACTGGAGTGGGAATCAGTCTCTAGCTCTACCAACTGGGCCCTCTTAACAACTCCATTAGCCAATGAGGGTCAGGAAATAGGCTAATCCTCTGAAAGTTGACAATCACAAAAAAGGGGACATTACAAGAACTGTACATTTTCTGATAAACTTTAGGAGACTTGCCATATTTTCTTATCTTGCATCCAGTAGCCATTGGTGTTTCTATCTTATTTAGAAGCTCTTTGATGTACTTGGTTTGAGAAATGAAAATGTTATCCTCATTGCGCATAACTTTATTGAAGTGTTGTTGCAACAAATATTTATCCAACCTAGCGTATTGGGCCCAAGGATCTTGTTTGAGACCATACAAAGATTTCTTAAGTTTGTAGACCATGTCGAGATCTTCTTAGAGTTTAAAACCATCTAGTTATTCAATATAAACTTCTTCCTCAAGTAATCCATTAAAAAAAGTAGACTTGCCATCCATCTGATAAACTTTTAAATTTTTATATGCAACAAAAGCCAAAAATAATTGGATTACTTCCATCCTAGAAACCAAGGTAAATTTTTCTTCAAAATCTGTTCCTTCAACCTAAGTATAACCTTTGCATGACAATCTTGTAGATTTGGTGACTTGTCCATATTCACTCAACTTGTTTCTGACTACCCCTTTTGTTCCAATTATATTTATGTGCACCAATCTAGACACTAGCTTCCATGTTTGATTCTTTTGTATCCGATCCAATTCGTCTTGCATGGCTTTGATCCAATTTTCATCCTTACTTGCTTCTGCATAATTCTTTAGTTCAATTTTTGAAAGAAGCCAACAATTAGAATGATCTCTTGTTCTTCCTAAACTTCCTCTTGTTTTAACACCCTTGTCTTTATCTCCAATAATTTGTTCTTCAATTTGATTTCTCTAAACATATCTAGTTTGTATTTTTGGAGATTTCTATAATTCATTTTCCACATTCTTAGAATTATATCATTATGTATCAAACTGAATCTCTCCTCTGTAGGTGTAACAAGGACCTCTTTTAGCTCAATTTTTGGCTCATAAGCAGTTTGATTCCAAACTTCATCGACCTTGACATTCACACTTTCTATCAGCCTTTTTATTTTAAGATTATAACACTGGTAAGCTTTACTTGTTGTATAATATCCAAATAAAATGCCTTCATCTGATCTACAATCACATTTTCCCAAAATAACTTCATCTCATTTGATGTAGCATCTGTTTTCAAATATCCTGAAGTATTTGACAGTGGGTGTCTTTCCAAACCATAATTTATAAGGATTGTTTATATGGTTTACTTTGTTCTATCCTCTATAGAGTAGATAGAATGTTTTATGTATTGGATCCCTCTAGCATACATTTAATAGATTATCCTCATTCAACATTGTTCTTTCCATTTCAACTATAGTTTGTTCTTCCTTTCGATGACCCCATTTTTTTTGGGAGTCCTTAGAGTAAACAGTCACCTTCTAATCACATATTTCTCATAGAATAAACTAAATTCATATGATGTGAACTCTCCTCCTCTATTAGATCTTAGACTCTTAATCCTAGCATCTACTTGATTTTCAACTAAAATTTTGAATCTATCTAGGGTTTTGTTGGTGTTTAAAACTATTTGGCTTTGAGAAGCAACCAATATATCTTAAGACTGATTTTAGGAGTGGTTAGCTCCAAGTGTGAAAGCTTTGTAAGATAATTGGACCAACTATAGGGACAAGACTGTCCTCTGCACTTTTGGCTCTGCAAAACCAAGGCGGGTACACCTAATCCAGACAAAACTCAACTCTTTACAACACCTACTTTTGGATTCAAACAACATATGATGATAAGAAAGTGCTAAATTCCAACCAAGCATTCATTGACTCTCCATTACCATGGTGGAATAACAACAAACAACTATAAATGTAAGGAATTATGTAACGAGTTTGATTAAATTTAGGGAAAGAATATAGCCAAACCTATCAGACATATATCTCCACAAAATATACTAGTTCTCGATCAGTGCCTTATCCATTGGGTAAAGTCCTAAATATAATATTGAAACTGAAACAACCTCTTGGTATAGACTCAAAGCGATAAACCTAAAATATCTCAGACTACACACTATAAGATCCTAAAGTAGATAATCCAATAGAATCAATGTAATATCCAAAGCATTTTAATTTGATCTAAGATCAAAGACATGTGGAATACACATATGTATAAGAAAGACTTATATAGTAATCCATAAAACTTACAAGTCAACAAATAACACAAAGGAGAGACTTAAAATCTAAGAAGACTTATATTAAGTATAATGAAATCTTGTTTCTGCAACAGTATGACAAGGAAATACACAATAAAACAATATCTAAAAGATCATACAACTTTCTATTATGTCTCAACATAGTCTAAATAACATCTACTATATCCTAAACTAGAAACAAATACAAGCCCAATGCTTACAATATTTCTCCCAATTCTCTAGCCCCTACTAAATGGTCTTGAATATCCCTTTATAGGAACATGAATGCAAAAAGCTTCAGACCATTTAGGGTTAGGGTTTTCAACAAATAAATGCAAGCATTCAATTCTGTGATCAAGTTGAAACCCTATCTTTCTCTTCAATCTGTACAAATCTGTTCTGAAATTAATTTTCATAGATCATGGATGTGAACACAGTACCCTGAGGTACAAGAAATTCTGAGCTGTGATGCAGATACTAGCTGAACATAAATGCAAAGATACCATGCATCACTACAATAATTTATCCATCTGATTTAGAAACCCCATCTGTCAAATCTAGTCTTAAATGTACCTTGCCATATTAGATTTCAATCCCTACACTGTCTCACAGCTATGCAATATTGATCCATAAGATCAGATCGGTTCATTAATGGCTCTGAGATAAAATATCAATCGACCGCCATGAAACCCTTTGAGAAAACATTTAAATATTTGAATTTTTCTTATAATGGTCATAGGTGGCGCGGAACAAGACTTGGACGGTCAAGATCAAGACTTATCTTAAGTTTAAAACACAGTCGTGGATCCCTTTTAAGTTATCTGGGCACTCAGATCAGATTCTGCTAGGTGTCACACAGGCGCAATGGCTCAAAGACTATCTTTCCTATAAGGTTTTACACCCACCATTAGATCCTTTCAAACTTATCTTCTTGTTAACTTACCCTTAGCCTTGAAACTGGACGTCTCACTTAACTAGAAAGGACACGTGTCATAAGGGTGCAATGCCTTGATGAGTATCTCATGATCATCTCTCACTTGAGGCTTTGTGTTATCCATTGGATGAAAACCAACTTGATCTGCCTTTAAGCTTCCTTACCACTTAGCAGGCCCCTCCATATGCCATGTGGCACAATGGCGCAATGGCTCAAACATTAGATCTCAAGCACTTTACCCTTAAGGCAAAATGCCAACCATAAGATTCTTTCAAACTTACTACTTCTTTAACCTCCTCAGCAACCCTGGGATCATGACATCAGAAGTTCCATGCGTCGTCCTGGCATAATGCCTTGAAGGTTAATCTCTTCACATCTCTATTTTAAGGCTTTGCGCTCACCGTTAGATCTTTTCAAAACTGACAACCTTTTACCTTTATTACCTTGTCAATGATATGGACCCACTTGGGACACGTGGTGCAAGGGTGCAATGCCTTGATGATTGATCTGACTGCATCTCAGCTTCAAGGCTTTATTCTCACCGTTGGATGAAAATTAAGTTGTCTTCCCACTACCCTATCTTAAGCTTCAGATCTAGCCCGCTACTTTCCATGTGTCCATCAGGCACAATGCCTTGAACAGTAATATCACCACATCTTTAGGTTAAGGCAATGCGCTGATCGCACGATCAAATATGACTTGATCCCTCATTAACTTTTCTTGATCTCCAGCCAGGTCCCACAAGCCGCCACTTGTCACTTAGGCGCAATGCCTTGATTATTAAAATTTGTGCACCTTTGGTTTAAGGAAATGCCTTAACCATTGGATGAAATCCAACCTGATCTACCTTTAAACGTCCATAGCCTCAACAATTTTACACATGGTGATCAGGCGCGATGCCTTGATCAGTATCTATCGAGCACCTCTTTCTTAAGGCAAAGCGTCATCCACAAGATCTCCTCAAACTTGTTGTCCTTTTAATCACCCTTTTTAGACCTGGGACCATGATGTCACAAATTTCCATGTGTCAATTAGGCTCAATGACTCAATGGTTAACTACCTTCATCTTTGTGTTTGAGGTAATGCACTGACCGTTGGATTAGAATATATCTAACCACATGATAACCTCCCGCCTAGCTAGAAAGAAAGGACCCACCACATCTCAAATGGACACTTGGCAACCCGTCACAATGCCTCAAAGATTAAGGAGTGGCTTCTTCGTGATCAAGGGATAGCAACAACCGTTAGATTCAGAAACATATGCACGGGAGATGTAAAGTATAGAGTTTATCAGGGAAATAAACTTAGGACTTAGGGAAAAAATAAAACCCCGCCAGGATATAAAACATATGAAACGTAAAGACTTAAGTGATAAAATGGCCCCGCTCAACAATGTTAATTAAAACACATGGGATTATAAAACTTAAGTGACTCAGAAAATTAACTTGGAAATAGAAAAATTCTTGAGGGTTTAAGGGTTTTAGCCAAGATTTTGCACAAAAATGACTTAGGGATTTAGCCAAAGACCGTGAATATTTGCAGACAAAGGAAAGAAAGCTTGGAACCATAAAATTTTGAAAGGGTCTAAAACTGGCTCTGTTTGGGGATGTATGCCTCTTGCACGCATAGCAAGGATTCATGATTTTTGGGATAATCAGATCATCTACAAAATAGGAAACCTAACCTAAAATAGAAAAACAAGGAAAGAATATATATAGACTTACTTGTTCATGGATTTTTCATACTTCAAGAAAAATAGAACTTCAGGAACTGTCCATGAATTGACAATTCCAAAATATTTCCATTCAAGTCCTTTAAAATGTATGAATCAGAACCCCACATGCTATCAATTATGTATGGGCCTAGCTAGATAGGATCATATTTAGCATTTTTCCTTTGTCCTCCAGTCTGGAATTCCACATTAAGACCATATCATCAGCTTCAAACTTTCTAGCAGTAGTTCTCTTGTCAAACAGATCCTTGCATTGTAATTGTCGTTTGGCATTCCTATCATGTGCTTCCCTTCTTGACTCATCAAGCTGTATCAAATCCTCCAATATTATTCTCATATCATCATCTAGCTCTTTAGCATATGTTTAGATGAATTTATACATTTTCAATAAGTTATTTTGAGGTAATCTGGCATGAATACCATAAACTAAGTCAAAAAGTGCACATCCAATATCCATTTTCACTGTTACTCTATCTGTCCATAGAACAAGTTGCAATTTTGAATCCCAGGCTTTCTTATTTGTATCTAGTACTCTTTTGATAATCTTTATCAGGCTCTTGTTACTAGATTCAGCCTGACCATTGCCTTGGGGGTGATATGGGGAAGAGTAAGAGACTTGGATCCCATATTGCTGACATAAGTCACTGAACTCATCTGATTTGAAGCACATAGAATTTTCCATGACAATGGTCTCTAGACAACCAAATCTAGTCAATACACCCTGCAACATAAAATCAATCACAACCCTACTTGTGGCTCTTTTAGTGGGAATTGCTTCCACCCACTTGGTAAAGTAGTCAGTTGCCACTAGGATCCATGAATGACCTCCACTAGACTTATTAGGGATTTCACCAATGAAATCCATCCCCGATTTTTGAAAAGGTGCCTCAATTATAACAGGCTTCAAGGGAAGATCCCCACCAAACTTTAGCTTGCCTGAAAATCTCTGGAAAGCATCACATTTTCTAACATAATGATGGGCATCCTTGAAGATTGTTGGCCACCAAAAAATAGATCTGATAATCTTATGGGAAGTAGTCTTAGCCATGTAATGGCCACCACATGAACCATCATACATTTGTTTTAAGAGATTCTCAGATCTGTCATGATCTATACACTTGAGGAATACTCCTCCATTGCTCCTCCACCATAGTTTTCCTTGAATTATTGCATACTTCACAGCCCACAACTTGACTATTCTCCTTTTTTTATCCATGTCAGGGGGAAGCACCATCTTATGTAAGTATACAATGATGTTCTTGTACCAATCAGAATAATCTATATCACAAATATAAGGTCTTTGCTCCTCTTCTAGCATATCAATATGATTTGCGTCTAAATTGCTTTGAGCCATGAGTTTAGAAAGTCCCAGAGCTCTTACCAATTTAGTGATATGAATGTCAATATTAAACTCTTGGATCTTGTTGATCCATCTACATCTCCTCCCTTAGACCTCTTGTTGGACTAAGATATCTTTTACAATAGCACTTGGTACATAAGCAATTATGGTTGCTCCTACCAAATAACATCTAAATGCTTTAACAGCCTTGACCAAAGCATAGGCTTGTTTCTTCATGATATCATATTTTAGCTCTGCTGCTTGTATAGACTTACTAAAAAAAGAAATAGGTTGTTCATAGCCCTCTGAGTTCTTCTGCAATAATACTGAAACAACAGTATTATATGAAGCAAAGGATAAAATTTGAAGTGGCTTTCTATAATCAGGGGTTCTCAAAATAGGAGCATCTTTAATATCCTGCTTGATATCTGAAAAAGCTTTACATGTTTCTTGAGTCCATTCCACCTTGGCTCCTTTCTTCATCATCGTTGAGATTAGCAAACTAGTCTCTGCAAAGTTTGTAACAAACCTCCTGGAGAAGTTTACTTGTCTAAAGAAGGATTAAATTCCATTTACATTCTTGGGTTGAGGAACCTTATCAATTGCACTTACCCTTTCAAGGTCAATTATAACTCCATCTTTAGAGACAATGTGTCCTAAAATATTTCTCTCTGTCACCCTAAACACACATCATGGGCTAAAGTCATGGAAGGTACGCTCACTTGACAAAGGTGGATGCGCCTAAAATGACATAAGCATCATAACCCCCCATGGCACTTTATAACAGAGTGCGAGTACAAAAACACACAAGGTGTACAAGATCCCAGATATATAGAAGTAGGCACTTTATCTCAGTGCATTTATAGAAAAAAGATGCAACAAAAGAAGCATTCAAGCTCAGAAGTCAGAAAGAAGAGTGAGCTAGAAAATCAGAATAGGAGATCCCAGGACCTGTAGAACCAAGCAATCCACCAGAGTGCATAAACTGCAAAACTCAGAGGAGAGAAAACCTGGAGAATAATATGGTAAAAATACCCCTGCAACTAAATAGATCACTGAACCATCTTTCTGACGATATCTGGTTTGCCAAAAACGGAGTCCGGATGAGCCAGATATGACTCCCGGAAGGCAAAATCAAACATCAGACTTCAACAGAAAAAAACACTATTGAAATGGTAGAACCCAAAAACCCAACCTCTATCATCGGAAAGAGCTCAGAAAGAGCTTTCCGACGGTATATGGAAGTCAAAAAAAACCCCCGGATGCTCAAGATAGAGCGAAAACAGTCCCAGGGGGTCAAAAGTGCTCCAAAAGGCTAGAAATGAGCCCCTGGGGCTAAAAAAAATTGGCCCCTGGGTGCATGGCGCGCGCAAGGGCTAATCGGGGGCTCCTGGACGCCCATATGACCTGCCGCATAAACTAAATAGGCCCGTGGGGGCTTAACCAAACCCGCCACCAGTGGGGCGGTGACTGGGCGGAAGCCTGGCGGAGCTGCGCGAGCTGGCGGGGCGGGGCTGTGAAAGCCGGGCGGAGCGGCGCGGTCTGGGTGGCGGGGGCCGCGGGGGCGGCGACGCAAGGAGAGGAGGGCGGAGGGGGCGGCGGGGGCCCTGGAGCAGGGGCGCCGGAGGAGGGCGGAGCCCGCAGGACAGCGGGAGGCGCTGCCGGCGGGGCCGAGCCCCGGTGGTGCGGTGGCGGCCCTGGGGCGGCGCGTTTTAACAAACAAAGCCCGCGGTATTATTAAAGCCAAAAACTATATAAAACAATGGTTTTTTTTATTTTTTTTGAAATTTTGCCTCAGTTTCTGTGTCGTATGGCACAGGAACCAAAATTTTTTTGCCTCAAAGTCCAGATGTCTAAAATGGATGAATTTTATGTCATTTCTGGGGTTTTGGGGTCCTCTGAGCTCAATGGTAATGTCTGTTTGAGCCCAAAGTGACCATAACCAAAGCCTGCCCCTGAAATACAACAAAAAACACTAGAAAAAACTCTGAAACCCTTTGTCTGGTGCGCTTCAACAAAATAAGAACAACGAACAGCAGGAGAGCTCTGATACCATGTTAGATTAGGCTGAAAGCTAATCTCCCAAGAACACCTGCATGCATGACAGTTACAAGACAAAAGCAAAAGACAGAAGAGAGAAGAAGCTATAGCGGCCAAAAAGCCAGAGACATCATGTGCTCAAGAAAACAATATATTAATGATATGTTTCTAGATTACAATGTGATGATCAAAAACTCTGTCAAGAAAACTAAGAAGTGAATCCTTATAAAAGGAATCACGAAACCCTAAAAGGGAAAACCTAAGGTTAGCTTAAGCAACTAGAGTGAATAGGTGAGTTAGTAATTAGATCATAATGATTTAATTAATAACCTGATAGACTAGTACTCTAACATTATATGCTCTTGAAACAATCATGCAATTCTTAAGCATCTTGCCATTAATAACCAATGTTAAGAAAAAGGATCCACAACTCCCAAAGGAGTAGTGACATGATTTATATTTAAGAAAATCTGAGGGATCTTAGAAACAATCTCATCTAATTCTTTTCCCTTACTATCATATTTCTCCTTACTATTCCCTTTCTTCTCACCCATTTCTAACTTCAAGGCTCTTGTGGAAGAAATACTATTCATCCATGTCAAATTTTTCTTCTTCAGCTAATGAATTCTCATAATGTCTAAAAATGGAACTTTGACTGTGATCTGTGAGAGAAATTATCCCATGTCAACATGAGTATACTTGATGTCAGAGATATCTTTCCTAATAGTAACAACACTTCTATCCTCACTTTGAGTAGCCAGGCTTGGCTCAACTCCTTTAACATCTTTTTGAATAAAAGAAGCACCTATCCCTGGTGTCCTTGATTTAATCTTAGATTATAGTTACTCTGTGCTTGAGTAACCATATCTATTGTAATATGTGCAATCTCTGCATTTGAAGATCTTCTTACTATAAAAGGCTCTTTTCCCCTTAGAAAATTGCACCTTATATTATCAATGTGTGCTTCCTCTTCATCAGATGAAAGTGTAGTATGAGGAAAATCTTCAACCTGCAATCACTCACAAACATGAAATCATTAGCGGGTTAGCATATGAAATTCAAGTGAAATGAAAGTAAGCAAGAAAACATAAAAAGTATCCTCATATGATCAGATAGAACGGAAACAAGTTGCACCCAAGAGACTTGTTTGATTTGCTCTCTTATGGGAATGTGCATGTGCTCTCTCAAACACAAATGCTATGGATCCCCAAGTGGATTGATTATGATCAATGCAAGATTAGATGAAGAGAGAAGGATTCAAGAACTAGTATGGAGTGACTAGTCTCAAACTTCTCCCAATG
>MU225140.1:1980562-2060347 GCA_018584345.1 Thuja plicata | reverse complement strand
GGTTTGATTAAGATGTAGGTTTTTAGCAACTCAAAAGGGTATGCAATACCAAGTGAGGGGTGTGATCAAGGATGCTTTGGATGATGATTAGGATGATGCTAGGTTGATTAGGATTGATTTGATTAATTCAAGATCATGCTAGGTTGAGTGTGTGATATGCTCCTAGAGATGACAACCTAAGTGAGGTCCTAAAATGCAAGCTAAGTGAGCTTAAGAAGAGGAGGAACTTGTGTTTGTTGTGGTAAACTGACTAGTCATATTGTTCAAATCCAACAAAAGCAGAGTTTAGACAATATTTTCCCATGAAACAAGCAACCTTGTTGTTGTAGATCACTTTTTCAAATTGTTTTTATTTATGGATTTCTTGCTTGACGGAATCAATAATGTGTTGGTACTTGGTAGCCTCTCGGGTTGTGTTTTTCTGTTCTCTTTACACGGGCGGTAATCGAGTTTTCACCTTCTTATGCTTCTTGGAATCGATCATGTCCTATAAGTAGATCTGATCTTGGATAAATAGTTTGAGGTTTTTATGACATATCTCATAAAAGACTGAATTTTTTGCAAAAGGATGTTGTCTTGATAATCTGGTAAAAGCTTGATCTTGTTCTAATTTTTCAATAGATTTGTTCCATGGCAAGAACCAATTTTAACATAATCAAATCGGAAAATAACAAGCATGTGTCTGAAAACAATTTGACAAGGGACAAAGCAACCTTGAAGGACACAAGCACGTGTCAAATTTGAATGTTGGATATTTTGTCTGTGTTTTGGATTTGCAAATGTTCTTCAAGAACTTCAAGCACAAAATCTACCTAAGGAATTGGCATAGCATGAAAATACTTTCTCATAAGCTTAGGCACACACACAAGAGCTAATCAAAATATGGCTGTCACCAAGCATGCAATGGCTCCAGTCATGACGTCGCATTATCTGGTTCCAAACGCTCAGGGTGACATGAATGTATGAGTGATCTTGGAGAAGTTACTATCTTCCTTGCACAAGCATTATCACCTTTAGGGGGTGTTCCAGGTAGCTTCTAAGCCTAGAGTGTTTAGTATGGTTCTCCGTTCGATTGTATCCTCTATGTCTGTGTAAGCATGATTCAGGCGTATAGCCCCATAGAGCATCTTGAAAAAAATGGTCACATAAATGTGATTGAGACCGTGAGGCCACACTTAAGTTAGACGAGAGCCGAGTATAAGCTCAAATGCCAACCAAATCCTGAGGCTTTAACCCCAAGGAGTAAATTTGATTAACATGAGTTAGAGTGGTGTGGATTACACCTCATTCTCACGTGGGTCATTCCCAGGAGATTTTTCCCTCAACCGGTAGGCCCATCTAAAGGATTCAAAGTAAATTAGATTGGCGACAAAAAGGAGTCTAGATTTTTGAATATCCCACAAGGGGAAAAGAGCATACTCTCCTATCCAGTATCGTTTTCTCCACAAGCACACAAGACACACTTTGTTCTTTCCAAAAGATTCAATTATTCAACACTAAGTAAGTGTGTCTAGGTTTTTGATCTTCACAAAAGGGAAGAGAGCATAATCCCCTAACACTCACTTAGAATTAGACAAAAAAATCTAACTAATTAATCTAGGTGCCTAAAAAATATTAATACAAATACGATCGTTTTGTCGATGTAGATCCGATGCAACCTGCAATACAAGTGTGAGTAGTCTTAAGATTGCATCTTTGACAAGCGGTGCTGCAAAACAACTGATTAGTAATTTTAAGTTTGGCCTTTGAAAAGTGTTAAAAACACAAGACTACTTTAACACTTGTTAGTACATGATAAATCCAACTTTGACAGAGTGTAGACACCGGTTCAAGGTGCAGACACTGATTCAAGTTTTTGCCTAAAAAATGACAGAAAGCAGAAAATAGGCTAAAAACATAGAAAACCAGAGAGATGCTATACCAGTCAGAGACACCATTTTGCAGATCATAGATGCCAGTTATGCGCAAACACCGGTTTGTGAATCATAGACGCTGGTTCACAAACCAGCATTTACGAGAATGTTGATGTACCTATAAGCACAAAAAGACAGCAAATAAAGTTACTTTTTCTTCTTCTTAGTCTTTAGTTTGATCAAATTCAGCCATTTTGAGAGTATTAAAACAACTAAAAGCTAGTGTCCTTTGAACCATTATCAAGATTTATTCTCCTTAATGAAAATTTGGCATAATTTTTGCTTGTAAAATGAGTCTCTACTAAAAAATAGAATGATAAGATGCCTAAAATCAGTAGGAAAACCAAAGATCCTGATAAACCAAAAAGTTGAGTTCGCAAAGTCTCAAACTAGCTATTCCAGTCAGAGACACCAGTGCAGAGCGGAGATGCTGGTTCAGTGCAGACACTGAACGACAGTTTAGGGAGAACCAGTGTTTGTGCAGATGCCTCTGCGTAAAATGCAGATGTGGATCTGCGTGCTTAGTGAAATTTGAAGAAAATAAAGATAAGAAGTTAGAAATTTTAGGGACGTGGGTCCCAATGAGTGTGCCAGAATGTAGTATGAGGAAAATATTCAACTTGCAATCACTCACAAACATGAAATCATTAGCGGGTTAGCATATGAAATTCAAGTGAAATGAAAGCAAGCAAGAAAACATAAAAAGTATCCTCATATCATCGAATAGAGCGGAAAAAAGTTGCACCCAAGAGGCTTGTTTGATTTGCTCTCTTATGGGAATGTGAATGTGCTCTCTCAAACACAAATTCTATGGATCCCCAAGTGGATTGATTATGATCAGTGCAAGATTAGATGAAGAGAGAAGGATTCAAGAACTAGTATGGAGTGACTAGTCTCAAACTTCTCCCAGTGATTAAACTACTATGATTTGAATGCAAGACAACGCAAGAAACTATGATTGATTTTATCCAAAAAGAAACCTAGCATGTGATTTCTAAGTGATTTAAGCATGGAAAGCATAAAAACTAGAAACTAAGAACATGAGCATGAAAACAACTATGAATTCTAAAGCAGTTCTAGCATAATAACAATGCACAATGAGAGATAAAAATATGAGAGGAGAAGGCCTCTATTTATAGAGTTTTTGGAGAGAGGAAGAGGCTTGGATGAAGTGGCACCTATGTGGTATCCACATAAGAGCCACATAGGAGACACAAAGACTTGAAAAGATGGCCAATTTTGAGTCAAAATTGGCATTTAATATTGAGTAGCTCAATATTTCAAAAGGGGAGACAAAGTTGTAAGAAGGAATTAAAGAGGAATGGGTGCCCATTTTGGAGAGAATTTCCCCATGTGGGTGAGCATTCCATTAGCCTTAAAAAGGTTAGGAATCACCCATTAAGCATAGTTAAGGGATAGTTAGGTGGGGAAGTATACTTAGGAAATGAAGTGATGGGAATAGGGTAGGCTTTAGGGTAGGATTAATAGGTTCCTAGCTAGGATTTAGGGTATTATTCAAATCAAATTTGAATAAATTGTGGTTTAGAAGAATTAGGAAAAATGGAGGATTTAATAAATGTAAATTTATTGAAAAGAGAATTTCATGAGACAAATGTATTTAAATAAAATACATTAGAATAGTATTTAAACTATTACCAAATGAAACCATTTAATTGATTAAATTAAATAGTTATAAGGAATAAGAGGGAAAATAATATTAATAATAATATTAATATTTTTGGACGTCTACAGAAAGCATACCCTGATCTTCATCCTGATCATCAGATTCCTCACTTCTTTAGTCTGTAGAAGCCATTGCATTCCCAACATCATCATATAGCTCTTCTTATTCTCTTTCTTGTTGGGTCTGACTTGGATACATCTTCAAAGAAACAACACAATTTTTAGGGTTGTGTGTGGATTGACAAACCTCACACCAATAATCTTCATTACACATGTTAGCTAAATTTCTCTAAAGAGGATCATGAGTCTTGTCATTGGGCTTGTCTTTCTTTTGTGGAATAATAGGCTTCCCATCCTTCTATTGGGTAGTGTATGGGTAGTTCTGCATCCTAGGCTACTGATTGAAATTGTTATACGATGGCCTGATATTATTTGGAGCTCTAGGATTCTTACTCTCTCCAGGATTTAGGTATTTTATAGCACTTGGGAGTTTCTTCATATTGACCTCCTCTTTAGGTTTGTCATTTGAAGGTCTGTCTGATTCCTTCCTAGCAGACTTCTAATCATCTCTTCTACCCAACTTCTCAGAAACCCTCCTATTGGTTTCTACATTGATAGCTATTTTATAAGCTTCTCTTATATTCCTTGGATTCTTGTCTCTTAGGAGGTATCCCATCTTAGAATCAAAAGCATTAAGATAAGTGGCTAAACAAACCTTGTCATCAAGTCTCATAACTTGGAAAATTTTGTGCATAGCTCTTTAAAACCTTAAGATCCTCAATCTGATTCTTTTTAATATTGTTGAATTCATTTAACATGAATCCTTCATTTGTCTAATCACCATATTGCTCCTTAAATAAATTAATTAATTCATCCATTGACGCTACAAAATTATAGGGTAAAATCAATCAATCCTTAATCAAGCATCAATCAATCTAATTTGATCAATCAACATCAACTCAATCCAAGAACAAGATCTTTACTCCATCCACTTTCATCTGTCAATCTCACATTTATCATCTTTCAATCTTCTAAGTTTTCCATTGTATGGTAGTTACTCGATCCCAAGCTAAAAACATGAGGCGTGCAACACTCAACACTTCCTTTGACAAGGGAATCCTTTTTCTAATCAATTCTTTCAAGGCCATGTGGCACAAATAGATGACATAGCCAATGTTCCTAAAGAAACTGAGTTAGTGGATCAAGAAGAAATACCTACACAAGTGAATGATTTTCTTAGGGATCACTATAACTTAGAAATGGTTTAAAAGACCATTATTCAAAACAATAGAGAAATCTTCTTGAACCTCATTGGAAATGACATTACTATGCCTGTTGATTTTGATGAATCACTTTTCACTCATAACATCACTAAATCTACGAATGTCGTAAGCATGTCCATGGCCTCCAATTTGAATACAACATCATCACGTGATGTCGATAAGGCAACTACTAGTGAGCCTTCTACATCAGTCCCACATCAACACTTGTATCAACAACTGCATCAACAATCCAATTGACCAACGAACAAATCCAACATATCCTAAATGTTTTTCCCAAAATTACTTTACTCAATAGAAATCATACAACAATGAATACCTCTTAAGGTGCAAGTACTAATGTCAACAACATAGGGCAGATCTCCATGCCTTAATCTACATCATCTACGTTCCCAAAAATTGGCATGAAGATGTCTACAATCAATAAATCTTGATCTTACCAATACATAAACCCTCCTACAATTGGTATGACCTCCACTGGGTTTTCAACTGCACAATTTGGAGGAGAACAAGCTTATGGGCCACAATATATTCTGCACAACACTCCAGATTTAGCCTAGCAAGTTAACAAGCTTAAAAGTCTTGGGTATGGTTTGCAGAATAGGGGAAAAAAAGAGTTTTCCTTTGACGAGATTTGTCCCTATCCATTTGACAAGTCTATCATGATGCAACCATTCCCTCCAAACTTTGAGATCCCTAAATTTGAGAAATACAAGGGAGAGACATGTCCCCTACAACATCTCAAAGACTTTTACATTGCATGTCAAGAAGTTGCCTACAATGAAAATTACCTAAAGAGACTCTTCACTAGGAGTCTTGGAGGCGTAGCTTTAGAATGGTTCATGGCCTTTCCTTACAGGTCAATCTCTACTTTCTCTGATCTCGTAGAGAAATTTGTTGGACAATATTCATATAACATTGAACATCAAGCAACAATCAACAATTTGTGCAATACCAAGAAAAATAATGGTGAAATATTTTCTAGCTTTTTACAATGATGGAGACATATATACAAATTGTATTCCATGGAAAGTACTAGATAATCACTTGATTGACATCTTCACAAAGAACTTGGTCTCCGAGATGTCGTTCCAAATGAAAATGGCTTCACCTAACACCTTTGAATCCCTTTTCAAGAAGGGAAAATGCATCAAAGGTGGGCTTTTTGCAAAAAGGTAGCATCAAACACTATACTCCTTCCAACAATGACAAACTGAATTTCTGGAGTAAAAACAAAGGAGTTGTCAATGGTAGAGTGACTGATGATAAACATGTTTAGAATGTTTAGGCATCCAACAGTAATAATCAAAATATTCGCAACAAAAATCAGAATCAAAATCATAATCATAACAACAATCAAAATAACAATCGACAGTAGCAATTTCAACCGCGCAATCAATCTTATTTGTTCCCTCACAAAAACAACAATAACAACTAAAATAATAGTAACAACAACAATCGGCAACGATGACAGTTCACAAAATTGGTGATGCAGAGCTCTCCTCTATTTTGGAAAATTTGGTGTGGCGTGACCTTAGGTGTCTTCTCTACACCCAAATTGGATCAAGAGAGTGCTCTACACCTTCAAAAGATCCTGCAAAAAATCATCAAATACACTATCCTCTGAGAGGATACCAAGTCTACTTTAATAGGAAGTGACTATTACTTGCTTTTGACACAAATGGGAACCTAAGTGTTTTAATGGGGATGGAAAGGTTCCATACAATCCACTCATCTCTAAAATAAATTATTTTTTTCCTTTAGAGAGTCTAAGAACTTAGACTGCAATTCTGGCTTATAAGCCTTCCTAGCTTGTAGCCATATTGAGCGAGTTTTTAGGACTTAGTTTAAATACTTCCCAAAGGACCTATCAAAAAACTATTAGATCCAAACACCCTTTACAAAGTTATATCAAACCCCAAAAGCATAGACTCCCAAACACAAAGGAAGATATTGAATGCTTACTTTTGCAATAGACCTAATTAGCCCTAAAAGGGTTAAATTGTTCTAGAAGTCTTCACCATTCAAACTCCTTAGGAAATCCACCTCTTGGAATGTTTAAAGGGACCCCTTAGAGACTAAAATCCATCATTAGATTGATTTTTTCCACCCCCAAAGTTCTTTCACTACTTCATTATTCTCTAGACTGAACCAAGCACATAGAGATGCTTGGCCTAGGGCTTGAAAGTAAAATTAGTATATCCATTACCCTACTCCCAAGCTTCTAGAATAATATATTAAATTGAACCTACTTGCATCTCCCTGAGGTACAAGGAATTCCTGCAGTGGAATGACAAGTTAGGGCATGATCTCTGAAAACTACCTATCTAGGAAGGGTTTTTGTGCACCCGAGAGAGATTTGTTGATAACTTTTGATTCTGAACTTAGAAACACTTCAAAACAATTGAATATATTCCTTAACTCATCCTAGATCTCAATTCATCCACTCATTTTCTTCTTTCAATTTGTACCAAACTGTACACGTTCAGTTTGCAGACAGAAGTTAGGGAAAATGGGGAATTTTATTGATTCTCAAATTCAAACTTACATCATTCTATCTTCCACACACCTAAAAGGGCTTATGAAGACCTTCCCCAATGGATCCAATCAATTTTTGAAGGTTGTGACCGTTCGGACAAAATTACATTATGTTTAGCAACTTTTCTTGCTTTGTGCAACTTTTTGCGTTTCTTGCAAAAGTGCACTTTCCCTTAACAAGACCTAAGTCTAAGATCCTAGGGATCATTATTAACACAAAACATAATAAAAAATCCCAAGAACACACCTAAACTATACTAAACACAAAACATGCCAATTGACCATAGTCAAAGCCCAAGATTTATAAAGACACCAAGGGTGACTAGGCCTTACAAGTTGGCTTATTAAAAACTCTTGAAATGATCTTGATGAACATTAGGCGTGGAGGCCCTTGGGTGAATCCTTTGAAGACCCTAGGAAGATGTTTCTTTGAAGAGTGGGGGGAAGGTGCTCCTACACCAATTGGCAGAACAATTGGATGTGATATTTAAACAACTTGTTGATCAAGGAATGATAATCTATCCAAATACTTAACCTTTCAATGATAATGAACCCAATCCTACTTGGTATAAAGAGAATGGACACTACGATTATCATCGCATTAAAGGACATGATACCAAGAAGTGCATGAAATTGAGGCACTTTGTGCAAGATCTTATCGATGATGGAAAAATCAAAGTTGAAGGCCAGAATGCTTCCTCATCCAATGCAAAGCTAAAAGTTTACAATGAACCTTTTGCACAACATAATCAAAATAATGCATCTAACGTGATCCCATATGATTACCTCACAAACACCATCACAGGAAATGATTGAACTTGCGAAAGTCTAGAAGAAAGTAATATTTTTTGCTTTGACGCTCTTTGTGGAAATATTGAAGCATTTGAAACCCACGTCAACACCTTGATCCTCAAAGCTGTCGATTGCAATGCTACCACATGCAGAACCAAAGTCACTGTCCAAGTTACCGACAATCCCTCTATATCTGTAAATCCACTAGTTGCACCATTTATTACTGCCCGATCTACCTCATGTTATGAGCTATTGGCCCAATTAGTAAAGACGCCTGCACAAATATCCATCCTTGAACTTTTGTGAACCTCGCATGTTCACAAATAAGTTCTTGAGGATTCTCTGAATGAATACCATGTTCCATAAAATATCAACGCTTCCCAGTTCCAAGTGATGATTGGGAATTTAGCTACACAAGAGCATCTTGTTTTCACTGACAAAGACTTCTGTGGTTGTGACGTTCACAATAATAAGTCCCTCCACATCAAAACCAAAATCCAATCCACTAAAATCAAACGAGTCCTTATAGATGGTGGATCTGGCCTAAATTTTTGTACATTGATAATGATTTGAAATATCAGTCTTTCTGAGGACCTTCTAGATGTAGAAAAGAGAATCACAATAAAGGCTTATGATGATAGAGAATGAGAAACCAAAGGTTTGATCACACTAGCTCTACAAGTGGGTCTGACCCTAATTGAAATTGTTTTTCATGCGCTAGACCTGGATCTTCTACACAACATCTTTTTGGGTTGACACTGGGTACATGCTATCAAAGGTGTAACCTCTACTTACCATCAATGCTTCAAGTTTCCACATCATTCTAGAGAGATCATGCTTCCAGGAGACCCTAAAACATTTCAATATTGCAAGAGACTAGAAGGGAAACAATCAAATTATTGTCGATTGAATGAGTTCAGTCGACCTATCGAGAAAGAACCACCTGTTCATCAAACTTCCTCGGCTACAAAGAGGACATCTGAGCCGCAAGTTGATCAATCCAAAGGAAAAGAAAAGGTCATTGAAGACAAAACCCATGAGTTTGAAAAGAAGATCACTTTTACAGATAAGGACCTGGGAGAATACAAATTTGAAAGTGATCTATGCATCAGACAACTCCCTTTGTCCCCAAAGTCCTTTGGGAGACCATCACTGCTAACTCCCTCTAAGGAAAAGGACCTTATGCAATGAAAAAAGACCACTTTTGAACATTGGGTGTCTTTATCAGATGAGCACATGGAATCTAGTGTCCTTGATTGGCTCTATAATGAAGAAGAAGAAAAACCAGTGGCATTCCCTATAGGATAGTACATCAAGGCCGCCCCCATTATTGAAAGCATGGGATATCATGGCACTGGCCTTGGTGCAAACAAAATTGGTAAAAAGGCAATTTTCACAGCACGTGGCTATCCCCGCAGACAAAGATTGGGCTCCCTAGAAACTAAGACTAACTTCTCCAAGGACTATTGTTTAGCTGCATTAGATTCAGACACCGAAGATGAGTTTTTTGAAGTCCCTCTTCAATATGTTGAAGATGACCTTGACGAATTTACCCACATCCTCACCATTACATAATCTGACCTTTCATCCCTTTTCCTTCCCCTCACAAACCCCAAACTAATTGATTAGGAACAACAAGATTCAACACCAACTTTAGACATTTGTGATTCGGATGAGGTAGTATTAACTCTCTTTGGACTTAAGCATCTCCAAGAATATGAGCATCAAATCCACTACAGCGAGCAAGCCTACTTTGGTAGCCAGGTCAAATCTCTTAGTCATAAAAGTGAAAATGAAAATAAAAATAAAAAAATTAATGAAATTACAAAAACATCCCCTTGCAAAAACCTCTTGTAGGCACCTTCAGATGAAGAAAAAGACAAAATAAAGGATGCATCCTCTAGTGAAATTTTTTTTGAGGTGCTAGAGGAGGGAGAATTTGACCTGCCATTCATATCATCAGAACCATAAATATCATCCATGATCATTGAAGACACTATCCCGTTCAATCTTGGTACATAATATAATCCACAAATCACCTACATTACATTATCTCTCAATGATCAGGAAAAGAAATACATGATTGCATTTCTTCAAAAGCATAAAATCAAAATTGCCTAGACCTACAAGGATATGCCTAGGCTAGATATGAATCTTGTCATGCATCATCGTATCATAGATCCTAAAGTGAAACTTGTCAAACAAAAAATCTGCAAGATGCATCCTCAAGTAGAATTAGTAGTCAAACCAGAGCTTTAGAAGATTCTTGATGCAGAAGTGATTCAACCTATAGACTATCCCGAATGGGTCTCCAACATTATACCAGTAGGAAAAACTGCTAGGGGAATTGGAATCTGTATAGACTTCAGAGACTTGAACCTTGCATTTCCTAAGGATGATTTTCCACTTCCTACTATTGACATTGTATTGGATTTGGCTGCTAGACACGAGATTTTGTCCCTCATGGATGGATTCTTTGGTTATAATCAGATCATAATAGCACCTGAAGATCAACACAAGACTGCATTCACGACACCTTGGGGTACCTTCTATTATCAAGTGATGCCCTTTGGTCTTAATAATGTTGGAGAAACATATCAGCGAGCAATGAATACTATCTTTCATGATCTCCTACATGTCATCATGGAATACTTTGTAGATGATCTTTTGGGAAAATCCAAGACACGAGAATCACACATTCCCATCCTCACTACAATTTTTGAGCGATTGGATAAATACAAGCTTTAGATGAATCCTAAGAAGTGTGTTTGGAGTACAATCAGGTAATTTGTTTGGATACATTGTGTCATGGCATGTAATAGAGGTGGATCCAAAGTAAGTTAAATCCATCTTAGAGATTCCACCGACTAAAACATTGAAATAGTTGCGCAGCTTAAAAGGAAAGCTTCAGTCTATCAAGAGATTCATGTCACAACTAGTAGATAAAGTACATCCCTTTTCTCATCTTCTGTGCAAGAATATCAAGTTCCAATGGGATTGCCTATGTCAAAATGCATTTGAGAAACTAAAAGAATATATTGCTAATCCACCCATCCTGGTGCCACCTATTGTTGGCCATCCTCTAATTTTATACATATCTACCAAAGAGGTTGCATTAGGTGCTCTTTTGGAATAGCTAGATGACACTGGAAAAGAAAGAGTAATTTATTACCTTGACAAGACACTTATTGGTTATGAGTTGAATTATTTCCTCATTGAAAAGTTATGTTTGGTTGTTGTCTTCTGCACACAGAAATTATGGCATTATATGCTCAATCATAAGATTCACCTTGTTGCTAAGATTTATCCACTCAAGTATCTCTTATCATCAGCTACTATTACTAGTTGTATAGAGAAATGGGTTATGTTCCTCAGTGAGTTTGACATTATTTATGTGGATTGAAAAGCTATAAAAAGAGAAGTCATGGTGGATCAGTTAGCTATTGCACCTGTTGATAGAAAACATCCTCTAATCACATATTTTCCAGATGAATCAGTCCTTAATCTTGCCCCGAGTATCGTATGAAAACTTTATTTTGATGGATCATTTACTCATAAAGGATCAGGGGTAGGAATTTTGTTTGTTACACCACAAGGGGATCTCATCCCTAATTCCTACAAATTACAATTTCCTTGTACCAACAATACTGTAGAATATGAATCCCTTGTACTTGGACTTGAGCAGGCCATACAACAGAAGATTCTCAGTTTGTTAGTATTAGGTGGTTCACAATTGGTTATCAAACAACTTCTATATGAATATCAAACAAAGGATGATAAACTACTTCCCTATCACTGCACATTTAAAGACCTTAAACAACATTTCACTCACTTGGTCTTTTAGCAAATTCCTCTCACGAATAACAAAGAAGCTGACATAATGGATACCATCAGGTCCATGATTACCATGCTAGAATATAGTGCATGGTGCAAATTTCTCGTTGAGAATCTTGTGGTCCCTGCCTGTGACCGACCAAAAACTGAAATGGTGTGTGAAATTGTTGATCCTCATTCCCTGTGGGATCAAGAAATCTATTCCTACCTTAATGATAGAAATAACCCACTTTCCTTAACACCTAATCTATGAAAAACCTTCATTCTTCACACTTCTTATTACATGATTCTCAGTGAGACCCTATTCCGAAAGCACTTTGATGGAACTCTTCTAAGGTGTATGAATTTTGATGAATCAAAAAGGTCCTTGGAGGAGGTACATCAAGGAATCTTTGGGGCTCATTCTCGCGGGCTATACTTGGCCAAAAAATTGCTATGTACTGGATACTATTGGCCTACCATGGAACAAGATGCCTATAACTATGTGAAGAAATGTGTGCCTTGTCAGCAACATGATGATTTGATACACGCTCCCTCCCAATCACTTTATCCCACCATCACCCCTTGGCCCTTTTCCTATTGGGGCCTAGACCTAGTTGGCCATATTTTCCCCAATTCTTCCAATGGCCATAAATACATCCTTTCCACCACTGAATACTTTACCAAGTGGGTTGAAGCTATTCCTCTTACCTACACTACTGGAAAATAGATTTCAAAGTTTAGTCTGAACTACCTTATATGTTACTATGGCATTCCTCAAGACATCATCACTGATAATGGAGGACCTTTTAAAAACAAGGATGTCATAGAACTGTGTATAAAATTTTGCACTACCCGCCATACCTCTTCCAATTATTTCCTGCAAGGTAATGATCAAGCATAGGCTACAAATAAAACTATCCTCAAAATGCTCAAGAAAACAGTCGATGATGCTAGTCGTGATTGGAACCTTCACCTCAATCCTTCCCTTTGGGCCTATGGCACTTCCATCCGCACCCCCATCAGAGCCACTCCATTTTCCCTTTGTCTACAGTACTGAGGTTGTTCTACCCATTGAAATTAGGCTCCCTTCCCTCAGAATTTCTCGCAAGAATCTATTGTCCGAAGAAGAATACAAAGTTGCTTGCTCGCAAGATCTTGAAATCCTCAATGAGAGACACATCAATGCCATAAACCACCTCCACATGTATCAAAATCTCCTTCACCTTTAGTTCAACAAGAAGATCAAACCTTGCCAATTTGAGGTTGGTGATCTCGTCCTGCGGCACAACATGAAGAACCTCCAGAACTGTGAAAAGAAAGGAAAATTTGAGCCTAACTGATTGGGGCCCTTCATAATCACAATAAATTTTGGGTCCAGATCTTATCAGATTGCAACACCAATAGGAGATCTAATCCCTGATCATGTCAATATCTTGTATCTCAAGCGCTTCTATGCTTGATCCTTCAACAGTCCATTATACAGGCAGAAAATAGTCAAAATAAAAAAAGCATAAAAAACAAAAAGAGAAAGAGAAATAAAATCCATCAATTTGTGAGAACCAATGTGGTGGAACAATGGATAAGTACCATGGTGAAAACCTGTCTCAGGTGCCATGTGTAGTCAGATCCACCATCTGTTTCGACCACCTTTTATGCAACATTCATTTCCTTTCCATAATAAATTCACTACCCATATATGTGCAAGTAGTCTCCTGATGACTTTACACTTCCACAATAAGATCGCATTCCCATATGAATAAGCTTACCCCATAACATTGAGCCTTATTCTAGACATAATGGTCATGTTCGTTTTCACCAAATCAACAGATAGATTGACTTTCTCAGCTTTAATCTATTCACAAGCAATTGCCAGTGAATCCCCGTTTCCACAATCAAATCGATCTTTTTCCCATCAGGATGCATCCTTCCGATGTTGGCTTCTAAATAAATCATCACATCAAACTTGTTCATGGAAAGAACTTTTGGACTAAATGATCGCTTGGTCAGGATGCCTTTTTGTTGATTTTATCTAGTGTTTCAATATGTCCTTCTCATGGTCGCCTCGATCTTTAATATCTTGGTTCGTTGTGGAAAGTGCCTATTGGAATACGTGTCATTTTGCAGTATTATATTTTTTTTATAGATTGTTAGTGAATTTATGTTCAATATTCAGTTATGAATATGTATGCCTCATTGGGGGCAGGATTCATGCATACCAAATACCTAGAAAGATCTGGGTGTACTGCATCTCCTCATGAGTAACATTGCATAGGTTCCATCATTCCTAATATCTTGCATCTTTGTTCCTAACAAACTATTTTTCTAAGAGACTAGTCCACGCAAAGGAACCATGTTACTTGTGTTTTCTAACACATGGTGCATACCTCCTCTTGCAAAATCAAACTAGGGTGTGCTCTCCAACATTAACAGAATATAAATCCCACACAAATCATATAAATAGGTTGCATTATAGTTAGGCCATATTGCATTTTGCATTTTGCTCTTGGAAAGGTTTTTGTTTATTCCCCATATCCAGCTACCTAAGTGATCCTAGCAGACCTACTTGATACACACAAAAACATTGTCCTCATGTGTCCCATTTTGCATTACATCCATGTCATTTCGTTGCATTAATTTTATCTTAGTATCATTTTAGTTTCATTCATTACATTCCTTAGGCTCATTGAGTTTCATTTTCATATCAATTAGTTTCATTTGGTTTCATTACATCTCATGTTCACTTAAGTTGCATCAAGGTTCATTTCATTGCATTTAGTTTCATTATTAGTCACATTGTCATTTCATTGCATTTCATTTTCTTGTATTTCCATTTAGTTACATTCATTTTATCATCATTACATTTATTGCATCTAGTTATGTATCATTAATCATTACATCATCTCATTAATCATTAACCATTAAAAGTTGCATTGTTAATCCATTATCTATTTTAGTCATATTCATTAATCATTATACATTACACACTTATGCATTTATTATCCATTTATTACTCATTATTCATTAATCACATTTACATAACCATTACAATTTCATCCCATCTCACATTACATTGCATATATATACATAAAATCCACTACAACTATCCATCTATAATCATTAACATGTGCATCATTAATCATCATCTACATCACATCCCTGCATCACATATATGTCAACATAATCATATAAATCCATCACATCCTGCATGTCACTCATAAAATCATAAACATCTGCATATGGAATCATAAAACATCCATAACACAAAATAGGTCCACCATGATAAATGTCCATATATATCACAAGTGTCCTATTAGGATTGGATAATACTGAGGGGGGGGGGGGGGGGGAATCANGTGAATCAGTATTATAGCACTTAATTAAATTCTTCAACCATTTAAACATTAACCATAAACTTGCAGTAAAGAAAAGAATATAAGAAAATGATACAATACTCATAACACCATATTTTATTTTTGAGGAAACCTTGGCCAAGGGAAAACCCCGGTGGGGATGGTACCCACAAGCATATACTAAAGTATAATGTCCCTATTAGGAGACCTAGCCCTGTTAGGAGCTGAATATTACATAGTACATTTCCTTTTTAAAGTAATTACAACCATGTTAAAGGTTCACAACACCCTGTTAGGGGCCAACTGAGCTTACAACTCTTACAAACTAATTCTGTTTACAAAGTTTTCTCAGTCATGAAGAAAACAAGCATCACTAGTGCTTAGATAGTTCCTTTGTAGTTCATCAATGGTCTCTATCATTCTCTGCTCTACTATTCACTCAACATATTCATCTTCTCATCATCATCATCATCTTTATCAAAAAGATCTTACATATATATCTCATAACTTTACAAAGTCGGCTCCCAATGCAAATATTACATAGTCGGCCTTCAATACAAAATACATTTAATAGGGTAAATATCAAATGCATAGTCGGTGCTCTTACATAGTCAATGTGCAGGTTATCAACAACCAAAATCCAACTCTAATTTCCTAGAGTCCATGTCATACTCTCTCAATCTTCACTACTGTCCAACTGCTCTGTATCATTGTTCTGTTGTAGTCTGTCTATCTCCAATTCTCTCTAACTCATCATAGACTTTACCAAAACCAAATCAATCTTAGGTGGAGGTCACACATACCCCATACTATCTCCCTCTAAGCTCTCTTGTCATAACTCATAGATCTGAATCTTCGATATCCAAAATACTTTTGTATCACTACTTCTATACTTAGTCAATTTCTGAATCAACAAAACTTATCTTTATAGGAATCAATCTGTAACCTAGATGTGTTTCCATAAATGAAAACCAAAAAGTGAATCACATTACACAAAATTCATCACTTGCCAACATGTCCATCATACATCAAGTCCCTCATACATCATAAATACATGTCTACACCTCAAAGCTACAAACATGTGTGTCAAAATAGTCTGATAAATCATGCTGGTGGCTGCGATGGTCCTGCACCCCCTCTCCCTCTGGGTGGATGGGGTGGAATCCCCACTAATCCTTGTGAGTTCTGGCCTTATCTCTATGACACATATCTCTTTGTATATGTCAGCTCCCTCTGTCCCTCTGGCACCACCCCAAAATATAGGCCCATATAATATGCAACCTCTCATCCTCTCCTACCTATCTCCCTGTGTGTTGCAAAAGTGTCTGTTGTCACTTGACCTACTCCCCTGGTTGTATCCACCTATCAGGCTATATCCTACTCTGCTTGGTAGGTCTTAAACCATCTCTATGCAACATCTTGCTACATTGTGAGGGCTTCTATCTGCTCCGCCATGCTGGTCTACTCTACTCTCAGGATCTCCTCATCCTGTCCCTCTATGGAGAAGTCCTTATTGTCTACTCGTGCCTGTAGTATGGCCAATGCTCTCTGTGTACTATCTTCTCAGGTGGTCTCTCTAGCTAATACCCCTTGTACATGGGTCAACTCCATCTATATGCTTCTCTTTGTGGCCCGAGAGGTGGCCAGTTGTCCATGTACCCTAGTCAGAGCTAGCAATGAGCTACTCTTTATAGCCTAAGATGTGGCTAGCATCCCATGTACTCTCCTCATCTCTATCTGCAGGTTGTCCCACTCTACAACCATAGTATCATACACCTCCTAGGCTATATAGTTTGTTGGTGTACCCTATGGTATCTATGCCTATACCTGTGGCTCCCTATACCTGAGGTCCCTATACATCTGGGATGACTGGTGGAAACCTACTGGCACCTATACTTATCCTCTCCACCTCACAAAAGATACCCTAGGCTAGACTCTCCTCCCTATGGCCCCTCCTCCATCTCCTCACTCTCCCCCATCCTCATCATCCCCATCATATCTACCACCCTCCTCCCCTCCAATTGGCTGCTCATCCGCCTACACCACGCCTGATATATTCAATTTTACTATCCTGTGTACGGCCCACCACTGTGAATACACCAGATCTACTTTGGCGTTATGCAGAGACTCTTAAGCCCTAATCCAAGCGACTCCTATCATCCTGAGCCAGGATCCCCTATCTCCTCATAGGTCTACCCATATCCCCTATATTCTCCCAACCTCCAGAGTCACCAATGGATGATAGAACCCATCTAGCACTACATCCTACAATTACCCTAACTATTTGAGCACTCGAGAAGGCATATATCTGCATATAACATATGAGGTGCGCTCTATAAGTCAGCAGTCAGTCTGAACAAATCTGAGGTAATATGAATCATAGTAATCATCCTCTGTATACACATGTTGTTGTAGATCCTGTTGACCCCATGCCTTGCACCCTACATAAGGTGTCCACTCTATTTGACCCATCTCATCTATCGTCCGACGCTAGTATCCTATTGAGTCTATCGACTCCTATGATATAGGAGGTATGTACCTGTAGGTGGAAGTCTCGTAAGCTTCTCTAGCATCCTATGTCCTGATGGGGCATATGACAGCAATGTGCTCACATGCCCACACTAATAATAGTGTATATCCTGCTCCCAGTGCCCTACCCTTACAGTAGGCACGCATATGTAAGTCATAGTACACCTACCCAAGGATGGTTTATCCCTAGTAGTACTGCTCCCCCTCATCCTCCACCATGCTACTGAGAACTTGAGCCCAACCAATTGGAAATCCATGACCCGCATGATCTGGCGTTATGTGTGCTCCGATCAATCCTACCAAACATAGTGCCACCCGCCACAACTGTGATCATACCAAGGCCACCACCCAGGACATCCACTTCTGTGTGGTGGGAATCTCAGCAAATGGTCTACCAAATGCCATCTCTATGAGAGGCTTTGAGCCCTCATAATAGTACTTGGGAATCAGTCCCCAGATCGGCACCCTATAAATCCTCCACACATCATGAAGAGTAATAGTAGCTTCCCCTGTGGGGAAGTGAAATCTCAAAGTGGTGTTGTGTTACCTCTTGATCAATGCTAACATGAGCACATTATACACTCTAAGATGGGGCCAGAGATGAACATGCTCCAGGCTGCATAGTGTGACCTATCCCCACTCCTCTGCTATCAGCTCCTGTACCAGTGCCATCAACATTGGATAGCACTCCCTTGCATGGAATGATATCGTACCATAGTTACCCATGGCAGTTAACCTTCTTTCTAAGTCTGGGGCATCAAAAAATGCCGCCTAAACCCCTATAGCTAAGATTTTTCCTTCTTTTTGTCCATCTCTAGGTCAATCAACAGAGATGTTGATTCACCCGCGCAAATGGTAGATTCACGTAGACATCAATCCATAGAGATGATGGTATAGGTCACCACCTTTTTCACCTGCGCAGACGGTGAACTAGTTTCGTTGTCTTCGCTCTATTTTCCCTCTTCTTCTAGCCCTCACAAATAGTGATCTTGCGATTCCTGTTTCAGTAGATGATGATCCCTAATTGGTTGTTTGCGAGGATGATGATCTGTCGATCGCCGTCTACACAAACAGCGATCTGGAGATCAGTGTCTCCGCTACGGGCTAGTTTTTGGTGCCTTAAGGGCATCATAAATGTCCTATTGAACATTAAATTCATAAAGGACAGGGAGTCCTTTAACTAATCACCGATGGTCCTATTTTTTCAGTTCATTGGTAGGTCCTGAGGTGCTCTCCCATCTATGAATGGTGTTGTATGTCTGCCATCTCTTCTCTCTTCTCTCATCTTTTATCTCTCTGTGAGTGAAAATGACTTCTTCTCGGGCCCTGGTGGACTATTTATAGGCCCCTTGGGACCCTTTTCTCATCTCGATCCTATTTTTTTGTTCTGTTTCTTCCTGACATGCCATGCAATTTGTCTTTCTCCCTCTTTCCGCCTTTTTCGAGAAAATTTTACAAAAAATTATTTTTCCTATTATTTCTCGAGGTGGCACACTCCTTTACCATCGTCGCCCTAGGTCTTTTTGGTCCTTCTGGGGCATCTTATTTTCTTTCCTTTGATGCGACACCACTTTCGACGTCGCATCAAAGAGGCACAAAATGTAGATGTCAAAAATCATCCTTATTTTAATTTAATTAATATTCCTGTAACATTATAGTTGATTTTAGTTAATTAAATATATTTGTTATGTTCTTCTATTTTATTTAATTAATTTTTTTTAATTAAATATAGTTCATTCTCTATAGTATTTAAATTTAATTTAAATACTATACCTTTCTAATGCATTAAATTTTATTTAATACATGGCCTCCATAAATCCCCTTTTAATAAATTTTAATTTATTTATTCCTCACATTTTCTAACAATCTTCTAAACCTTAATTAAATTAAATTAAATTTGAATTAATCTAAAACCCCACCTAGAAATCTACCCTACCACCCATCACACTCACACTTGCTAATTAATCCCACTTATTAGGCTAAAAGGGTAATTCCTACACCTTTTTAGTAACTACACATGTGTGAGCAACCCATCCCAAGGAAGCCACCCAACTTCCTTAAATGCATCCACTTTTGGTCCCCCACTCCTTTCTCCAAGGTTTTCTCACACATGTGTGAACAACCTTGAGCCACTCAAACCTTAAAGGCTTAAGTTTGACTTTTGCATGACATGTCCTTTTGCCCATGTGTCCTCCATGTGACATCTATGTGGATGCCACATGTGCTCCACCTCATCCAAGCCCTTCCCTTCCCTCCAAAAATTTATAAATAGGACTCTTGCCAAGAGAAAAACAATCACTCACTTTTGCATTGTTATCATGCTAACACAGCTATAGGTTTTTTAGTTCATTTTCATATTTTCATGCTCTTATTTCAAGTTTGAATCTAGATATCATATATTAGTAATAATGGATGAATCTTATTTTTTGTTTTCAATCTCATGCATATCATCTTAGTTTAATATTGTATTCTCAATCATGGTGAGAGCTTGAGACAAGTTTTCCAATACTTGTTCTTGAGTTCTTCACCCTTTTGATCATTTAGCTTGCATTCTTAATAATTTAGTAGTATTTAGTTTATTGTGTTGGGAGATCACACCCACAAATATCTCTAAGAGAAAATCAACAAGTCTTAGGTGCACTTGTTTGGCTCATCGAAGGTTTTGGTGTAAACTTTTTGTCTTTTAAATCTTTTACTTGAATATGCTAACCCTCATTGAATCTAATGACTAATCCTTGTGTTTGCATGTTTTAGTCATTGTTTTGGACAGGTAGGTTTCTATCACATACAACAATAATATGACAAGAATAACATGTATTCTCGCCAAGAATGCAATAGAATAGCACAAGTAGATGACTAGACTAAAACTAAATCACGTCATTCAATCAACTAGAATTGACTGCAATCATATTACAAAGGAGACTCCTTGGTTAAGTAAGCGAAGGTGATACATAGGGGTTAATATGAATATGAGAATTGTCTTAATCTCATGACATGATACATAGAGAGACAACCTATCATTCACCAGAGGTGGAAAAGTGAAAGTGTTACACATGTCCAATAAAGGGGGATCATCCTCCAAAGTGGAAAGATATTTGTGTCACACATCCACTGAAGATGGATCTAGGGAAAACTTTAAGAAACCCCCTTTAAGAAAAGGTGTAGAATACTGGCGAATCCTCCATTATTTGGGGGGGGGGGGGGGGAATTTAATATTGTTGGCAAAAAATCTTAATTTTAACAAAAAAAATATTATTTGTACTGGTGATTTTTTTTCAATTATATGAAATTTCTATAAAATCTTGGTGAATCTTTCATTATTGAAAAAAATTGTGATGACAGGCACACATACCAAGAAACCATTATTATTCGATGGGGGTTTGGGGGTAGCGCCCCAAAGATGGGAACCAACCCTACTTTTTATAACAGTTGGATGATCCCATATGGATGGGAGGAATTCTATTTCGGGCCAAGGTTTAAAAGGACATAAAGATTCCCCCAAAAGTCTCTGAAATAGAGACACACGTCAAATCTATTTTGGGACAAATTTTTCAAAGTCATAGTGTTTCATTGAAAGTCTCCAAAATAGAGACACATGTCACGAAACATGTACCCTAACCTTAAATATCGACCACGTATTGGGAAATATGGTTGTCAATTATGACAAGCTTTGGAAATTGTAGGCGAAATGTTTCAATTTATAGTGCCCAAAAATTAATTTTATTGGCAATATTGTGATAGAAAAGGATAAATATACATAAACCAATAGGCGATGGGCCTGGGCATTCGACCCAATATTTATAAAGTCCAGGAGACATGGACAACCTGATTTACACATTATATTCACCAAATCTCAGGTCGCAGACATGAGAGATTCGCCAAATGGCAAATATTCACCACTAAAGTTTTCCCTAGATGGATCATCTTCCAGTGTGGAAAGGTGTTTGTGCAACACATCCATAAAAGGTGGAAAAGTGACAAAGTGATAAGTCCACCAAAGGTGGAAGTCCCACTTTAGATGGAAAGGTGATAATGTGATGACACCAAAAGAGGGAATATTTCTATGTGGTCCCTAAGTAAACTTAAGCAGCATATGTGTTTAGAACCTAGGAGAATGACTTACTAGGTGCAAATTTTAAACACTGCAACAATTAGTAACTATAATTTTGGCTTTGTTATTTGTTGGCTTTGTGTAGTGGCTCGGTGGGTAGGTAGCACTTGTTAGCTAACTATTTTAGGGGAGCATTTTTGGTTTTAAAATGGGGTTGGATTTGCAAACTAATGATAGAGAAACTGAAGTTGGATATGGTTGTAACTATTTTTGTGTTATATTTTTTGTCTATGGATCAAGGAAATATTAATGATATATTTTTTATATTTATAGATTATAGTTTCTAAGTTTGTTCTCGTATTTTTTTGTTTCTAGTTTATTGTTATGATTGCTTCAATTTTAATCTATCTCATATTTTTGTGAGCTACATCATCTTCCATAAAAGGGATTCCAATGAGTTTCTTCCAAAATGGACTCAAAATGGATGGCATCTCCAAGCCATGGGTAAAAAAAATTTGTAGACACCCAAAAATGGACAGACTTGTGAACTCACATTTAACTATTAATTATTTTTCTATTAACTAAATGGTTCTTTAACTATTTAATTAATCGTCTTAATTCTGCTATGTCCTAATCTTTTCATCACTTAATCATTTATTAATATAAAATAAATAATTAATTCTATTTAATTAATTTCACCTTATTTAATTGGTCTTTATCAGTCAATTAAATTCAATTTCTAAATTCTCATAGTTTAAAAAATTATTTAAATTAGCTAATTATTTTTTCTCAATTAAATTAATAACCCAAAATTATTTTAATTTAATTTCTGACTAATCTCTATTTAATTTCATTTAATTCCACTTTCTTCTAAATTGAGTTTTTTATTTAGCTTTAATTCTAGAAACTTCAAAAAATTAGAGAAAAATAATTTCATGAGAAATTGAAAATTCTGAAAACCAAAAAGAGCATTAAATTAATTAAATCATTTAATTATCCTCAAAATTGGAAAATTAAAAATCATTCTTTTAATCAAAAAATCAATTGGTTTTTGGAAACTGGTTTTCTCCAAATTGATTTATATTATCTTCTTTAGTTTTTCTCCTCAAAATAGGAATTTCTTCATCTTCACTCCATCTCTAATTATCTCATCCGTTCAATCTGCTTTTATAGGATCAATCTCAATCGTCGATCAGTCTGAAACCTTTATATAAACCCTCTTCTTGCTCATTCGAAAGGACCCCGATTTTGAATTTGTAAGCACAATCTTTATGCAAGTTTTTCTATGTGAATTGAAATCAACACATCAATCATTTTATAATATTTCTCGAATCTTCCAGGTCAAAGCATTGTCAGTATCAACTATGAGCGCCATTCAAACAACGTTTCAAGAGAAGAAGAGATAAATAATAGAGGGTTGAATTATCTATTTGTTTGCGCTTAATTATTTATTTGATTTCCAATAGATTAGATTTCATTTATGTTGTTTGTGGGGTTTTATGTTAATTATTAGTTCGTTCTTTGATTAGTGTGGTGTTATTAATCCTCTATTTGAGATTGTGCATATTTTACCCCATACATTTTGGTGAACGTGACATGAACATTCCAAAAATCAGATAAATTTGTCTTTTATATTTGCATGTAGGTTTTCTTTGTTGATTTGTAGTTGCATGTAGATTTTCAAAAAATTGATCATATCTCCTAAACGGCTTCGAATTATTCTATAAAATTTTTACTGTAAGTTGGGGATGGTATCAGGAGCCTACAGTCCACAAATCATATTTTTCTAATTAATTTTGTGCAATTTATAAATTTTTAATGATTTTTCACAATAAAAATTAATTTTGGGCGCAAATCAGCGAATTTCTCTAAAACATTTACATTTCTGGAACCTCTTGAAAATATAAAGGGGGTATGTTCTTTATGTTTTTAATTTTAATGAGAAATAATTGTTGAACAAGTATATTTTTAAAAACTGGTATGTTTCGATAAATTGGGTCCCTAGGACACAATTAAGGAATTTTTTTAAAATTCTTGCATTTTTTGAAAGCTCGCTGATTTTTAGTAGGGGTTACTTATTTCTATTTTTTTGTGGGCCAATAATATATCTAAAAATTGGATCTTTATGACTAAATCAAAAGCATAAAAAAATCAAGGTGCACTTGTCCTAATTTCAATTGATTTGTATGCTTATCCTTGGTAAATTTTGGATTCGCTAACCATGATAATTTTCCTTCACCTTGGATATTTTTGTGATGGACTAATGTTATTAAATTTGTTGTGGATGCTAAGGAGCTGGAGCGTTTTCCCAGGTAAAAGTATATCAAAAATGCACATAAACATCAAACAAAGTGCACGCTAATAGCCCTTTTATTTCAAGCATTTTTCTTTTTATGTGGAATTTTCAAGTTTTAATCACATATCTTAATTAGGAAAGACCTCACATGTCTGTGAACAAAGTCAGTAGGCCTATACTCTCCCCTCTTTTGGGTGATCAGAATGTCAAACCTGATGGAGCTCCCCCTAGTCTAAAGGTCTTGGTTAATTAACCTCATGTATATTGTTCTTGTAAGTTAAGAGTAGTAGGGATATGCACTCACCCTTATTAGGGTGATCAAACTCCTAGACCTTTACTTAGTTTCATTTCTATGCTTTTAGTAGGTAGATTAATCTGAGCCTTAGGAGCGTACCTCCCAAGATTTTCCTTAGCGAGGCCGGTGAGAGGGAAAGCCCAAAGTGGGATACAACTACTTCAACACTGGGAATCCAACCCACTCTAAAATAAAATGCCTTCATCCTTAATTGGGTGAAGGACAAAGAGCATGTAATAGCCTTCCTCTAGTAATCCTCACTGATTGCGCAAAACATCCCTAGTGTTGGTGGGAAGCTCTCGAAAGAGAGTTAAAATAAATATCTTTGAACGCAGTCCTTGCTAGAACCTAGTTACGTAGTAAGCCACCTTGTTAGCCATGTTGAACCAAACTGACCTTAGGTAGATTTTCTAGAATATCTTTTTGTGCAATACTTGTGAAAACAATCTGGAACATATACTCAGTGTTTATCTCTCATGACTATTGATTAGAGTGAATGTTATGCTCATTTTTTTTATTACATACAAGTTTCATGTTATAAGTGTCATCAAAGCAGCCTTAAAATTAGATTTCAAAAGTTCATTATCAAGAACCCTAGGTCCTTAGAACCAAGAGATCACAATCAAACATCAACAATCTTAACCATAGAGATAATCCTTTCTCTATTAGACTTCAATTCAAAAACATAATTTAATCTTGGAATCATTGCAACAACATTTTGAAAAACACTCCAAACACTTCAAACCAATAGCAAGATGTCTCTTCCATACCCTTTTGGTCAGAGACCAGTCATCAGATCTCAAACAAGGAACAACAAAGATGAATTGTATGTCAACTTGTTTCATCCATACAAATAAGAGAAAGAACCCAACTACTATGATGACATAGACACTTTTGTCTATTCATAATGTCACCCCAAGTTGGAACACTAACAATGAAAAACTAACATTTTGATGCAACAAGTGTAAGAACTGCAAACTCAACTAAACGATCTTCAAAATCAAATTAAACTAAATTATTACACTATAGAGGACTTATATCCCTACCATATTGATTATATGTCTCCAATCACATCATATGTCAATGAACATCCTCTTATTTCCTCAAATCTACCACCAAGGATTTCCCAATCAAACACAATTGCAAACATGTCATCCTTTGGACATCAATCAAACATAATCATTAATAAACTATTTTAGCACATGTTCAATCAACAAAAGACTTACACCATTAAAATTTCAATGTGGTATCACAAACAAGATTGACCAAGCAACAAAAATTCCAACCTAATCATTTCAATTATTTGCGTCAGAAACTAGCTCAAAATCATCATCTTATTGTTGAACAAGGTCAAAATAATCTTCCCATTTCTAGTAATGGAACATTCCAAAATAATCACACCAATGACACATTTGCCTCTCCCATGAAGAATTTGTCCCTCAAGAATCCTCCATATTTCCCACCAGTTCTTCATCTCCTGAAGTGTTACAAGAGTAATATTTTTCATTTCCATTGGATGATATATATAGTGACGAGACCTCCTAAGGGCTATCCATAGTGGATTTCCAAGTTAATCCCTTTTATGCTAAAATTCCCTTCTACGCTTCAACTATCCTAGATCCAATGACACCATGTGCTCCATTCCCACAAAAACCTACTCTAGAGAGCCTCATTCAAAGTCCTCCCTCATGTCAAACTATTGAACCCTACCAAGAATCCACCATACATATTCCAATTGATACCCCATGTCAAGAGGGTGTATCAAATCATAAAGAAATGAGTCCTAAAATATATCAAGATCAAGATCCCAATAATGACCAAACATGTCCAATTTTTGACCAAGAACCCATGTTTCTAGAACCCAATGATGATCCTACCATCCATGTACATCCTATTAATGAGGATTCCCATTTATCCCAAGAAAAAAGTTCCCTTCCAATTCTTATTGACCTTCCACTTCCTATTCCTAAGCAAGATCATGACATCCTTTCCATTTTTCCAAATGATTCCATTCATATTCGAGAGAAACCCCCTTAAACTGGAGTCTCATAGTCCTCTTCCAAGTAAACATCAAAGTATCCCTTCACCTTCATGTCCACCACAAGATCCCATAATCCCCCTACATTCTTATCATGATCCTACCATTCCTTCATCTGCATGTCCTACTCCTGCATATTATCCACAAGATCCTATCCTACCAAGTAATCCTATCATTCCTCCTATTCCATCACAAGATCCCATTATTCCTCTCAATCCCCCTCATCATCCCAACACATTTATACAATTTGTTCATGAACTCCATAAATTTCAAATGGATTCCTCTACTTCCATCTGGTCTGGTCTACTTCATGATCCTATTGTTTCTTTCATATCATATCCACCTCAAAATGCACTTGCATCTAGTAGAAAGTATCCTACTAGTCAAAGCAAGCATTACCAAGTCAAAGGCTTAGACCTCCACGAACAAAGTACATTAAAACCTTCATATCAAATAAAATTTTGAAGGTCATGGCCTCCATAACAATTCTCATTATCAATATGTTGGTATCCCTTCAAAATCCAAATCCAAACATTTACCTTCCCCTTCATCCCTTCCATCCATCTTAGGTCCATATATTCCTCCATCCACTAGTTCACAATCCACTTCTCCTTTCCTAAATCAATTTCAACAAAGACATACATCTTGGAGAACCTTCCACAAATCCAAAAGGCCTTTATACAACTCTTATCCATCCATTAATCACATTCCCCTTTCAAGCAATTTGGATGCCAAACATAAGTTCCATAAGTCAAGCAATCCACATGGAGTCAAGTATCAACATGTCCATTCTAAACGACATGTAAAAACAAAGAAAAATATGATCCAAAAGGAAAAAGAAATGTCCAAAAGGCCACAAAGTCCCCTTGAGCAAAAAATTAAGTCAAAAACTATATGGGTTCCTAAATCTCTTATAGAAACAATGCATTCCAAGGACCTACAAAAGAATAAAAAATCAAAATCCATGTAGATTCCTTAGAGGCTTATTGAAGCACAGTGTCCCAAAGAAAAATCCAAGTTGGCATCCAAGATTGATATCCCTCCATCTAAACGTCTCCAACCTTCCAATTCCATTTTGTGTCCTTATGTCCCAAAATTCATAACCATTCCTCCATCAAATCCAAAATCTCCTTATATTTCATCAAATACAAAATCTCATTTTCTTCCATCACTCCATCACTCCATCACCCCTCAAGGTGTGTGCTAATGTTGTTCTTTCCCACATGTCCATCCACTCAAAATCAAGTCTTTTCACAATCCCTTCATTATCCAACACATTTATTCTAGCCTTTCATTCAACCTATCCAATCCTTTACATAAACCTCATCCAATAATCCCTTTCACCTCCCTTTGTCATTGCCCTGCCAACATCTTTGAGAATACCACCAAAATCTATGGTCCATTGTTTCATTTGTTTCAAAATCACTATCCAAAGAAAAAGATGTTTGATTCCTTCCTCTATGAGCTATCATGAGTCTTCATCTTCCAAAAAAAAGTTGTTACCTTGATGAAAACCTGGAAAATAGGCGTCTTGGTAACACAAAATAAAAATAAAAAAATAAAAATAAAGAGAAATAATTGTCCACTTGTGAAAACTTGGCAAAAGTGCACTTTGGGAAAGTACCATGATGAAAACTTGGCAAATAGGCATCACCTATAATCTATGAACTTCTTGGATTTCATACTTGGGGGCAGGCTTCTTTCACATTTCTCTATCATATCATATCCCTTTCATTTACTTCATTATCCTATGTCCCTAATATCCATTATCTCATCAACATCCATATTTCCCTTTTCCCAACTTTTATCTTGATAAGGCTAGGAATATCCCTAGAAGCATCACATGTCCTATCTACTTCATTTTGTCCATGTCCCTTTGGTCCATACCCCTTATCATGTCCACATCCCTTTGGTTCATATCTCTTATCCTATCCACGTCCCTTTGGTCCATGTTAGATTAATCACTTATTAATTAAATCATGTTGATTTAATTAGTTAAGTTGTTTTATTACTCTTTAGTGCTTAAACTTTCTCTTAGGTGCATTAATAATTAGTTATTTTATTAATTATTAATATGCAACCTAGATTTTTAGGCTTTAGGGTTTTGTTCACCTTTATAGGTTGAACCTTGTAATTCTTTTTTCATTATCTCGGATTATAATTTTGCTCTCTCATTTTGAGTAACTTCTGAGTTCTGCTTTTTCCTCTTTTTGCTTCTCTCTTGTAACAGGTTACTTGCATGCAGGTATTCTTGGCATTCTGTGGATTTGTATCTCTCAAATCCTACATGGTATTAGAGCCACATTGCTGCTGCCTAGTTTGGTGTTTTTGAAGTAATGATTTGAGGGTGAAAACTGTAGCCTTTTAGGATTTTCTCTTCAATCTGAAAGAAGCACATTTTTTTAGTGCATTTTGAGCCCAAACAGACCTCACCATCGCACCCAGAAGGCCCGGGAGATTAGTTTTTCACATAAAGTTTTCCATTTTTTGCTACAGTGACCTATGGGAAAAAATTATCTCTCCTAGGTCGTACGACACAAATTTCGAGGACAAAAAAAAATAATGTTTCCAAATGTTTGTTGAAAAAAGTCTTTTTACAAAAAAAGGAAAAGGTGCGTACCTTTTCAAAAGTACCCTCATGTGCACCAAGGTACGCATATGCAAACAGTGATGTCAGTGGCTGCAAGTCACAGATGGTGATTAAATTTGACGGTCATGAAACTGTCACACAGTTTTGACACTTCTTCAAAAAAGGTAGCCTTCAGTGTTTTGGCCATATCTTGAGCATACAGGGTCAAAATTCAAAGTGCCATATACTGTTGAAAATCTTTCAGAGCAGGTTCTCCTCTCGTGGTTTTAGTATGCATATTTGGCCGTTTGAGTGCCTATTTTCAGCATCAAAGTTGTGGCTTCCATTTCCCTCCTCCCTACACCAAGCTTTTATCTAAATGTAGTAAGGTCAGATTTCTCAGTTTGTTTTTCATTTAAAAGAGTTATCATGGGTTTTTCTTCTCACCCTTCAGTTGTTATTTTGGAACGAGGTAATTATGAGTCATGGCAAAAGGGTATACTTACACATTGTAGGTGGCTTAATTTTTTGCCTTATTTGTATGATCTCATACCTAAACCAACCACTTCAAAGGGAAAATTAGCATGGGATATTGTTAGAGATCACATAGTAGGACTTATATTGTCTAGTGTTGATCATGACTTTGTGTTGGCTATATCAGACATTGATTATCCTCACCCACTTTGGACACGTCTTTGGGAAAGGAGACCCTAATCTCTCTCCATTCCCAGAGAATCCTGCTTCAGATTATCTCATACCCATTGCTTTGAGAGAGAATACACCCTTGATCATGATACTTTAGAGGGGCTTGAGTATTTAGACACCCTTACATCTTCTGATGGATCAAAGGCTTGTCTCACAGTTCCTACTCTTTAGAATGAGACTTCATCTACATCTCTTGTTGTTCTTGATTCAATGCAACAAGGCATCATTCACCTTCCAAACATAGCTACTTTAGACTCTTATCTTGCAGACATATCCTTCTTGTTTGTTGAGTCTTATATTGCAGATTTGGACGATTATTTTGAGGACATTCATCTCCTCTACCTTGAAAGTCAAGTTATCACTTTTCACCCACCATTATCAGTGCATTCAGCAGTTGCATTTCAGGATTCTCCACATCAGTTTGGATTTGGCATCATTTGTTTCAGTTCAAACAGAGAGATTCTTTAGCATCTGATCATAGCACACATCTTATGTCAGATTGGCTCATCACTCTTCACAGGGTTTCTTCAACATTGTCCTTTGGATCTGTTTCTTCCCAAGGGGAGGAATATCATTTTCCGCTTCAAGATCTCCTTTTGGATTCTACATCAGGCATCTACCATTGTGACATGAGTTTTTTCATTCTGGGGGGACTTTAATGTCTCATCCCTCTCTCATGGGGGGGTTGGTTGTACTTATGGTCTTGAGAGATTCTCTTGAGCCATTTCTTTTCTACATTTTTCTATCTCTTTTTGGAGAGGGGTTTTTCCCACTGGGTTTTCTTATTTGTCTCCGATTTACAGAGATTTCCTTGTATTGGGTACCTGATCAGGATTTGTTGCCGAGACCCATTTCTTGCTTTCTTAGTTGTGCTAGGTTAGCTTTCCCCTTACACTTAGCTTAAGGGGGGTGTTAGAGTAATCACTCATTAATTAAATCATGTTGATTCAATTATTTAAGTTGTTTTATTACTCTTTAGTGCTTAAGCTTTCTCTTAGGTGCATTAATAATTAATTATTTCATTAATTATTAATGCGTAACCTAGATTTTTTAGGATTTAGGGTTTTGTTCACCTTTATAGGTTGAACCTTGTAATTTTTTTTTCATTAACTCGGATTATAATTTTGCTCTCTCATTTTGAGTAACTTTTGAGTTCTATTTTTTCCTCTTTCTGCTTTTCTCTTGTAACAGGTTACTTGCGTGCAGGTATTCTTGGCATTCTATTGATTTGTATCTCTCAAATCCTACATTCCATACCCATTATCTTGTCCACATCCCTTTGGTCCATATTGTCTATCTTATCACAACCTTCAATCTATTTCCCTTCCCCTTGTCCATTCTTGATCTTGCTTTCCCTATTTATGTCCTATCATTATCCTATTGAATTCCCTTTTTGGATCTTGATAGAAAATAAGGATGTTAAAATGAAAAATATTTTTTTAACATACTCTTGACATGTCCACTCTTGTAAACCACATACCATTCAATGCATTGTTTCATTATCGTATCTTGTCATGTCTAACCCAAAAGCTTGGCAAAGAAATGTTATCACATCCTGTGGATAGTCCTTGGTATCCAAACAGCTTCAAGACATATTAAGAGACCTTTAGAATTCATCCATCTGCCACATCCATCAATCCATAATTCCCTTGCCTTGCTAGACACTGGGGGCAATCTCAAAAAGTCTTGAAAAAATCATAAAAAGAGCAAAAAGTCCTAAGAAAATCCATAAAAATTTACATAAAGTCCTGAAGAAATCCCTAAAACCATAAGAAAAAGTCATGAAAAATATCCAAAACATAAGAAAAAGTCATGAAAAATATCCAAAACATAAGAAAATGTCCTGAAGAAATCAACCAACCAAAAAAATTAAAACACATCAAAATCCTATAGTAAAATCATCTATGCCACAAAAAGCAAAGAGCGGCGATCAAGCATCAAATAAAAATCAAAACAATGAGCTTCATAAATTGGAAATGAACTCGTGAGACTCATCTTTATCAATAATCTAATATGTCATCAATCGATCAAAATGAATCAAATCAAATAAAATTTGTCAATCAATTAACTTAGATAGTGACGGATAAACTCGAAACCAGACAAATCGGTCTTATATGGGTAGTCCATTCCTGACACATCTACAATCAAACATCAAAACCAAGCCAATCAAGGAACAATAAGGTTGTTGACTAGGTTATTCATGTCAATATATTGTTAATTTATCTTTCACGATTGTGTTCTTATGCTCCTCAAGGATACCACTGAGTTGTAAGAGAGACTATCATGGATCATAATCTTGTTTTATTTGTTTTTTGTTTGTGGAGTGTTTCAATTCAATTTTGGGGAAAGGATGATTCTGGATAAATACAATAGGATCCATCACACATCTAGCAGCCACACATTTCCATGATCTGAGTTAATCCCTAGAAGAGAATTGAACATTCCTTGTCTTTTATTGGCTTGTTACTATCATATGTATTAGTTGTATCCAGATGGTCAATATCTGGGTGCATACGTATCTCATTCTTTTCAAATAAGGTGCAATGATGAATAAATGTTGAAACAAAAATATGGAAAATACTTGGTTACATCAATCATGTTGATCACAATGAACTTCTTTTTCTTACTAATTTCTTACTAATTTTCTTCTAACTAACACATGCATGTACTTAGATACATTGTACATTTTAGGTTTGCATTCATTCTATTGCACAATAAAACAAAACAAAACATGTGCATACATCATACATGGTAGATCATAGAGTAAGTGCATCATAAAAAACATATAGTCAATGCATCTATCACATCATAAAAATCAAATAGAAATGCATCCATGAATAAGGCATCATGCATCCATATGTCATCATCATAGGAAAGTAAACATCATACATCAAGGGATCTACATAATTCAAATCATATAAAGTGCATATAATCATATTCATCTCATAAAATTGCATTATCATATAAGACCAAACATGTAGAAATAAGTTGCATGTCATGTTGAAGCATATCATAAGTCAAAAACATGCATAAGCGCAACAAAAAAAAGATGCATCTCATATATCATGTTTCTAAGTACAATGGGAGCTCTTAAGTCTCTCAAAAATTCAATAAAATGTCTACAATATCGATACAAAATGGTACAATAATACAATAAGGGAATGTCAACAATTTCTACCCCCATCCTCGCCTCTAGGCTGGCGAGGGAGTGGCATCTGAGATCCTATCCCACATTGTTGTGTAGGATCCTGGTGAGCTTGGAGTGGGTGAGTTGATACACCACTACCTTGTGACATATGTAATATTCTAGATCTTTGAGAGGCAGTATAACTAGGCACATGTTGAGAAGAATAAATGACATCCTCATAATGTCGGCACCAATACTCTATCTCTCTCTAGGCCTCCTGACTTGATCTCCATAACCAATCCATAGCATCTATAAGGGATAGATCTTGAACATTATCGAGATAGGCTCTCACCTCTATGTGAGCATGTCTCTCCCTCTCCTCTATTGCTATCACCCATAACTATTGGAAGCTACAATTGAAACAATTTTTATATTTTCATTGATGTCAAACCTTAATTGGTAAGACACTTGCTATCTAGTAAAGTGCCATATCAGATGATTGATGAAGAATATTTGAAAAGAGGAGATAATAAGAAGACCTGGTGAAATGGATGAGTTATGAGAAACTTCAATGGGTACTTGATTAGATTTCACATTGGGAAGATAATGTTTTGTTTATCTTTAACACCAAGTGAGGCTTAGAAGACTAAAAGCTTAGTCTTGACCGAGAAAAAGAGCAAAAAATTAAGGAACTCATGTTTATGTCGAGTGATGTGAGTGTCGATGGAGCACAGTATATTCGAAGAAAATATAGTGTCAATCGAGCATCAATATTTATCGATTTGTCTACTGATGACCGAGAAGAAGAACATAGTGATGATCGAGTGTCATTATTTTACAGTTTGAGAAAGATTTGAGATCTCAGCCAACATAAGTGAATTCTTTGGATATGTAAAATGTATTTAAGATAAGGATGAACGTCGTGGAACATTTAATGAGCATTTAATGTATGATTAACCATTACTATGTATGGATTCAAGGAGTTTTGAGATGCATCTACAAGGTAGAAGAAGAATGAAATGTTGGAAGGATTTGTTGGATCTAAAAAAACCCTAAGATCTATGGTGATTATTAAGAGGCTAAATATCGAGCTACCTAATTAGAGAGGTATAAGATTAACCTGATTGCAGGTTATGTGTGTGAGAGGTTGATTCAATTGATTGGAAAATCTAAGCAGAAGGAAGAGAAGGTTGAGAAGAGCAATATAGAATTGTGAAGTGGTGATTTCTTGACAAATTTCCAAGTAAATATGAGAGACAGAGATGACAATGGAGGCCACTCAGTGAATTAGCATTTGAGAGAAAGTGGATCTATATTTGCAAAGTGAGTTGTATATTTCAAATCAAAATTATTATTACTTTCTAACCATTGTATCAGTCAAAATCCTTTAATCAAGGTTGACCTAACAAACATATTGTAAATCCTTTAATCAAGGTGGAATTCTAATGGAATGATCTAAGTCCTTGAACAAGGCTCACTATAAACAGGGTGATTAAATCCTTTAGGGTCACACCTAATAGTGTGTATTGTAACCTTTAATAGGGTTGGTTCCTCACAAATCTCACTTTAGAAGAGTGAAAGATTGGTAGCATGTTACTAGTGGTTTTTCCCATATTGGATTTCAATGTTAAATCTTGGTGTCATACTTGTATGAATGTTATTTGATGTGTTTATTGTTAAGATATTTATATTTGTTAGGATTAGATAATACTGAGAGGGGGGTGAATCATTATTATGGCACTTAATTAAATTCTTCCACCATTTAAATATTAACCATAAACTTGCAGTAAATTAAATAACATAAGCAAATGACACAGTACTCATAACACCATATTTTGTTTTCGAGGAAACCCTGGCCAAGGGAAAACCCCAGTGGGGATGGTACCCACAAGCATGTACTAAAGTATAATGTCCCTGTAAGGAGACCTAGCCCTGTTAGAAGCTGAATATTACATAGCACATTTCCTTGTTAAAGGAATTACATCCTTGTAAAAGGTTCACAACACCCTGTTAGGGGCCAACTGAGCTTACAGATCTTGCAATATAATTTAGGTTACAAAGTGTTCTTAGTCATGAACAAAAACAAGCAACATTGGTGCTTAGATAGTTCCTTTAATGTTCTTCAATGATCTTTGTCATTCTCTACTCTGCTATTCATTCAACAACTCATCCAACTGTCCACTAACCACTTACCAACATTTCACAACATCTATCTTTATCAAAAAGATCTTACATATATATCTCACAACTTTAGAAAGTTGGCTCTCAATATGAATATTACAAGTATTACTAAGTCGGCCTTCAATACAAAATAATTTAATATAGTAAATACTAAATGCATATTTTTCACTCTTTCATAGTCAATGTGGATGTTATCTACAACCAAAATACAACTTATATTGTCTGGAGTCCAAACCATACTCCCTCAATCTTTGCTACTGTCAAATTGCTCCGTTTCAATGTTTTACTGCAGTCTGTCAGTCTTCAATTCTTTCTAACTCACCATAGACTCAACCAAACCTAAATAGATCATAGGTGGAGGTCATACATACCCCATACTATCTTCCTCTAATCTCTCTTTCCCTAAATCATCGATCTTGATCTTTGGAATCCAAAACACTTTTGTATCTCTGCTTCTACACTTAGTTGATTTATAAATCATCAAAACTCATCTTTACTAGAATTGGTCTGAAACCTAGATGTTTTTCCATAAATGACAACCAAAAATTAAATCACATTTACACAAAATTTATTACTTTCCAACAATCTCTTCCTTTGGCATTGATGGAAACACTTAAGAAAAAAATTTGAATAAGTGTTCCAACAAATTTGTCTCCTCTATAATCTTCCTTTCTTTTTCCTTTTCTCCTTTCTTTTCTTCTCCTATATAATTTTTTATTATATATGTATCTATATTTTTTTTTCTTCTCTTCTCCCCCTTTGACAACAATGACAAAGGTGCATATACAATAATAGGTTTTAGTTCTTGCTCACCAGTTTCAAAAAATCCTGAAAGGAATCTTCCAAGATCTTCACTTTTGCAGTCCATGTTTTGAACAAAATTTGGCTAATGTGAATTAAGCCATTTAGTGAAAATGATGTGGTCTCAGCTTCTTTCAAGTTTGTGGGCATAGATTTATCCAATCAATCTATCACTTTCTCCAAGTCTGAGAGATGAACTTCAAGTATTGATAACTTAGGAGTGATAAAGCTTTTCAGCAAATTGAATCTTGTCAATACTCTCCCTTTCTCATTATCTAATACACTAAGTTTAGCCAAAATCCTTGTGACTTCTTTGTCTAACTTTTTTTTGGATTGTTAAGATGTTTCACAACCATCCATCATACTATTCAGAGTTGCCCTCTCTTTGGCAATAATGTCTTCTACATTCTGAACATGCCTTATTGGATTCATGCAATAGCTAAAGAATTTTCTCCCATGTCCAATGCAGTTCCTTGCATTTGTCAAGAAAGTTTTCACAAGGCCTAGATCCCATGTGATAGATTTGTAGACTTCTGTTAGCTTCTTCTCTGAGTATATCTTCTCAGCTTTTTCCTCTGCTATCTTCAACAAGTTCTCATAGTTCCCATCAAATTCATCAAGTGTGATTCTCATATTTTCAATGTCATCTTTATTCTGAAAAATAAGGGGTACAAGAAGAAAAATTTTTACATTATCAATTTCTCTTTTTATTACCTTTTCCTTCTTGTCTCCTTTCTGTTTCAATCTTTCCTTTGCTTTGTTCAAAGCAGTAAATGCCAATTTTACTAATTCTACTTCATCCATGTTGTCAACATTTACATCACTGCTTGCCAACAATGAAATGGATGATGTGTATACCTCTTTCTTTTCATCCTCTTTCTCATATGTTTCCTTTTCTTCTTCATTTTTCTCTTCTTCCTTCTTATGTTCCTATTCCTTCTTCTATTCAACCTCATCTGCCACAGAAGTATCCATGTTCCCTAAAAAAGGGTCATTTTCATCTTGAGAGGTGTCCAGAGTTACTGCTACACCAGAAATATAAAAATTTGGTGGTGGATCTACTTTTCTCTTCTTAGTATATGTCTTTGTTGCTTTAGATCTCTTACCCATTCCCAATTGTGTGGGCAAAGTGGTCTTAGGAGGTGAGGGCTTGTTAGAAGAAGTAATCATTAGAATTTTCTCCAGTGCCTTCTGAGTTTCCTTAGTGACTTCATCATATTTCCTCGCCATGATTTTCAATAATCTCACCTTGGTCCTTAGTAGAGGTTTTAGTTCCTTGTATATTTTATCCCTTTCTTGGACTGATATCACAGGCAGCATGTTATCAATTTCTTGGTTTCTGATTGTATCATCTTCAATGTGTGCAACATGTTTTCTTATCTCCAATCTCCCATATAGGTCTATGGGTATGCTTCCTTCAAATTTTTACAGTGTCTTCTTGAAAGTAAGTAGGTGCTCTATCACAATGTCCTCAATTTTAAGTTTGTCTGCTTCTTCATACCTGTTATAGTATTTATCAAGTGTAACCAATTTTCCTTGTTCTAGTGCTCTCTTCTCTAGCATCTTTAGGTCAGGTTTCCAAATGTGTTTTTCTGCTTTCTTCTATTCTCCTGCTATGCTCTGATCTTTTGGTGATGTTTGTGTGCTTGATCTTGTAACTCTAGAAGTGATATTTTTAGCTTGTGGTGTTTTTTGTTGAGGAGGAGGTGTACTGTCTACCATAATTACCTCAGGAGTGGGAGGGGTTGTAGTACTTCCACTTGCTGGTCTAAGTGATCTATCTGTCATCTTCTTTTTTACTTCTTTTAGTTCCTCTTCTGTCAATCCAACTTTAACATGCATTCACGTACAAGATTCTCTATCTTTCTCTTCCTCATACCTCTAGTATGTTCTTCTCCTACTTTTGCTGACTTTTACTCATAAGTTTCCCATCTTTCCTCTGTTGTATCAATCTCTGATGCAAGGACATGCTCTACTTTCATAGTAAGTACTTTAGAACTTACTTCATAAACCATGGGATAACACCATTTCTTCCTAGGTATGACTTCTTCAAAGCACACACAATCAGTTTCAACCATGAAACATATTGTATCTTTGTGTTTCTCAACAATGTCTTCATGTATTATGTATCTTGTCTTCATCTGTCTTTGTAGTATCTTGATTATACCAAATAGTTCACCATCAACCCAAGTAGCATTCTGTCTCTTGTAGCTTTGTGAAATCAATATGCCATTAGGTAGTCCAAATTTCCAGCCACTAGGATGTAAGCTAGGAAAATTTTGCTCAATATGAATGAACATATGCATCAACAATGAACCAAATCTGAAGGTTTTCATTTTGTCCTTCTTCATAAGCTTCACATTCTCAAGGAATTGTTGTGCCATAATTTCACATAGATTATACTGTACATTCTCTTTCACCATTCTCCATGCCATCATAATTACCCCAGCAGATACTGAATAAGTTCTGCTACTGTAGTAGAACTTGTACCCAAGTATCATCGTAATCAATCTTACATCTTGCTTAAAGATGTCATTTATTGTCATTGCATGTCTATCCCATTTGGAATGAGTTAGGGTTTCAACTTCTTTCTTCACATGTTTCTCCATAATAGGGATGACTCCGGTATTGTCCAATCCAGTGATCTCGTGGATTAGGTCACTAAAAATCTTCACAGGGTGGTCACCAATCCAAATAAACTGATCATGAACCCTACTTAATAGCATTTTGAACCATTCATCTTCATTGAACTTGCATAAATCTAGAATTTTCATTATGCTTAGTTGATTAATATGTTTGTATTCTTCTCTCATGACTCCATTGTTAGTCATATACTCCATCTCAGTTGATATATCATCAATTCCTAGTATGTCATACTTGCAATGTATGTAAGCCCTATTATCATCTACGTGTAACACACCATAAGGGGTTTGGGAAAATGCTCCCTCTGGATCCTCTTCACATGATTTGAACAGGTGTTTCTTAAACTTATACCTAGGTCGATATGTAACATCAAAAATAATAGGTGCATCCATGGCTAGCTAATGTTAATACCTTTCTTCCACTGAATTATGAGTTTATCCTTCAATTGATCAAGCACGACCAATGTAGAATAATCTAAACTTCTCTAATTTCTGATTTCCTTAGCTTTCTCTTCATCAAATGGTGATTTATACAAGTTTAAGTTATGAATTTCACTTTCACTTAAAACTGTCTAGTCAGCTGTTAGATCTCTCAAACAAAATATATGTGTCAGTTGATGTTGCGCTCTTAGATGTGTACTTCATGATGTCGTCCAAGCTTATACCCAAGCTCGCACAAGCTCAAACCATGAATTTCAGGGCAAAATATGTTCTAATGTGTGTATCCAATGCTCCCCCTAAGGCCATGATCGGCCAATTAGGTCGATTATGTCTTGCTACCATCAGGAGAAGATCCAGTAGCCTCTACTGACTCTCCCTGAACTGATGTTTCACTTTTTTCTTTGATCTTCCATATCTTACCATTGTTGCTATCTTTTTCCTTCTTAAAACAACTTTCAAAATCACTCTTCAAATCTGCAACACTCTTACTAATATCATTTCCATTCTTCTATGAATTCATAGGAGGTGGTACTCTTCTATTGTCTGATCCATTATACCTAAAAATTTTTGCTATATGTCCTGGATTATTGCATTTATAACATATAGGAGGTCTTCTTTTTTGATTGACTTGCAGCTTACAGTACTTCACAATGTGTCCAATGTTATTACATTTGTAGCATGTAGGTTTCACTATAGATTCTCTTCCATTTTCTTGTCTATATCCTGATTGATTAGGTTTTTTGCATTCTATTTTCTTGTGCCAATATCCATTACAGTTAAAAAAATAACCAAAAAAATTTCTAAAAGGGGCATTACCTCTGTAGTATCTCTTCATGTGTCCAAATCTGTTTTAGCCAAAGCATCTATCTCTAAAGGGTCTGATCTGCTCTTTAGGCTCTTCAATAGAAGGTTTATCAACATCAATCTTCTCATTTGATTTATCTTCCCGATTCTTTGAACATTCAGCTTCATTGAAGCCAATACCAGTCATATCACCTTTAGGTTTCTTTTTGTCTCTCTATTCATCAATCAAATCATTGCTAGTATGAATTTTCTCAATGTGTTTCTTTGCTTCAACAAGTTCACTTTGTATAATCTAATTGTATTTCTCCATTTCTAGATACTTGTTCTTGTAGTTGTCAGCCTCATTCTTCATTTGATCTAATGCACTGTTTAAAGCTTCTTCAAATTTCTTCTTAGCATCCTTCTGTACCTATATTTCTTTAGCCATAGTCTCTTTTTCAAGTTTCAGAGTTTCATTCTCTTCTTTTAGTTGTTTCACTTGATCTGAACTGTCTTCATCTGAATCCTCTTTTATCTGAACCACAAGATCTTGTCTTTGATTTCTAGAAAGCTCAAGTTGATCTTTTAGTTTCTTTATGAATTTCTCCACTCTTCGCATGTTGAATCTCAACTCTCCATTCTCTACATTTGCTTTGTCAAGGTCTTCAAGTGCAACATCAAAGTTTTCTTGCAAACTGTCCAAATCCATTATGATCTCCCTCAAGCTGTTAGACTTTCTCTCCAAGGGCCAAATGCTCTGATACCAATTTTTAGGATTGGATAATACTGAGAGGGGGGGTGAATCATTATTATAGCACTTAATTAAATTCTTCCACCATTTAAATATTAACCATAAACTTGCAGTAAATAAAAGAACATAAGCAAATGACACAGTACTCATAACACCATATTTTGTTTTCAAGGAAACCCTGGCCAAGGGAAAACCCTGGTGGGGATGGTACCCACAAGCATGTACTAAAGTATAATGTCCCTATAAGGAGACCTAGCCCTATTAGGAGATGAATATTACATATCACATTTCCTTGTTAAAGGAATTAAAACCCTATTAAAGGTTCACAACACCCTGTTAGGGGCCAACTAAGCTTACAACTCTTATAATATAATTTAGGTTACAAAGTGTTCTCAGTCATGAACAAAAAAAAGAAACACTAGTGCTTAGATAGTTTCTTTTATGTTCTTCAATGATCTCTATCATTCTCTGCTCTACTATTCCCTCAACAAATCATCCAATTGTCCACTAACCACTTACCAACATTTCACAACATCTATCTTTATTAAAAAGATCTTACATATATATCTCACAACTTTACAAAGTCGGCTCTCAATATGAATATTACAAATATTACTAAGTCAGATTTCAATACAAAATACATTTAATATATTAAATACTAAATGCATATTTGGCCCTCTTACATAGTCAATGTGGAGGTTATCTACAACCAAAATACAACTTTGATTGTCTGGAGTCCAAACCATACTCCCTCAATCTTTGCTACTGTCAAACTGCTCTGTTTCATTGTTCTATTGCAGTCTGTCTATCTTCAATTCTGTCTAACTCACCGTAGACTAAATGAAACCTAAATTGATCTTAGGTGGAGGTCATATGTACCCCATACTATCTTCCTCTAATCTCTCTTTCCCTAAATCATTAATCTCGATCTTCGGCATCCAAAACACTTTTGTATCTCTGCTTCTACACTTTGTCAATTTTTGAATCATCAAAACTCATCTTTACTGGAATCGGTCTGAAACACAGATGTGTTGCCATAAATGACAACCAAAAAGTAAATCACATTTACAAAAAATTGATTACTTGCCAACAATATTTTGCAAGTTGATTACTTTAGGACAGTGGACGACAAGTTTATGTTACTAATTATATGCTATAGAGACCGAGTGGATTGTTGAGTAGATCTGAGTTGATTGTAGTGTTTAAAATCTCAATTGGTACATCTGGACCTAAGGATAACTAATTCGCCCCCACCCCCCTCTCAGTTATTCTAAATCATTCTAACAATTGGTATTAGAGCATTGTGGTTCTTGTAAGGAAAATTTTAAGTTACTTGAAGCGAAAGATCAAGATGTATAAAAAGAAGGTACCAAGGATGAATAAGGAGAACTTCCATGCATGGCAAATTTTGATGAAATTACACCTAGGTGGAATTGGAGAAGCAAAAAAATACTATGTGGAACATGAATACATAACTGTGCCTACACTGTTGACAGCTCAACATATGAAATAAAAACACAGCACAATCAAGCAATGTTGGAGATTGCATCAGCCCTAAGTTATCCTAAATTTGAAGACATAAAAGACTGTACTACTGTAAAAGAAATGCGGGGCACACTGGCTATTATTTATGACAGAGATACAAATGTACTAAGAGACAAATCTGAAAGCTTGAGAGGTAAGTTTGATGAAATGAGAATGCTAGAAGGTGAAACTATTGTTAAATATTGTAGCCGAGTTAAGGAGGTTGTGAATGTTATTAGAGGAGCTAGTGAAAATATTGATGATGATATTTTTATTAGAAAGGTATTAAGAACTTTACTTCCTATTTATTATATTAAAGTTAATGCAATATAAGAACTGAGATGTAGTCCTAGTAACAAATTAACTCTGGAAGGTCTAGTTGCTAGACTTAGTGCTTTTTAGTTATCAAATTTTGATAATTTCACCCCTCACAATGTTGATTCTGTATTCAAATCACAATTGACTCTTCATAAGACTAAGAAAGGAAAAGAAAGACATTTGAATAGTGACAGTGAAATTTCTAATGATGATCTTGATGATCTTGAGGCATTAATGGCTAGAAGACTATCGAGAGAAAAAGGAAAATTCAAAGGTAAACTTCCTATAATTTGTTTTTCATGTAACAAATTTGGCCATATTGTAACAAGATGCCCTGACAGGAATGAAAAGGATGAAAGAAGAGAAAGAAAGTACAAAGACAAAAGGGATGGCAAAAAATTTAGAAGGAACAAGGACTATAAGGACAAAGGTAAGAAATCCTGCTATATTCCTAAAGAAGAAACTGATAGTGAATCAAATAAATCTCATTACCATGATATAGAAGTTGTTTATGTTGCTATGAAAGATGACTCTGATGAAGATGGGAAAACTGCACTTATTTCATATATGAGTAAAGGTGATAGATGGATAATTGATAGTGATTAATCACATCATATGACTAGTGATAAAAGTAAGTTTGAAACCTTAAATCATTGCAAAAGTGGTAGTGTTAAGTTTGGTAATGATACACCATGTCTTGTGAAAGGAAAAGAGTCAATAAAACTGACTGATAAGATTAGATGTGACAATTCTTTTTGGGTTGACGAACTTAACTATAATTTGTTGAGTGTTTCTTAGTTGAACACTTATGGATTTTGAGTGTATTCTATCACAAAAAAGCTAAAATATTTGATGCTACTGGTGAACTAATTGGAAGTGGAGAACAGACAAGAGGTAATTTGTTCTATCTAGATTTATCTGAGGATACATTTTTGTTTGAATAATATGATGATGTATGGGTATGACATAAGAGGTTGTTTCATGTGAACTTTGACAATTTGGTAAACATTAGTAAGATGAAAAGAGTAAGAGGGTTACCAAGATTGAAGAAACCTAATAATATAATGTGTAAGCAATGTCAATTGGGCAAAATGACAAAATCTAGTTTCAAGAGCAAAACCTATAGTTCTGATGATATTTTGGAATTGGTTCATACTGACCTTTTTGGACCTATTGGAGTGAAAAGCTACTGAGGTGATAAATATTTCATTATATTTGTTGATGATTACTCTAGAATGATGACTGTGATGTTTCTCAAAGAAAAATCTGATGCCTTTCAGTTGTTTAGGTTGTATTTGGAAAATTTTGAAAAATAGACAAGTAAGAGCTTGAGGTGTATGAGATATGATAAAGGAGAGTTTATATCTAATGAGTTCAACTTATTCTATAATGATAGAGGAATTAAAAGATAGATGTCTTCTCCAAGGACACCCCCATAGAATGGCATAGCTAAAAGAAGGAATAGATCAATCATGGATTGTGCTAGAACACTGATGATAGATAAAAATGTTGCACAAAATTACTGGAGAGAAGCTGTGAGTACAACAATCTATACCTTGAACCGAGTACAAGACAAGAAAGGTAAAAATGTTACACCTTATGAGTTATGGTATGGTTATGCACCTAATGTAAAATACTTTAAAGTTTTTGGAAGCAAATGTTATATACTGAAGGACAATAGAAATGGAAAACTTGATGCTAAAAGTGATGAAGGCATATACATAGGTTATTCCACTAAGAGAAAAGCATATAAGTGTTTGAATTCTAACACTAAGTAAGTTGTGGAAAGTGCAAATATTAAAATTGATGAACATGCAGAAAAGAATGTTGTTGAATGCAAGCAAGAACCGAAAGATTATAGATATCTTGTATAGATTAATGAAGGAGAGCCCAACAGTTTACCTGAACTAGAGAAAGAAGCTACCGAGCAATAGAATGATGTTGTCGAGCTGCAAACAGAAATTGTTGAGTCATAGAAAGAAGTTTTCGAGCATCAGGACGTAACTACCAAGCAATTAGAAGAGAAAGTAGAGACATAAAATGAACCTGAAGAGAATTTTCATGATGAATAAGAAGAACAAGAAGAAGAACAAGAAAGGAGACCAAAGCCTACATTGGAGACATCATAAACCATATCAAATCATTGGACAAAAAGATTTAGAGGTCATGACAAGAAGAAAATTGAAAAATCATACATGTTTATTATGTGAATTTGAGCCCAAATCAGTGAAAGATGCTTTGGATAATGAACATTGGATACATTCCATAAATGAATAAATTGAGAAAATAGAGAAGAACAAAACCTAGACACTAGTACCTAGACCAAAGGACAAGAATGTTATTGGAACCAAGTGGGTATTTAGAAATAAGCTGAATGAGCATGGAGAAGTCATAAGAAACAAGGCTATATTGGTATGCAAAGGATATGCACAAGATGAAGGCATTGACTATGGTGAGACATTCGCCCTAGTTGCTATATTGGAAGGAGTTAGAACTCTACTTGCATATGCAACTTACAAAGGATTCAAAGTGTATCAAATGGATGTTAAATCAACATTTCTGAATGGAATACTGGAAGAAGAGGTATACATTGAACATCATGAAGGATTTTTTGATTCAAGCAAGAAGAATATGGTCTGCAAGCTACACAAAGTGTTGTATGGATTGAAGCAAGGCCCCAGAGCATAGTATGAAAGATTACATAATTACTTAGTCAAAATTGATTTTACAAGGACAAATGCCAACAGTAATCTGTACTTGAAGACTGAAAAAGGTAAAGGGATATTGTTAGCTGAAATTATTTTTTAATATCATATTTGGAGGACAAGGTTCTTTATGCCAAACATTTTCAAATGACATGCAAACTGAATTTGAGATGTCTATGTTTGGAGAGAACAATTTTTTTGTTAGTTTACAAGTATATCAAATAAAGAAATGTATCTACATTACTCAATCTAAGTATATCAAGGAGATACTAAAAAAATTTGGCATGGAGGACTCCAAACCTGTAAGTGCACCCGTGGATACTGGACAGAAATTATCAAAGACTGATGATCCAATTGAAGTGAATCAAACCTTGTATTGGTCAATGATTGGGAAGCTACAATATGTTATCCATAGTAGACTAGATATTGCATTAGCAGTTGGGATTGTTGCAAGATTTTTTGCAAATCCTAAAGATAGTCACATGACTACAGTGAAAAGGATACTGAGATATCTGAAAGGAATAAAGGACTATGGATTGTATTATAAGAAGAATGAGAAGTTTAAACTAAAAGTTTATACTAATGTAGATTGGGAAAGAAATGTTAATGACTGAAAGAGTACAAGTGGTGATACATAATTTCTAGGAAAGATATTAGTCTCTTGTACAAGCAAGAAATAGAAATTTATTTCTCAATCTATAGTATAAGTTGAATATGTTGCAGCAACAGTTAATTGTTCAAACATAGTGTGGATCAAGCAATTGTTGAAAGGTATGAAGGAAGAAATCACTGAGCCAGTTTTTATTTTATGCGATAACACAAGTGCTATCAATATATCAAAGAATATTTTGATGTACACTAAGACCAAGCATAGTGCTATCAAGTATCATTACTTGAGAGAGCTAGTTCAAGACAAACAAAGTTGTTATTCCCTGCATACCTATCCCTACATTTTGTAGGCATAATGTTGGGTCCCCCTTTTTCGCTTTGGCCTTGTTTCTTTTTTCTTTGTCTTTCTCTGGCCTTTGCTTCTGCAAGGGCCATTTTCTTTGCCTTTTGGTCCTCCTTCCTCCGGGACCCAGTCTCAGAGTATTTTTGTCTTATGAGTCAGCCAAATTTCTAGACTCTGAGATTCCCTGTCATCACTTCCTCTTTTTCTAAGAGGGTGCGATTGTTTGGAATCCCCGGGTCTGGATTTCAGGGGGTTTTTCCTTTTTCAGGATTTGCAGAAGGAAGCAACATGTTTCTACCCTAAGGTTATAAATAGGATTTACCTATCACTTTCACATTTACCATGAACAAATTATCTAGAGTGATTAAGCTGATTGAGTGTGAATTGCTCTCGGTGCTCGACAGTACTTAAACAGTGATTAAAAATAGTGCATTCGTGATCATTTCATGGTCTCTAAAAGCTTCATCAGTTGTAGAGTGCCTCTTGTACTCCTCTTCTCATCTTTCTTCTTGGGTTAAGGTTGGTCTTTTGGCTCTTTTCTTTCTGGTTTTGTTCTTGATTTACTTATGGTTGCTTTCGCTTTCATCTTCGTCCTTGCTTTTGTTTTGTCTTGCTTGTTGATCTGTTGTCGCCTCCTATTGGTGGGATGGCTCTACAGGAAGGTTGTCTATCTTCCTTGCACTTTTCTTGCTTTATAAATTATGTACTTTAGTGTAGATACTGTAAATTATTGCAAGTCCCTGTGTATAGGTTTCAGACTTGCTATAAATTGGTAGTCTTCTTGCTGTAAATGGTAGATTAGTTCTTGTAAATTGTGTCATTCTTGGCTTTCCCCTATATGTTTGGATCTGTATATTGTCTTGATAGCCCTTCCCATAGCAAGCTCATCATTCTATGTATGTTGAAAACCAAGATTGGAGCTCGTCTGCATGGTGTTCACCTAGCTCAAACTTGGCACCTTGCCTATTTGAGCCATGAAAGTTTTCTCTCTCCTCTATCACTTCCTCTTAATGGTGGGATTAATTCCTCCATGAGTGATCATTCAAAAGACATCCCATCTGGTATTCATTTCCCTTGTGTCATCTCACTTGTCTCCATTAAGAGTCTTTATGTCGTCTGTCGATGGCCACGTGATAACCCATGTCAGCCAAGTGTGACTCACTGCCCGGTCACGTTGATAATGGATAGTTTCTCCAAACTCTGGGTGCTGAGAAATTCTGGGGTCTTCATCCCATCTTTGTCACATAAACTAATTCCCTGAGACCTCCAGGTGCCGATTAGAATCCAATCTTTGCTAACTTCTATATTCCAGGATTTTGATGTGTACTAATATTCTTTGATCAGGTGCGAGATGGAAATGAATTCCCCAGAGTCCATAAACTATTGTATTTTATCATATTATATGTATTTATTATTCTCCAATCTTGCAGGTTGCAGGTAATCTAACATGTCTGAAGTAACAACTCCTCCTAGAAGTCTGGAGCTTCCAACTACCTCCACTCGGGCGGCCACAAAAACAAAAGCAGAAAAGATGTTGGAAAAACTCCCATTAACCTCTAAGTACCTAAGGGAGGGTGTTCTTGTGGGGTCCAAAGTGGATTCCAAGCTGCAGGAGATCACAGATACCGATCCTGGACTATGGGCTAAAATGTAGAGCCTTTTCCAAATAATGTACCAAGAGAGGGTTGTCGGAGATGATATGGCGAAGACCGTGCCACCTCCAACATCATCAAAGTTGCAAGTTTTCCCTACTCAGTGCAAACATCGGAGCTGATCCTTCAATTGGAAACCCTCTACAATGCTCCCACCCGGGTTGTTTTTCTTTCCGATCCTCTACCATTACACTACCCAGCGGCCATTGTTAATTTGGATGCCGCCACTTTTGCTTCAGGGTTGGGAATCCCCCAGTTCAAGGGAGCCATTTTTATCTCCTGGTCTGTGTCACTAAAGGAGTTAGAATAAATTCCCCTCCTCACCCAACAACATCTCAATACTCGCTAGCTGAAGTCCCCGAGAAAGGACTATAAGAAGATGAAGCTGGAAATTCCCCATGGAGACTTTAAAGAATGCATTCAGGCGGGAATCATATTTTTGTGTAGGCTCTTTGGAGAGCCCCATGCCAGAGACTTTTTGGTATGGATGTATTATTTTCTCTACTACATCACCAGCTACAGTCAGACCTTTGACTAGGCTACCATCATTGCCAATCATGTAGACTCCTAGCTCAATAATATCCTCTCGAATTTGAGAGACCCACTTTTCAGGGTTTTCAGACAATGGGCGTTCTTGGGAATGAGTTTTTCCAATTGGTCCCATGAGAGAATTATCCCTAGGTTTAGTGGGAACTTAGATTCCCCAATTTTTTTAGGGTAAATGACGCATTCATTTACCACAACATTTTAACACTCAAAATTTTGGGTATCGGTTATCGCAGGAGGCGATGGCTTTGGTGAGCATATACGACAATAATTTTACTCAATTTAAGTAGCATACTTATATTCAAGTGACCAGATTCTTTGGGAAACCCTACCTACTCCCCAGGAATTACAGGGATAGGATTATTCTTTTGGAGTTTTGCAGGCAAATCCTGGAACTCCACGCATTCTTTTCCTTGAAGAAGGTCACATTTATTTTGTTCTTGATCACTTGTGGGAACTATTCTTATAGTCTCGCCATATCTAAGTAGGAAAACAATGAGCTAAAGAGTCTGGGATTGGAAAAATTCCACCTTACCAGAGACAATTTTGATCCAATAGGCAAGATAAGAGAGGCGCTGCCCCGGGCATCCTTGCCGCATAAAGTTAACATTAAATATTTCTAGGGAGATTGCCAGGATATTTTGATCTTTGGGCCTGGTAGCACTCCTGGATGTCCAAAGGTTTAATGAAGGCCCTTGGCCTTCAAGGCTTCTTGAAATATTTTACAGACGATGGGCCTCTGGTGGACCCATCATACAAAGAAAAGGGGATCGACAAGTTGGATCTCCCTTCGGTGGATTGGGACACCTCGAAGAACTTAACAATTGAGGATGTGAGTCACCGCATCATTGATAACATTTATAAATATTTTAAGAGGGTGTGTTTGAGGAGCACCCATAAGGGTCCAATCTTGCAGGGGTCTTCTTCAACCTTCGGAGCAGTGGGACCAAGCAAAAGCAAGGGGAACAAAAAACAAAGTACCCAAACCCAAGTACCTTCCCAAGGTCCACTCCCCATGATGGAGAAAATTCATGAACAAATGGAGGCGTCTAGAATGATGAGTCAAAATATAAGTACCCAGCTTTTCCGTGGTCTCCTAGAAAATCTAGTGGGATATGCCCACTTGACGGGATCCCCTTCATTGGTGGCACTTATGAGCAGATAGACATTCTTTGAGCTGGAATATACGGACATTCTGGATGCTAGGGCCCCATTATAAAGAAATAAAAATTAGAGGGTAGACAATCCCCTGAGTACAGACATCGGCCCCGGCATGCCCAATGTTCCCCCAGTGGAAGTTAGTATGGACTCCCCCAAACTAGATGATCTCCCAAAGACCTCCCCTTTGCATGACGACTTTGATGACATCTTCAGGATAGATGAACTCGTGAACCTACACAAGGAGATAGATAAGGCGTTGGAAGAAATAGCTGTGCAAGAGGTGAAGATAATCCCCAATGAAGGGGAGACACCAGAAAAGGAAGTGGTCCCAGAATAAGAGGTCCAGGAACCTGAATGATAAGAAACACAAAAGGATCCACAAGATGTGGAGGAAACACCGGTCCAAGAGGCCGAGACAAATTCAAGGTAAATAAATGATGAGCAACCAACAACTAGGGAAATCGGACCTACGGGATCAATTTTACCCCCATATGTCATGCTCCAAACGCCTTTGGTTACTCTGGGTGATCAAGTGCCCTGGAGAATGACATTTGGCTAGGTGGTCTTAGCGGCCCAACAGTCAAACATTGGCCAGATGCCTCCACCTCCTCCAGAGGATGTTCCCAAGGAAAAGGATGTCCCGGGGAATGACGTCGAAGATGAACAATAGCAACGAGATGAGGGGAAGAACCCCGAGGATATAAATGTTGATTCGAGAGATGTTGAGAAAGATAGGGAAATCCCCAATGATACAGGTGATGCTAGTGGCAGTAGAGATGAGGTCCCAAACACCACAGATAAGGAAGCCACCAGAGCGGAAGACACTGAAGCCTCTGGAGAACAGGAATAGGAACAAGAAAAAGAGAAAGAGCCCGATGAAATCGTAGATACCAGGAATGCACCGCCAGACTCTGAGGGAGGTCCCAACACTCAAGCCTTAGCGAAAAAATTGCCCTAGCCACCACAATGGATGGTGGAATATTGAAAGAGAAAGGCCCCAGTGGTGGCAGGTGTTCCCCTTTCCTTGGTCGAGATGATGGCCCAAAACGCAGAGGTTAAGAAGCCCAAAAAGGCCCGAACAGTCCATACCCTCTAGACTGGTCCGAGAGGAAGCATAGTTGCAATTATTGCAACACCTCCCCTAGATACAGATGTGAAAATAGTGAGAGCCGAAGAATATGTATTCACAGAGGTGCCTTTTGGGGGAGAGATAAGAAGGGAAAGCTAGACCTATTGATAGAGGAAACCCAAGTAGTGGAATCCTAGTACGAAAAACAAGCGTTGAAGTTAAAGGAGGAAAGAGAGAAAAATGAAAATCTCCTCAGAATTCTCATAGAAATTACATAGCCACTATCTAAGGTTCATCTAGAAGCCTCCACCTCCAGACCACCACTTCCACAGGGTGACATGGATGCTCTCCATGCCATGAAGAAGAAGGTGCAGGCTGTAGATGGGTGGATCGCTGAGCAGGTCAGGGCCGTTAGGCAATTCTTGGAGGCATTGCTCCCGAACCTTTATCTGGTCAACAATATCTTGGGCCAAGTAAATGGTGTCATCATCCTATGGGAAGGAAACATAGAAAAGTATGAGGGGTGGAGGACCAAATTATAAGAAATAATAAACTCCAAAGAAGAGGCCATTATCGAGGTAGGAATTTTGGGAGAGGAATCCTTCGAATTCCTTTAGGCCCAGTACTCTAGAATTGGCCTCAAGATTGAGGTAACCAAGCAACTAGTTATGAACCTCAAAGAGAAAGTCACGAAGGTCTGGTATCCTTTGGACCTGTACAAAATATTCATTGGAAGGGTTTTGCAAGTTGATCCCTTCACCACCAGAACGTGTGCCCTGGAGGATTATGTCCTCAGTAAGTATGATGACATGATGGAGTCTCGGTATCAGTCTGCTAGATATTTTGACAGAGGAAAATTATTAAGAATATCCAAAATGATGCTCTGGGCCCATGACTCCATTAAGCTAGTCAATGAATTCTGAGACGGGGCCAGAGATATTGAAGAGAAGTTTGGAATTGTTCGCGACCGGTGGAACAGTGTCAAGGACATAGATGGAGATGGAATTAGCCAAATTTTAGAGGCATTCAAGAACAAAGGAAAATAAAGTTCTCTAAATTCTGGGGATTTTCACTAGCAGGGTGCATTTTTTAGCATTCATTATTCTTTGAGTGTAAGCTCCCCGACTCTAGAATTTTGGATCCAAAAGTTTTGTATTCTTTTAGTGACCTGTGTCCAGGTTCCCCAGAGTCAAACGGTCAATATCTAGCAGTTAATAAGGGTGTCAGAAAGTAGGTGACCCTGATAAGGCATGTTAGTTTGAGGGATGGCCCTGACAGGCGATCTTCCCAAGGTGTTTCTCCAGCATTAACTACCTGGTGCATCAAAGATAGTGAGATGCATTTTGCATTAATGAGACATGTAGCCTCGAACTCTGGGAAGATCTGATTTATTCTATTCTTTCTCTGGCCCTCTTCTCGAGGATGATTCTTCCATCCTTTCCTCTTTTCTTCTTCCTCTGTCATGTCAGAACTCTACTCTTTTCAAGGTTATTGTAAGTGGTACATGTAGTACCGGCCATCGGATATTGTATTTTAATGTTGAGTGTATAGTTAGATTAGGTTAAGTTTTAGGGAAACTATGTGTATAAATAACAAGTCTGACCTCATTTAAGGGGTCGGCAAAATTGATGATTTTGCAGTCCAATACTATTAGAATTTAGCATTTCATTTCTCAGTAGTTGCAGACCTCAAGGCTCGATAGTTCTTAGTGGTTAGATGCTTCCTTGGAGCCATTGATATACACACCAGTGATGCTAGAACGACTTGTTGATGAAGAAGGAATATTTTTTGGCAATGATGTTGCTAGTGTTTTGATCTTCGAGTTAGCGATATCTCTTTCATGCTATATGTTTCTAATGTCCTTTTCTCTAGTGTTTTATTAGATTAGATTATCTTATTTCCCCTTGCTATTGAATATGTATGAATTGTTGGTTCTATATGCATTTAGTATTTAGTGTAGTTCATTAGAGCATTGTTGATGTTAAAGATATATTGCATGACTATAAGTAGAATGATGAACTCCTAAAATTAATCCATCTTTCATTGTTTATTTGGTAAACTCATGTGTTCTTGCAAGAAACCTTGATCTATTAACAAAATCCCCAGAGAAGATGAGTCAAAACCAGCTATCATCCCGAACAAAAATAGTCACTTGCCCAACTTGGCTACTCACACCATTGAGACTTGACACTCACGTGCTTGAAGGTAGGGAGAATTTATTCCCTGAACAACCTTTAAAGTTGTAGTTGGCTGGTACCCCGGTACCCGGTGACAACTCTTCCTTTGTTGATGAGATCGGTCACAAAGTCCTGTCAACAAAAACTGGTGCTAGAAGGAGGGCATGAGCTCATCCCCTTCGAAATATTTTTATTTCACACCGCCTGAGGGTTCCCCAAGCCATAGTTTTAGGAGTCAATCTTTTAGTGGGATTGGGTCTTTCTTGCCCGTGTGTTTTGAAATAATCCTTCGATCAGACCTGAATCTCGGTAATTTTGTTGAACTTGAGCCTCTTGCTCGAAAGAAAAGGACCCCGAAGATTAAACAGCATGCCAACCTTATCTGAGGATTTGCTACACCTCAAAATACCCAAGCTCCTCAGATAACTATGGGAACTAACGCTCAACCTAGCCAAAATCTAGCAGCCCCAATGGCAAATTACTTTGGTAACATTGGGTCCCCAATGGGGCAGTTCCCCGACGCTACCAATAATCTTCCTCTACATGCGGAGAAGATCTGCCCTAGATATGAGCATCTAGGCCCTAGAATCATAGAAGAATATCTCCAAGCCTATAAGGATGCCATGAACTAACGCTAGATACAACATCAGGACATTGTGACCTAGATGTTCCCTCTGTCCTTGGGATAGAATGAGTTAAACTGGTACCTCAACTTGCCAGACAACTCCATCAACAGTTGGCAGGACACGGAAGATGCCTTCCTGGCAGTCTTCCGCATTCACCTGGACCCAGCATGGTCCCACAGCCAATTTATCTCCATCAGGAAGGAATCAAACAAACCCCTCGCCACATTCAACCATTAGTTCCAACGTGCCTTGAAGCAGTGCATGGGCCCCTTCATCCCATCCACCAACGTGACCATCCAGACATACCTAAATGCTCTAGACCCCATTGTTTCCACTCTCCTTTAGAGAACCACCACCACAAATGAACGGGATACTCTGGAAAAGGTTTACAACCTGGCCCTAGAGTTGTCTCGCGGTTTGAGCAAAGCTCCCGGTGGGATTGGACAAAGCACACCATTCAACATGATACTCGATGGAGCTTCTTAAATTGGGGGATACAACACCAATCTAGCAATGGGTGCCCCCGACGATGGCCATGGGCCCACCATCGCCAATAGACTAGCAGGCCCGGTACGTTTATCCATCGCAAGCCTAGACAATACTGGGTCTGGAATTCATTCCCTAGAACCAACCGTAATAGATGCAACAACCCTTGACACAAACCTTTAGAGTACCTTTCTTCTAGTCACCTACGGCTGGAGCATTGTCATCCTTGACTCTAGGAGCTGCCGCCGCTTCCCCAAGAACCAACCATAACAACCGTCACACTGTGATGCAAACACCCAACTATCCATCAAGGTTAAATCCCTCTGGTAATTAGTGTCCTCCCTGATTGTGGACATGAGACAGCTGAAGGTGGGGCCTCCCGCACCTCACAACTCTAATTCCTAGAGAGGGAATGTTTTCTCTGGACAATGAAATACCAACATCGGAGGTAGAAATTACAATGGGCCTCAACCCAATCAACAATAATGGAAAAACAATGCAAACACTACAGGTCTTCCTCCAAACCAAAACATCACTTAGGGTAGTACTAGACCCAATCATTTTGTATAACTTACAGAATTCCACCCCTTGACCAATTGGTGTAGATTGCACAACACTGACTCTCATTTTGAGGTGAACTATGCCACACTGGAAAAGATCATCATGATCTCCTAGTCAGACAGACAACAACCTGTCAATCCTACTCCCCTGGAAACATCATCAAAAGAGCCTACTCATAGTTCCTTCACATGTGAGACCATCTTCTTTGGGACAAACAAAGAGGACGGAGAAGAGCCTAAATTACAGGGGTTCTTTGACAAATCTATCCTGGCCTTTGAGGACAATTCCTTTACCAGCCCATCAACTCCTTACAACACTCAGAGTTAGGCTGGAAAAGGGCCAGTTTATATGCCAGCACCTCCCAAAGATACCCCTCCCTGGGACAATACAACTAATTACTCCTTCCCACTGAAAGGGACTGGCTCTAACCAAGCCAAGGACCTAGCTGAGGGAAGCCAAATTTACCCGGGGGGAAGGTTTGACATCACTAAGGTGTTAGGGAGAACCACCACCTCCATGACTCTATTGGAGGTTATACTAAATTTTCTGGAGTAGAAGAAGTCCCTTATGAAGCTCTTGGGAAACCCGAAAGTTGTCAGTCATCCACCAAAGACTATCACATTTGACGATGCCAACACAGCTGTCTTCTGGGGAAATATAGATGATCCTCCCTTCCTACTAGGTTTGAACATACAAGGGAAGAACCTACACAACTACTTGGTAGATTCTGGTGCTTTAGGCAATGTCATGCCTTTATCTATATGCCAAAATCTTAGAATCTTTCCCACTCCAACCAAAGGTACAGTAGTCCAATTGGAAAAAAAAGCTATGAAAATGGTAGGTGAGCTAAAGAACATCCAGATTTAGCTCATCCAAAACCCCAAAATATCGAGCATAATAGACATCCAAGTGGTGGAAATCCCTGAGACTTATGGGATGTTGTTAAGTCAGAATTGTTCTAAGGCCATTAACGATTATTTCTCCACGAACTTCTCTCACTTGTGGCTCCCCTGGGAAGGGCAGTCAAACCAGATCTAGGTAGAGAGTGAACCCAGGATGAAGCAGGCCCTCACCAAAGTTGGGAGGGTAAATGAAGTCATGTTCTTTGAATCTTCCCCTAGGGTGTACCGACCCCTAGAGATCCTAACTTTTGATTTCACTCCCGGGGAAGATCCCATAGTTGTTCAGAGAATTCAAGACTTGGACAAAAAATTGAGGTGTGAGATAAACTCACAAGGTATCATGGCAACCCCTGCCACACTCTTGTCTAACACTTGGTGTCGGTTACACTACCAAAAACACTCTGAACTAGAGTGTGAGCCTTGCATTGTCACTTCTACCTACCATATAAATTCCCTCCAAGAGAAAGAACACAAAGAAAATTCACCTGGACCCAACAATCATTCTGGCGGTATGCCTAAGGTGTCGCTCATCCAGGAATCCCAACCAAAGGCTTCTCCAGAGGAATATTGCACCCACACGCCATCAGAGCTAGAGGAAACTCCTCCCAACCCTCCCAAAATCAATCCAAATACTACTTCACCTTTCCAGCCCTATAAAATTGTTGATGGGACTTTGGTGACCGAGTCTGCCAATAGTCATAAGTTGTCATCGGGTACCAGGGTATCGGCCAACTCTGCCTGCAAAGGTTATCCGAGGAAGTGAGATTCCCCGGGCCTCCAAGCACCTGGGTGTTAGGTCACGATGGTGTGGGGCTCGGTTGGGGGATGTGACTATTTTTGAGGGGGATAGCTGGTTTGTTCAACTCGTTCTTTCTGGAGATTTAGGAAGGTGGGGTTTCTCCAAGCATCCTACAATTATCAAATAAATTGAAAAAGATCCTGCAGGGTTAGAGGTATCGCATCTACCTATAGTTACATTTAAACATTCCATACATTGATAATGTTCTAATATACTATACTAAATACTGAATAAATACACAACCATCAGTTCATATTTGATTAGTAGCAAGGGAAAGGAGGTCGTTAATCTACTTAAAATATCAGAGCAGAAGACATGAAGAAAATTTAAACATAAAATACCATTAACTTGGAAGATAGGTGCCAACAACATCATTGCAAGAACCATCTCTTCTTCATTAATATCTCTTCCAGCAAGCACTGGTGCATAGTACAATGGCAGCTCCCAGGGAGCATCTAACTGTTAAAAGCTTAAAAGACCATGGAGCATTGAGCTCTGCAACAGAAATGAAAATACTACTTCTCTATTACTATGGACTGCAAAATCATCAATTTTGCCGACCCTTGGAAAAGGGTCAGACTTACTATTTATACACATTTTCATCTAATGCTAACCCTAACCCTATTTTTTATTACACTATATAATAGAATATATTATCTGGGGGCTGGTACTACCCGCGCCACCCTACAAAAGACCTTGAGATGGAATAGGCTTGACATGTCAGAAGAATGAGACAAGAAGGTGGAGTGGAAGAATCAACCTTGAGAAGAGAGATGGGAAAGAGAAGGAAGAAATCTAATCCCCCGGGGATCAAGGCTACATGCCTCATAAATGGGAAATGCAGCGCCCTATCTCCAATGTGCCAGGTGTATCCACAGCAGCACCTCAAGAAGACCATCTATCAAAAAACCAACTATTGATCTGACATTCCTCGATGTAGCCAACTACCCTCTGAAATTATTTATTAACCACTTTTGAAAGTGACCGGTCGGCCTTAGGGACTGGGACATGGATCACTCAAAAGAATAAAAAATTTAGGATCCAGGAACTTATGTTCTGAAAGAATAAAGAATACAAAATGTTTGGGTTTTCTCCGGCCTCCAGAGAAACTTTATTATTGCTTGTTGTCATTGAAGGTTTGGAGGAGGTGGGAGATTCCATCCTCATCAATCTCTTTAAGGCCAGACCGCCGGTACTTAGCTGCCTCAATCTGTTCTCCTAGCTCCAGAACATTATTCTTGAATTCATCGGCCATTTTTGTTGCATCATGGCCACTAAGGATCATACAAGTCAATCTCACCATCTGAGTCCTGTCCACTCCCTCTAGGGATTGATATCTAAACTCCATCAATTCATCAAACTTACCCAAAACATACTCCTCTGGAGTGCATGTATCAGTGTTGAATGGGTCAGCTCCGGAGACCTTTGTGACAAATGCCTTGTACATATTTGAAGAATACTGAACTGCATTGATCTTGTCGTGCAGAACCCCTACCAGTTGCTTGAGCACCTCCAATGCGAGGTCAAGTTTGGAGTGCTGGGTCCTCACAAAATCGAATGATTCTTCCCCTAGAATCCGAGATTCAGAGACCATTTCTTCCCCATGGCTGAGGAGTTCTTCTAGTTCTACCTTCCATGCCTCATAGTTTTCCATATCACCCTCCCATATGTTAAGAATAGTTTCTTCCTAATGTAGAGTGTGTCGAGCCACATATAAATCTGGGAGGGTGGATACTAGGAAGCGTCAGGTGTTTCCTACCTGCAGAGTGACCCACTCATCGACCGATTGGGCCTTCTTCTTCATTGCTCGTAGAGAGTCAATGTTGCTCTGTGGCAATGGCACATCAGATGTGGAGGCCTCCGGGGGAATGGCACTAATAGGCTAGGCTAGCTCAGTAAGCAATCCCATGAGGTTCATTGTCTTTTCCTTTTCTGCTTTGAGCCTTTGGGCCTCTTTTTCATATCGGGCCTCCACGGCTATGGTCGCATATTTTAAAAGGTTTACTTAGCCCTATTTTCCTCTTTTTCCCAGTGATATCTCTGTGATATCATAATCTCTGGCCTCAGCAGTTGCCTCATCAGTGTCTGGGGGAGGTGTTGCAACATGAACAATTGTTTCTCCTCCTTGCCTGGTTCAAAGAGTATGAACCGTCTGGGATTTCTTGGCCTTTGTTGGGCCCTGGACCTGAGCCATCATTTTAGCTAGGGAGAGGTGAGCTCTGGGGGTGGACGGAGATTTTCTTTTCTTGCTTTCAACCAACCATTGAGGTGGTAGGGGTGGCTTATTTTCTAAAGTCTATTCTTTTGGTTCTTCCCTCGTGTCCTATTATTGTTCCTCCTTAGTGGTGTGAGTCTCGCCCACCCCTTTCTCTTTATCTTGGGCTTTGTCGAGAACATTTACCCTGGCGACATTTATTTCTTTTGCCTTGTCCTCTATATCTTCAGCTTCATCTAGGCCCTTATTGGCTATCCCGGGGGTTTCCTCCTCTTATTGTTCTCCTTGTTCTTCGGCCTCTGTCGCTAGGATTTCTTCTTCTGTTGGTATATCCTTTGGCAATGGGGGAGGTCCCGGGCCAAGATTTAATGTTTGAGCCACGGTTATTACCTACCCAAATGTCACTCTAGAGAGTGGAACTTGGAACATGGCTTCTAAGGTTATGGTTGCTCCCGTAGGTCTAATTCGCTCAATGAATGTCATTTGTTCACTCTGCTTTTGCTGATCCACCCCCGTATCTTGTATCTCTAGAACTTTGAAGGCGATCTCCTGCTTTATTTCCTTCTCTTCTTCCATCTTCTCTTCCTACTCCTATCCAGGTTTATGTTCCTCAACTTCCTCTTGTGTTGGGACTTTAGACTCTGTTTTCTCAATGTCCCCCTGTAAATTACCGAACTTGTCGGTTGCAAAAATATCATCAAACTCATCTTGCGGAGGAGGGTTGGCTGGGACATCGGCAGGCTCTGGTTCCCTTTCTGGCTCTGGGGAGTCAGAAGAAAGGATCTCGACTTGTGGGGTCTGGGACATCCCCAACTCTGGCTCCTTCATGGGCTTTGGGTCAAGCCTCCATTTCCTATGGGTAACTAAGGGAGGCCTCGCATCCCTTATTGCTACTTGCTCTATCAGGTCCACCCCTGTTGCCTTAATCATCAAGGCTACTAGTGAAGGGGAGGAGGGAGGACTAATTGGTCCGGCCATAAGCACCAAACTATCCAGTCATGTGATTAGATTCTCCTACATTTGCTGGGAGGATACTACTGATTGCTTTATTTGTTCTTTTATGGGTACTTCTTGTGAGGTTGGGGTCATCACTATTCCTTTTCCTTTATCGGCTCCCTGCGAAGAAGTCCCGGCCCCTGGAATCAACTATGGTATCGGCTGGGCCGCCCGGCGGACACTCCCGGGGCACACCTTCTTGAAGTAGAGGTGAATGCATTCAACTAAATTATGAGTGAACTCTTTGATCATGGGCCCTTGTTGGGCGTCTCAATTCATTGGTCGAAGGGCCAGTTTTTTGATCCCCTTTTCTCTGTACTAGGGATCTTCTGTAGAGCCAGTGTCTAAGAAGTCTTCCAGGAATCTCTAGAGATTCAATCTTTCCATCATCCCCATGGTCATCCTGACATAATGCCACCCCCAGACTTCCATGTCATCTTGGCAGTCTTCCCAGAAGTCCTCCATGTGATATTGATGGGGCTCTAACGCCCGGGAAAGTGTCATTGCAATCTTTCCATGCAGATCAAACTGCTTTCGCACTAAGTAAAATTCTGCCAGGTTGTAGCATTTAAGCTCATTATCCGCTTCTTTTGCGGTGGCCAGACTACATGAATAGTTCCCATAAGTGATTAGGAATGGGATATTGGTAACCTTCTTCAAGGAAAAGAGTGCATGCAGCTCCATTATCTGCCTGCAATATTCCAAGAGAATTATCTTGTCCCCGCAGTGTTTGGGCAACAAGTAGGGTTTCCCGGAGAAGTTGGTCACCCTAATGTAAGTGTACTGTTGAAATTGTATGTAATAATGTCCGTAACTCTGGACCAAATTCATCACCTCTGTGGATAGGCGGTATCCTGCGTCCCTAGTGGGTGTAAGCAGGTGGTAGTAAACGAAAGCATCGTTTACCCAGCAAAAACTTGGGAAACTGGCCTCCCATTGAATCTGTGGGAAGTGGTCCCAAGGGGCCTTCTATCCTGGGCCGATCCTGAGCACGCCCTCTGTAACTAACCCATTGGTGTGGGGCTGTTGTTGTTTCAATGCCCAGAGAACATAAGAAGTCATATAAAACTTCTTCTTCTTGGCCAGTTGAAGGAACTGGGAGTCCATGTGGTTGGAGATTATGGCAGCCCAGTTGAAATACTCTTCGCCCATGCTGATACCCAGCAAGAAGTAGTACATCCACCTAGAAAATTCTCAGGCATGTTGTTGTCCGAAGACTCAGGATAAGCCTATCATCCCCATTTGGATGCTTTCTTTAAATTTGGCCCTGGGGATTTCCAGCTTCATCCTCTTGGGATCCCTCTTCGGGGTCTTTAGCCAATGATTGTTCATGTATATACGAGCCGCTTTCTCCAATTGAGTGAATTGGGCCAAGGCATCCGACTGGGTGACTATGGCTGGTTTGTCGAATTGGGGGATCCCCAAGCCCCTCTGGAAGGTTTCAGGATCAAGGGACACCATGGGAGTAGGGTACCCTATTGGTTCCGAGGCTGCGAGCATAACAACCCAAACAGAAGTGTTGTAGTGCGCCGTGAGAGTGAGGATGAGATCTGGTGTCTGCACAAAGCACGGGAAACAAGCCACCTTGAGAATCCCAGAGTTCCCAATTGGAATGGACAATGGATCTCCGGCCTGCCTCTGAATGTACATAATTTTCACCAAGGCTTGCATTTCTAGCCATGTTTCGATGCTAGTGTTGGTGATAAACTGGACTTTGGGCTTAATCTTTGAGCCTATGATGACTCCATCTTTCACATACTTTAGGCTCAAGGGCAATTTTTCCAGAGCCTTTTCCAGCTTAGATCTAACTGCCACTCTAGTAACCGTCGTGGAGGGTAAGTATGGACTTTCAGGTGGGGAGGATGCGGAAGCTTCATAAATGTTTGCAAGTTTTGCTGCTCTGAAAACCTGCAAGGCAAGGCAACCATCAAAACGCATAGATAAATGAATATTTCAGGGTCCAGAGACCTTACCATTGTGGTGTTTGCTTCCCCTGAGAAAGTTAGTTTTGTTCAAAACATCTGGAAAGCATACATTCATATTGCAAACTTAGAAATTTAACTAATCATTCGGGTCCGGGGATTTCTTCATACTTAGCGAAAAGAGGGCACGGGATGGGTGATGGCAAGAGACACGGAGCTCAGGGAAGTAACCATTGGTAGATGTGCAAAAAAGTGAGCTGTCAGACCCACGTGGGTGCCATGTAGGCAAACAATAAATGGGATTTATGGTGACGACGGCGGAGCCAACTGTCCGAATGCACGAAAAGTGATGGCCACTTGGATAAATTTAAATGCATGCATGGGACATAAATGAAGGTCGTGCTAGTTTATGGAGGAGAGAGAAAACCACCTATTTGAAACTGGTCAAGAGTTAAGTTTCAACTAGGTGGTATTCTGCACAGAGCAAGCTCGCGGACTAAAAACCAACAACAAACGCAACACGGTGAGCTTGCTAGGCTACCAGGTAGGATACACATAGAATATACATCAAAGCTGAAATGTATATACATGCAGACTGGAAGGATACACAATAGATATACACCAAATTTACATATATAAAGAAATTACAGAGCGACTACTCATAGAAACTAGGCAATGTACAGACTACTTACAACTTTCTACACCATCTACAGACTAGACTACATCTATACAGAGGGCGGACAACCCTCTGGCAGAGCTGACCCACCAACGGGCGGAAAACCAGAAAGAAATGCAAAATAGACAACAAAATGAGACAACACAGAAACAAACAAAATGAGAAAGAAGGAAAGCCGAGAAGGAGGAAAGGCACCGACCTGAAAATGAAGAAAGGCAAGGAAAGGAAACCACCGTGAAAGCTCTACAACAGCTTCAACTTCCAAATGATCATAACTTGCCACCACAAACCACCCACAATTATTGAGGAACGCTCAGGATGATTAGCACTAAATTATCACTAAATCACTGCAAATAACTCTAAAATCACTCTAATCGTTCAAGTGTTTAATCGTGGTAAATGTGAAAATGACAGGTAACTTCTATTTATACCCGCGATAAAAAGCCAGTCACCTTTCCTTCCGCAAACTCCGGACAGACAAACCTCCAGACTCTGGGCCCGGGGATTCCATGCGACGATGTCACCTTAAGGAAAGAAGATGTCACGGTGAAGAATCCCGGAGTCCAGAATCTGGCTCCCGACAAAGGATGACCAACTCTGGGACCGGGTCCCAGAGACACGAGAGACCAACAAAACAAAACAACACCATGGGAAAGAAAACCCCGGAGAAGGAAAACAAAGGAAACAAAGAAAAATACAAGGCGAGAACCAAAAGCAGAAAGCAAAAAGGGGGACCCAACATTTTGCACACAAAATGCAGGGATGGGGATGCAGAGCATAACAAAAATGAATAATGAATTATAGACCCTGAAGTTTGATGGATCCTGGTCTAAACAAGGCTGCGGGGCCGGAGTGGAATTGATCAACTCGTGGGGAAAATCCTTTCTCATGTCTTACAGGCTATAGTTTATCTGCATGAATAACATCATGGAGTATGAGGCCTTAGTCCTCAAAATCCTATTTTCATTGAGAAAAGGGATCACCCGCCTCCAAGCAATGGGTGACTTAGAGTTGATCGTTAAATAGGTATAGAGCCAATATACTTGTCATGATAAAAGGATGGCCGCATACCACAACTGAGCATGGAGCCTCTTTGAAGATTTCAATGCTTTTTGCATCAGGCTTATTCCCCAGAAAAGAAACTACATTCTGGATGCCCTTGCCATGTCTACCAGCACCCTCGAGCTGATGGCTGGCTCCCGGCTCTGGAAGTTTTCTGTTGATATGGTCCCCACCCTATCCATCCCGGACAATATCACTCACTTTTAGGTCTTTGAGGATGACCAACATATTCTGGCCTTCATGGCCAATGTGGGCATCTTCAAGGATCAGATAGTGGAAGAAAGAGCCATGATGATATCGAGTAGGGTGAAGAGGACGACGAGATTATCGACTTACCAACTAACACCATCCCAAAGGGGATGGTAGCTCTTGAATGCATCTTTGATGCAGACCCAAGGGGCGGAGAGAAGATATCATCCTCCTCTAAGGGAGGAAAATTTGAAAAGGTTAACATCAGCCAGGTCGATGAAGAGAAATTTGTACGCATTGGCACCTCCTACTCCCTAGAGGAGAAGGAGAAAATTCTCGCGATTCTCCGAGAATATATCGGCATGATCACGTGGGGGTATGAGGATCTGAAGACCTATGACACATCCATCATGACCCATACCATCCCACTAAAATTGGATGCTAAGCCCTTCTAGAAAAAGCAAAGGCTGGTAAACCCATTGATCAAACCTCTAATTCATCAGGAGGTTCAAAAAGTGCTGGCAGCATTATCTTTCCCATCTGGCACACAACTTGGGTTGCCAACCTCATTCTCATGCGAAAGAATAATGGTGAGATCCACCTTTGCATAGATTTTGTCAATTTGAACAAGGAGTCCAAGAAGGACAATCACCCTCTCCCCTTGTTGGATGAGGTATTGCAAATTGTGAATGAGTCCCAAATGATGTCCTTCCTGGATGGGTACTTCGGGTATAACCAGGTCATGGTTAAGTACAAAGATAGAGATAAAGTGGTGTTCACCACCAAGTGGGGAACTTTTGCATACATGAGAATGCCCTTTGGCCTCATTAACATAGGGGAAACATTTCAAAAGGCTATGGACATTATGTTCGAGGGCCTAGTTAACAGATGCATAATCATCTACATGGATGATTTGACAGTCTTTTCCTGAGATAGGTGTGATCACTCCTCCCACCTTACCAAAATTTATGAGAGATGTCACGGTATGGTATTTCCCTCAAGCCTAAGAAATATATATTTGGGGTCACTGAAGGGAAGCTTCTTGGACATATAGTCTCTAAGAAGGGGATATCCATTAACCCTAAGAGAGTTGAAGCATTGTCGAATCTACATATGCCTAATAGTAAGAAAGAGATGAGATCTTTCTTCAGAAAGATAAACTTTGTCCGATAATTCATTATTGGATTCACCGAGATAGTAAAACCACTCAATGACATGATGAAGAAAGATACGAAGATTGATTGGAGTCCCAAAGTGAAGCAATCATTTTCCTAGATCAAGCAGACCATAGTGGAGGCACCTGTCCTGGCAAGTCTGGACTATTCCCTCCCATTCCACATATACTCCTTCACTTCACTGCATTCTGTGATAGCAGTCCTAACCCAAAAATTTGAAGGGGAAGAATGGCCCATTGCTTTTATGAGCTCCCCCTTCAAAAATGCCGAAGTCTGATATTCATCTTTGGAAATGAAGGCTTTTGCTCTAGTCTGGGCCGTGAAGAAATTTTGGCATTATATTCTCCGGAGCAAAGTGTATGCTATCATTCTAGACTAGGAATTCAAATCTTTGTTGTTGCAGAGTGAACTGGGTGAATGCCGGGGGAAGTGGATGGCCATCCTCCAAGAATATGATCTATAAATGCAACCCATGAAGAAGTCTGAGACCAGGGACTATGAAGAGCAATGGTGGAAGGAACTCCAAACATTGAATGCCAAACTTACACCGTGGAGTCTGTCACTTAAGACCCATGGTATACCAATCTAGTGTACCTATTGCTTAAAAATAGATGCCCGAAGGGGCTTCCCCCAAACAAACATCGTACCCTACAGCTGAAAAGTGCACATTTCATGATAAAAAAATGGAATGCTTTTCCGCAAGGGACCAAGCTGCTAAAATGATTGAAGAATTTCACAGGCAGTTCAGAACCGGGCATGGCTCAGTTGATGCCACTACCCACCAGATTCTCTAGGTTGGATACTATTGGCCTTTCATCTTTAAGGATGTCTACGCTCACATGAGGAAGTGCCACACTTGCCAAACCACAACACATCGTGAATGGAACCCGGCCATGCCTTTGTAATCATTCTTTGAAGTGAGACCTTTCACCTAATGGGCATTTGATTTTATCAGGGAAATCAACCCTTACTCATCTGCCAACCACTGGTACATTTTGACTGCTATTGATTAATGCACATGGTGGTCTTAAGCGATTCCTTGCAAGAACAACACGACAAATGTAGTTATTAAATTCATGGAAGAAAACATAGTCACCCATTTTGGAATGTCATTTTCTATAGTGTGTGACAACGGTCTAGTATTTTCTTCAGCGCAGTTACTCGAATGGACCTACAAGAGGAAGATCACCTTGAATTTCTCCAACAAATACTACCCCTAGGGTAATGGTGTGGCTGAATCCACTAATAAAAATATGTTGGAGGTGATCAAACATCTATTAGAACAAAACCCCCGGGACTGGCACCAGAAGCTTAGATTCTCCCTCTGGGAAGATCATATCAGAATAAAGGCAGCCCTAGGGACTTTCCCATTTCATCTAGCTTACGGCTAGAATCCAGTATTCCCCATCAACTTACAAATCCTGGTCTTACATTTTATGCAGGAATTTAACAACCGAGACAACATTATGGAAGTTCGGCTTCTAAACCTGGTAAGAATGGAGGAACAAAGAGACGTGGTACTAGAAAAATTTGTGCGTCACCAAGCAGTATTCAAATGATGGTTTGACCAAAGAGCCCAATATAAGGCCTTTCATGTTTCAGACTTGGTCCTCTTGTGGGACAAGGCCTGGGAAAAGAAAGGAAAGCACACCAAGTTTCAAAGGCTCTGGCTTGAACCATATCTGATTTCTGAGATCTGCGGGGAAAATACTTATCACCTCAGTACTATGACCGAAGAATCCATCCCATTCCTTATCAATGGATAGTTTCTCAAGAACTATTTTAAATGAGGTAGGTGGTAGGTTTGCCCAGATTTGTATTATATGTAAAAAGTTCCTGCTTGTAAATATCTTTCCCAGTGCTCCTTTTGGAGTGCCTTGTCCTTGTAAATAGTTTGTCGGTCGTCCTCCAGAATCGCCTCCCTTTCCCTTTGCTTTTGTCTTTGGCTTTCTTTTTTCTTTCGCTTTTGTTTTTTGGGTTCCTCATATTTTGCCTTCTTCTTGTAGAAAGGTATGCTTTGCATAACATCTAGTCCCTGGAATGGTACCTTATGTATTTTAGGTATTTTGGAATCTATTATTAACACAGTGGAATTTGTCCGCACTCTGGGGTTCTTTTGTGCATATGGTAAAAGGTTATGAGTAATCTTCATTGGACTCATATATTGAAAGTCCGAACATCGGTTAATAGAAAATCTAAGAAGAAAGTAATCACATAGTACTTGAGGGCAGATCGGTTGCACTAGTTATTTTCCAAGTCTGAAAATCATAAAATATCCCAGGTCCAGAATGTTCTCTCCTATTCAACAATTTTAAATCAGATGGAAAGGTGAAAGAAGTACTGCCATAGAAATTAGCTAAGCTTAAGGTTCATGGTGAAAGGAGTACCACCTTCCCATCTAAGAAAAGAAAAGAAAAGGAATGAAGAATAGAGAATTCTGGTATTCGGGGGAAATGTACAAGATGTGATGACTTTGGTTTGATGTATTTAGTGCCTCCTCTCTGCTTCTCCCAAAAATCATCAACTTGATTTTCTTTCAAAGCACACACCTCACAGCTGACGAAAGTCTAGAGAATTGAATCAATGATGAGTCATATTTTCTCAGACACCTCGCGTCTTGCAAGCAGAATGCTCCAGGTAAAGATTAGTTCTGGTTTTTCTAACTAGAGATTCTAAAGTTCTCAAATGTGCTAAGGCATTCATCCCAGTGAGTCTCCATTTTTTATACCCTGCATACCCGTCCCTACATTTTGTAGGCAAAATGTTAGGTCCCCCTTATTCGCTTTGGCCTTGTTTCTTTTTTCTGTCTTTCTCTAGCCTTTGCTTCCGCAAGGGTCATTTTCTTTGCCTTTTTCTCCTCCTTCCTCTAGGAACCGGTCCTAGAGTGTTTTTGTCTTCTGATTTGGCTGAATTTTCAGACTTCAGGATTCCCTATCATCACTTCCTCTTTTGCTAAGAGGGTGCGGCTGTTCGGAATCCCCAGGTCCGGAGTTCGGAGGGTTTTGCCTTTTTCAGGATTTGTGGAAGGAAGCAACATGTTTCTACCCTAAATGTATAAATAGGATTTACTTTTCACTTCCATGTTTACCGTGAAAAAATATCCAGAGAAATTACCTAGAGAGATTAAGGTGATTAAGCAGCGATTAAGTGTGAATTGCTCTCAGTGCTTGACAGTGCATAAACAATGATTAACAGTGGTGCATTCATGGTCGTTTCATGGTTTGTGAAAGCTTCATCAGTTGCAAAATTCCTCTCATGCTCCTCTTCCCATGTTTCTTTGTGTGTTAAGGTTGGTCTTTCGGCTCTTTTCTTTCTGGTTTTGTTCTTGCTTCTCTTGTGCTTGCTTTCGCTTTCATTTTTGTCCTTGCTTTTGTTTTATCTTTCTTGTTGGTCTGTTATCACCTTCCATTGGTGGGATGGCTCTGCAGGAAGTTTGTCCACCTTCCTCGCACCTTTATTCCTCTATAAATGATGTACTTTAGTGTAGATACTGTAAATTCTTACAAGTCCCTGTGTATAGGTTTCAGACTTGCTGTAAATTGGTAGTCTTCTTGCTGTAAATGGTAGATTAGTTCTTGTAAATTGTGTCATTCCCGACTTTCCCCTGTATGTTTGGGTCTATATATTATCTGGGTAGCTCTTCTCGTAGCGAGCTTTTCACGCTCTGTATGTTGAAAACCAAGATTGGATCTCATCTGCATGGTGTTCACCTAGCTCAAACTCGGTACCTTGCATGTTCAAGCCATGGCAGTTTTCTCTGTCCTGTCACTTCATCTTAATGGTGGGATTAACTCCTCCATGAGTGAGCATTCAAAAGACATCCCATTTGGTATTCATTTCCCTTATGTCAGCTCACTTGTCGCCATTAAGAGTCTTTCCGTCGTCTATTGTGTGGCCAGTTGACAACCCATGTCAGCCAAGTACGGCTCGCTACCCAGTCACATCGATAACAGCTAGTTTCTCTAAACTCCAGGTGCTGAGAAGTTTTGGGGTCTTTATCCCATCTTTGTCGCATAAAATAATGCCTCAGGACCTCCAGGTGCCGATCAGAATCCAATCTTTGCTAACTTCTATATTCTAGGATTTTGATGCGTACTAATATTCTTTGAGCAGGTGCGAGATGGAGGTGAATTCCCCAAAGTCCATAAACTATTGTATTTTATCATATTATATGTATTGACGATTCTCCACTCTTGCAAATTGCAGGTAAACCAACATGTCCAAAGTAACAACTCCTCTTGGAAGTTCGGAGCTTCCAACTACCTCCACTCGGGTAGCCACAAAAACAAAAGGAGAAAAGATGTTGGTCAACCTCCCATTAACCTCTAAGTACCCAAGGGAGGGTGTTCTTGTGGGGTCCAAAGTGGACTCCAAGCTGTAGGAGATCACAGATACCGATCCTGGACTATGGGCTAAAATGCAGAGCCTCGTCCAAACAATGTACCAATAGAGGGTTGTTGGAGATGATATGGAAAGAACGTGGCCGCCTCTGGCATCATCAAAGCTACAAGTTTTCCCTACTCGGTGCAAGCACCAAAGTTGATCCTTCAATTGGAAACACTATACAATGCTCTGACCTGGGTTGTTTTGCTTGTCGATCCTCTACCATTACACTACCCGACGGCCATTATTAATCTGGATGCTACCACTTTTGCTTCAGGGTTGGGAATCCCCCAGTTCAAGGGAGACATTGTTATCTCCTAGTTTGTGTCACTGAAGGAGTTTGAATAAATTCCCCTCCTTGCCCGGTAACATCTTAATACTCACTGGATGAAGACCCTGAGAAGGGACTATAAGAAGATGAAGCTGGTGATTCCCTGCGGAGACTTTAAAGAATATTCAAGCGGGAATCATATTTTTGTGTAGGCTCTTTGGAGAGCCCCATGCCAGAGAATTTTCGGCATGGATGTATTATTTTCTCTACTACATCACCACCTACAATCAGACCTTCGACTGGGCGACCATCATCACCAATCATGTAGACTCCCAACTCAAGAATGTCCTCCAAAATTCAAAATTCTACATGACTTCATATGTATTGTGGGCACTGGCCCAATAAAGACTCGCTTTTTAGAGTTTGAAAATAGTGGGCATTTTTGGGAACGGGCCTAGCTAGTTGATCCCATGGAAGCATTATCCCCAGGTTCAGTGGGAACTCAGCTTCCCCAATTTTTGTAGGGTAAATGATGCATTCATTTAGTACAACATTTTGACACTCACTCGGGATTTTGGGTACCAATTGTCGCAGGAGGAGATGACTTTGGTGAGCACATACAACAATTATTTTATTCAATTTCAGAAACATACTTATATTCGGGTGACCGGATTCTCCAGGAAACCCTACCTACTCCCCAGGCATTGCGGGGATAGGATCATTCTTTTAGATTTTTGCAGACAAATCCTAGAACTCCAAGCATTCTTTGCCTTAAATAAGGTCACATCTATTCCATTCCTGATCACTTGTGGGAACTATTATTATAGTCTTGTGGAAGCTAAGGAGGCTGAAAATGAGCTAAAGAGTCTGGTACTGGTAGAATTCCACCTTACCAGAGACAAGTTTGATCCTGTAGGAATGATAAGAGAGGCGATGCCCCGGGCATCTGTGCTGCATAAAGTTAACATTGAAGATTTTGGGGGGGGTTTCCAGGATAGTTTTGATCTCTGGGCCTAAAAGCACTTCCGGATGTCCAAAGGTTTAATGAAGGCCCTCAGCCTTCAAGGCTTCCTAAAATATTTCACAAATGATGGGCCTTTGGAGGACCCATCATACAAAGAACAGGGGATTAACAAGTTGGATCTCCCTCTGGTGGATTGGGCCACCTCGGAGAACTTAACAATTGAGGATGTGAGTTTCCGCATCATTGATAATAGTCATAAATGTTTTAAGAGGGTGTGTCTGAGGAGCACCAGTAAGGGTCCAATCTTACGGGGGTATGCTTCGACCTCTGGAGCCACGTGACCAAGCAAAAGAAAGGGGAAGGAAAAATAAATTACCTTGACCCAAGTGCCTTCCCAAGGTCCGCTCCCCATGATGGATCAAATTCATGAATAGGTGGAGGCGTCTAGGCTGACGAGTCAAAAGATAAGCACCTAGCTTTCCCGTGGTCTCCTAGCAACTCCAGTGGGATTCGCCCGCTCAGCAGGATCCCCTTCATTGGCGGCACTTATGAGAGGACAAACATTCATCGAAGTGGAATATGCAGACATTCTAGATGCCAGGGTCCATTGCAAAGAAATAAAAAGTAGAGGGTAGACAATCCCCTGAGCACGGACACTGGCCATGGCATGCCCTATTTTCCCCTAGTGGAAGCTAGTTTGGACTCCCCTAAACTAGATGATCTCCCAGATATCTCCCCTCCGCATGAAAAATTCGATGACATCTTAAGGATAGATGAACTCATGAACCTACATGGGGAGATAGATAAGGTGGTGGAATAAATAGCCGCGCAAGAGATGGAGATAATCCCCAATGAAGGGGAGACACCAGAAAAGGAAGTGGTCCTGGAACAAGAGGTCCGGGAACCTAAATGAGAAGTGGCACAAGAGGATCCACAAGACGTCAAGGAAACACTGGTCCAGGAGGCCGAGACAAATTCAAGGCAAACAAATGATGAGCAACCAACAACTGGGGAAACCGTACCTATGAGATCAATTGTACCCCCAACCATCATGCTCCAAATGCCTTTGGTTACTGCGGGTGATCAAGTGCCCTGGAGCATGACATTCAGCGAGGTGGTCTTAGTGGCCCAATAGTCAAAATTTGGCTAGATACCTCCGCCTCCTCTAGAGGATGTGCCCAAGGAAAAAGATGTCCTGACAAATGACATCGAAGATGAACAACAACATCGGAATGAGGGGAAGAACCCCGAGGATATAAATGTTGATTCAACAAATGTTGAGAAAGATGGGGAAATCCCCGATGATACATGTGATGTTAGTGCCAGCAAAGATGAGGTCCCTAACACCACAGATAAGGATGCCACCAGGGCATAAGACACTGAAGCCTTCAGAGAACAGGAATAGGAATAGGAAAAAGAGAAAGAGCCCAACGAAGCCGTAGATACTAGGAATGCACCGTCAGACTCCGAGGGAGGTCCCAACACTCAGTCCTTAGTGAAAAAATTTCCCTAGCCGCCATAATGGCTGCTGGAATCTAGAAATAAAAAGGCCCCGGTGGCGGCAGTTGTTCCCCTCTCCTTGGCCGAGATGATGGCCCAGAATGCAGAGGATAAGAATCTCAAAAAGGCCCAGATAGTCCATACCCTCTGGACTGGTCTAGGAGGAAGCACACTTGCAATAATTGCAACACCTCCTCTAGATACAGATGTAGAAACAGTGAGATCCAAAGACTATGAAGTCACAGAAGTGCCTCTAGGGAGGAGAGACAATTAGGGCGAGCTAGACCTGCTAAGAGAGGCAACCAGGGCAGTGGAAGCCTGGTATGATAAACAGGGGCTGAAGTTAAAGGAGGAAAGAGAGAAAAATGAAAATCTCCTCGAACTTCTCACAGAAATTACACAGCCACTGGCCGAGGTCTGTCTAGAATCCTCCACCTTCGAACCACCGCTTCCATAGGGTGACATGGATGCTCTCCAGGCCATGAAGAAGAAGGTGCAGGCTGTAGATGGGTGGATCACCGATCAGGTCAAGGTCGTAAGGAAATTCCTAGAGGTGTCACTCCTGGACATTTATCAATCTCTTGGGCCAGGTAAAATGTGCCATCATCATGTGGGAAGGAAACATAGAAAAGTATGAGGGGTGGAGGACCGGATTAGAAGAAATAATAAACTCCATAGAAGAGGCCATTACCGAGGAAGGAATTTTGGGAGAGGAATCCTTCGAATTCCTCTGGGCCCAGTACTCTAGACTTGGCCTCAAGATTGAGGTAAGCAAGCAATTGGTTACGACCCTCAAAGAGAAAGACACAGCGGTCTGGTATCCTTTGGACCTATACAAAGCATTGATTGGAAGGGTTTCACAAGTTGATCCCTTCACCACCGAAACTTGTGCCCCGAAGGATTATGTCCTTAGTAAGTATGATGAGCTGATGGAGTCCCAGTATCTGTCTGTTAGAGATTTTGACAGAGTAAAATTATCAAGAATATCCAAAATGATGCTCCGGGCCCATGACTCCATTAAGATAGTTGATGAATTCTGGGATGGGGCCGAAGATATTGAACAGAAGTTTGGAATTGTCCACAACCGGTGGAACAGTGTCAAGGACATAGATGGAGATGGCATTAGCCAGATTTTGGAGGCATTCAATAACAAAGGATAGTAAAGTTCTCTAGATTCTGGGGATTTTCACCAGCAGGGTACATTTTTGAGCATTCATTATTCTTTGAGCATAAGCTCCTGGACTCCAAAATTTAGGATCCAATAGTTTTGTATTCTTTTGGTGCCCCGTGTCCAGGTTCCCCAGAGCCAAACAGTCATTATCCAACAGTTAATAAGGGTGTCAAAAAGTAGGTGACCCCGATAAGGCATGTCAGTTTGAGGGATGGCCCTGACAGGCGATCTTCCCAAGGTGTCACTCCAGCATTAACTACCTTGTGCATCGAAGACAGTGAGCCACATTTCGCATTAATGAGGCATGTAGCCTCAAACTCCAGGAAGATCGGATTTCTTCTATTCTTTCTTTGGCACTCTTCTCGAGGTCGATTCTTCCATCCTTTCTTCTTGTCTTCTTCCATTGTCATGTCAAACCTCTGCTCTTTTCGAGGTGATTGTAAGTGGTGCAGGTAGTACTGGCCAATGGGTATTGTATTTTAATGTTGAGTGTAAATTTGGATTAGATTAAGTTTTAGGACAAGTATGTCTATAAATAACAAGTCTGACCTCATTTTAGGGTTCGACGAAATTAATGATTTTGCAGTCAAATACTATTAGCATTTAGCCTTTGTTTCTCAGTAGTTGCAAACCTCAAGGCTCAATAGTTCTTAGTGGTTAGATGCTCCCTTGGAGCCATTAACGTACACACCAGTGATGCTGGAACAACCTGTTGATGAAGAAGTGAGAGTTTCTAGCAATGATGTTGTTAGTGTTATGATCTCTGAGTTAGCGATATCTCTTTCGTGATGTATGTTTCTAATGTCCTTTGCTCTGGTGTTTTATTAGATTAGATGATCTTATTTCCTCTTGTTATTGAATATGTATGAACTGTTGGTTCTGTATGCATTCATTATTTAGTGTAGTTCATTAGAGCATTGTTGATGTTAAAGATATATTGCATGACTATAAGAAGAATGATGAACTCCTAAACTTGATCTATCTTTCACTATTTATTTTGTAAACTCATGCGTGCTTGTAGGAAACCCCAATCTATTAACAAAATCCCCAGAGAAGATGAGTCAAAACCATCTATCCCCCTGAACAAAAATAGTCACTTGCCCAACTTGGCTACCAGCACCATCGAGACCCGTCACTCAGGTGCTTGAAGGCCCAGAGAATTTATTCCCTGGACAACCTTTACAGGAGAAGTTGGTCGGTACCCCGGTACCCGATGAAAAATCTTCCTCTGTTGATGAGACCGGTCACAAAGTCCCGTCAACAGAAGTGAGATTGGAATATGTGAATACAAAGGAACAGTTAGTAGATATATTTACTAAAGCATTACCTAAGGATGCACATGAGTATCTGAGAGGTAAATTAGTGGTGATTCCCTTAGCTGAGGCTAACTAAGATCACATGGAGTGATTGCATCAAATGTATTACCCTGTATATCTGACAAATTAATGTAAAGAAGGTCACACTTTAGGAGTTTCCAAAATATATGAAGAGTACCACACAAGATGTTGATCAGTCATAAGCAAGATGATAAAGGGAGCATATAGTTTAGAAAGTTGACACAGAGATATCTACATGGGGAATATGTATGACCTTGGCATTGTTGTCAAAGAGGGAGATAAGACTGAGACATTTAGGGATATAAGTCAATGAGGGAGATAAGTAAAGAGAGAAATATATCCAAGAGGGAGCTGATATTTTCATTAGAGAGAATCATAATGAAGCTAAGGACATTAATGAAAATATTTTTATAGAACATACTTTTTGGATTGTTTGGTAACCTTGCATGTGTTTTTTGCATGTGGTGTTTACCATCAACGCCAAAGAGGGAGATTGTTGGAAGCTACAATTGAAACAATTTTTATACTGTCATTGATGTCAAACCTTAACAGGTAAGACACTTTCTATCTAGTAATGTGCCATATTAGATGATTGATGAAGAAAATTTGAAAAGAGAAGATAAAAAGAAGACCTGGTGAAATGGATGAGCTATGAGAAACTACAATAGGTACTTGATTAGATTTCACATTGGCAAGATAATGTGTTGTTTATCTTTAACACCAAGTGAGGCTTGGAAGACTAAAATCTTAGTCTTGACTAAGAAAAAGAGCAGAAGATTAAGGAACTTATGTTTATGTCGAGTGATACGAGTGTCGACAAAGCACCAGTATATGTCGAGCAAACATAGTGTCGATTGAGCATCAGTATTTACTAAGTTGTCTAGTGATGACCAAGTAGAAGAGCACAGTGATGACCAAGTGTCAGTATTTTATAGATTGAGAAATATTTGAGATCTCAACCGACATAGTTGAATTCTTTGGATATGTAAAGCATATTTAAGATAAGGATGAACGTCATGGAACATTTAATGAGAATTTAATATATGATTAATCAATAATGTGTATGGATTCGAGAAGGAGTTTTAAGATGTATCTACAAGGTAGAAGGATAAAGAAATGTTCAAAGGATTCGTTGGATCTGACCAAAACCTAAGATCTATGGTGATGATTAAGCAGCAAAAGATCGAGCTACCTAATTAGAGAGGTATAAGATTAACCTAATTGCAAGTTATGTGTGTGAGAGGTTGATTCAGCTGATTGGAAAATCTAAGCAAAAGGCTGAGAAGAGCAGTATAGAATTGTGAAGTGGTGATTGCTTAACGGATTTCCAAGCTGATATGAGAGATAGAGATGACAATGGGGGTCATTAAGTGAATTAGCATTTGAGAAAAAGTGGATCTGTATTTGCAAAGTGAGTTGTATGTTTCAAATCAAAAAATTTATTACTTTCTAGCCATTATATCAGTCAAAATCCTTTAATTAAGGTTTACCTAACAAACATATTGTAAATCCTTTAATCAAGGTGACATTCTAATGGAATGTTCTAATTCCTCTAACAAGTCTCACTTTTAACAGGGTGATTAAATCCTTTAACATTGTCGCACCTAACAGTGTGTATTGTAACCTTTAAGAGGGTTGGCTCCTCATAGAGCTCACTTAAAAAGAGTGAAAGATTGGTAGCATGTTATTGGTGGTATTCCCATATTTGGTTTCCACGTTAAATCATGGTGTTACACTTGTGTGAATTTTATTTGATGTGTTTACTGTTAAGAGTTTTATATTTTGCAAGTTGATTACTTTAGGACAGTGAACTGCAAGTTTATGTTACTAATTATATGTTATAGAGATTGAGTGGATTGTTGAGTAGATTTGATTTGGTTGTAGTGTTTAAAATTTTAATTGGTACATCTGGACCTAAGGATAACTAATTCTCCCCCCTCCCAGTTATTCTAAATCATTCTAGCAGTAAATTTGTTGTCGCTAGTCTGTGGGTAAGATCCCCAACCTCCTAAGTCAGTCGTTAAACCTCTGATAAATCCTCCTCCTGGCCTCCCATCACCACATCCATATCATCCTCCTCTCTAGTAAACCTCATTCCCTCATCATCCACTACCCATGATTCCTCATCCTCACCCTCACTGTTGTTGTCATTGCTTTTTCTACTGCTCGATCCTGAAGAGATGGATCCTACCTCTTCAACCTCTATCATCTCCTCATCTCTCACCTCCCCTCTTTCCTCTTCTCTCTTTGTAGAAACATCCTTATTCCATCATCGTACCCTCCTCGCAAGTTGTGGATCCTCTTCCTCCTCCCTCTCCTCCTCCTCCTCTAGCATCGTTCCTAGTCCAACCTGACCAATCCCGCTCAATACGGGTTCTCCTCCTCTAGCATCCTTCCTAGTCCAACCTAACCAATCCCCCTCAATGCAGGTTCTCCTCCTCTAGTCCTAACTCCCCCACCACCTCTCCCAGGATCAGGATCATCCTCTCCCGCGATCTCCTCCTCTCCCCCTCCTTTAATCCCCTCCTTTGGCTCTCCCTTTGTCTCCCCTCACTCAGCCTTAGTCTCCACAACCTCTCACTCGGTCACCACCTCTCTATCGAGGCCTCCTCATGATAACCTCGGTCATGGGTTGGGTGATGACTATCATGGCCACTCATCAATTTTTTGTCCACCAGGCATCATACTATGGAGTGGTACTTGCAAAGCAAGAATATTCAAACATCAGTACCGCATGGATAAAAAATTAAAAGATGTTGATAAAGAGAGTATTATCTATCATAAAGGAAATAACTAAAAAATGGAAGTATACCTGCATCTACAATGGCAGATCACCACGTCCATTGAAAAGGATGTAGACCATTGAACTTGGTCCTTGCAGCATGAACTGGGACCATGACTCTCCGAATAGCAATATCCCTTGATCTCCTTGTAAAGTAAGTGTAGGAATCACTAACATCATGTCACTCTCTAAACTGCCACAACACCCTATCAGTGTTGTGGAATTCAATGATATGGGTGTGCTCTGTCACACACCCCATCAGGTGTCTCCTCTGTCGGCAGAAGGGCAGGTGTGTGTCCTCATCATCCCACACGGGACATGATCTGTATGGCTTCCAAATGAAATAGGGAAGCATATCCAGTTGTTGCCTCCAATAAATAGTATGACCCATTTGGGACTGGATCATAGCCCCCTTGTACAAGAAAACATAAGGTCTCCCCACTGGAAGATCTCTAACCACCACAGGTCTGCAAATGGCTATGTGCTCCCGTGCCCATATCTGGAGGAGAGTCACACTGCAACTAATCAACTTACTATTCTGGTAAGCCACATAAAACATGTGCCATCATACATGGCCCCCATGCATAAACAATATGGTCTCTCACCGTACTCCTAAGGACTGCTCCCCATCCAACTGAGAAGTCATGCTACCTCCGATCGAGACATAACACCCTGCAAATCACACTGCCTATCAAAGTGCTCAATCTATCTAGTCCCTAGCCAAATCTGGACCAAGGGCTATCATAGGGATTTAACATCCCTAGTTGGTCCCTAGGCAACCCATATGTCTTGCTCATCAATTCTAGGATAGCGGGTAAACTTCACTAAGGCTTCCTAGATAGGTATTTGAAGGATGTGATACACATCCTCGAGAGTGATTGTGCACTCTCCAGTGGGAAAATGAAAGGTGCACATATTTGAGTGTCACCTCTCAAGAAAGGAAGAGATCAAACCCCTAATAAAGCTATCATAGAGAAGCATATTAATCCTCTATTTGAGAGAAGAAATAGACACTTTAACGGGGACAATGAGAGTGAAAGCCCAAAGTGGGATACAAATGCTTTAGCTGTGGTAATCCAACCCACTCTAAAACAAAATGCCTTCATCCTTAAGGAAAAATAGCATGTAATAGCCTTCCTCTGGTAGTCTTCACGGATTGTACAAAACCTCCCTAGCATTGGTGGGAAGCTCTCGATAGAGAGGTAAAAGCAAGCTCTTTGAACACAATCCTTACTAGAACCTGGTTAAGTAGTAAGCCACCTTGTTAGTCATGTTGAACCAAACTGACCTTAGGTAGATTTTCTAGAATCTCTTTATGTGCAATACTTGTGAAAACAATATGGAACGTACACTTAGTGTTTATCTCTCAAGACTATTGATTGGAGTGAGTGTTGTGCTTGTTTATTTTGTTTATTACATTCAAGTTTCATGTTATAAGTGTCGTCAAAGCATCCTTAAAATCATATTTCAAAAGTTCATCATGAATAACCCCAGGTCCATAGAACCAACAGATCACAATCAAACATCAACAAGTCGTAACCATAGCGACAAGCATTTCTCTATCAGACTTCAATTCAAAAGATACACTTCAATCTTGAATCACTATAACAACATTTTGAAAAACACTCCAAACACTTCAAACCAATAGCAAGATGTCTCTTCCACATCCTTTTTTTCAGAGACCAGTCATCATATCTCAAACAAGGAACAACCAAGATGACTTGTATGTCAACATATTTTCTCCATATGAAGAAGAGCAAGAACCCAACTACTATGATGACATAGACCCTTTTTTCTATTCAGAAAGTCTCCCCGAGTTGGAATATGAATAATGGCAAACTGATATCCTCATGCAACAAGTACTCAACTAAACAATCTTCAAAATCAAAGTCAACCAAAATATTACACCATAGAGCACTTATATCCCTACCCTATTTATTATATGCCTCCGATCACATCACATGTCAATGAACATCCTCCGATTTCCTCAAATCTATCACCAAGGATTCCCCAATCAGACACAATTGTAAACATGTCATCCTTTGGACATCAATCAAACATAATCAATAAAAAACCTATTGTACCACATGATCAATCAAAAAATGACTTACAACATGAAAATTTCAATGTGGTATCACTAACAAGATAGCCCAAGCAACAAAAATTCCAATCTAATCCTTTCAATCGTTTGCCTCAAAAATTGGCTCATAATCATCATCTTATTGTTGAACAAGGTCAAAATAATCTTCCCAAGATCAAAATTGGCTCTTATTGTTGAATGAGTTTTGGTTGAAAAGTGCTTATGAGATTGGATGCTCTAGAGATGAAACAAAAACATATCACAGGTATCTTGGCTGAAATCATATCCTTCGACAAAAATACTATAAAGAACTTACATACCAAATTTTTCATCTTGCAAAATGAACTTTATAAAGGGAAAAAGGGAATCACTTTGGAAGACCTGGCTAGGAGGACTCGAGTCAAATTGACTACCAATAGTGTACATGCTATAGACATTGAATCGCAAAGATTGTAGATTTTTTTGGAAGATCAAGTGAGTTTCCTAACTAAAGAGTGGAAGGTTGTCTTAGGCCTTTAAGAGTTAACCATACAAAGTTGTTGTCTTGTGTTTTCCTTTTCTAATTGTATGGTTTATGTTCTCATTGTTCTCTTTTTGTGTTTTTATTGGAGTATTTATTTCTTTTTCTAATTCCTACACCTTGTGTGAGTAGTCCCTCTTTCCATTAGGTTGCTTTATTGTAAAAGGGTTGGGGGGCCTTTTCATAAATCCTCTCTTTTTAACCTTAATCAGCAACTTATCAAAGAAAAGTTTATGATACGAAATAGTTCTTTTTGTTCGCAAATTTGAAGAAAATAAGAAAGTGTGTTTAAGAAAGGAACTTGTCTTCTTTTCTAGAAGGCCTCAAATTATTGGTGTGGAGGTCATATCTGTTAATAATAACTGAGAGGGGGGGTGAATCAGTGGCCTCAAAAATATTCCAATTAATCAACCCAAAAACTTAGTACCACAATATTAAGCCTCTAGTTATCTTCAGTCCTATAAGATGAATGCCTTCAAATAT
>MU225140.1:1952899-1976224 GCA_018584345.1 Thuja plicata | reverse complement strand
AAGTTTTCCATTTCTATCATCCTTCAAAATATAACATTGACTACCAAAGATTCTGAAGTAACTTACATTGGGTGTATGACCATACCAAAGCTCATAGGGTGTCTTCTTTGTGTCCTTCAGTTGTACTATGTTTAATGTGTAGACAGCACTACTGACAGCTTCCCTCCAGAAATTTTGAGTGATGCTCTTCTCAATCATTAATGTTCTTTCACAGTCAACAATTGATATGTTTCTCCTTTCAGCAATTCCATTTTGTTGTGGTGTTCTTGGTGCAGAAACTTGTCATTTAATTCCATGCTCATTGCAATAGTTAGTGAATTCATCTGAAGTAAATTCCCCTCCTCTATCTTGCCTTAAGCATTTCAATTTCTTTTCACTTTGTTTTTCTACCATAGCCTTATACCATTTAAACATCTTGAATGCTTCTGATTTATCTTTTAAGAACATAATTGTCATCATTCTAGAATAATCATCAACAAGGAGAATAAAATACCTATCTCCATAGTAACTCTTTGTCCTCATGGGTCCACATAGATTATTATGGACTAATTCTAGAATTGCATTAGATGTATGGGTTTTAATCTTGAAACTAGACTTTGTCATCTTACCTTTTTGACAATTCTTGCACATGATATGCTCGAGCTTAGTCATTCTCGATAAGCCTCTGACATTCCTTTTGTTTCTTATCTTTATCATATTGTCAAAAATCACATGACACAATCTTTTGTGCCACAACCATATGTCTTCATTTCTAGCCATTAAACAAGTGGTGTTAATGTCATCAAGATAGAAAAGGTTACCTTTTGTTTGCTCACCGGTTCTAATCAACCTTCTTGATTCATTGAAGATCTTTGTCTTCTTATTTTCAAATGCCACTCAGTGACCTGTATTATTAAGTTGTGAAACACTTAACAGATTATAATTCAGTCCTTTTACCCAGTAAGCATTTTCACATTTTATCAGGTTATTCAACATTATAGTTCCTTTACCTTCAACTGGACAAGGTGTATCACCAGTCATATGGTGAGTGCAGCCATTATCTATGATCTAGACATCATTCTTACTAACTTTAGATATGAGTGGATTTTCTACATACCTTTCTCCTTCTTCATCTGAATCATCCTTCATGGCTACAAATACCATCTCAATGTCTTCTTCTAATTTGGTGTCAGTGTCATCAGCTCTATTCTCAGCTAGGTAACAAGTTTTCTTCCCTTTGTCCCTTTAGTCTCAGCTATCTCTTTTGTCAGATTGTCAGTTGCTTCAGTAATCTCTGTTATCACCTATATCAAACTTATTCTCATATGATTTGTCATTACTTCTTTCATATTTTCTTATGTTTGGACATCTTGTAGCAAAGTGTCCAACCTTTTTAGAATTGAAACATACAAGTGGTAATCTACCTTTGTTACCTTTGCCTCTCTGTAATCTTCTTGCCATTAGTGCTTCAATCTCATCAAGTCCTTGATACTCATTATCACTTTCACTATCATTTCTAATAGCATGTCTATGACTTGAATTACTTATTTTTAAAGAAGATTTGAATGCAAATTATTTAGATGGTAAGACACTATTATCAAAGTTATTCATCTCAAATGAAATCAGACTACCAATCAGACTATCTAGAGTAACTGTATTGTTTGCAACTGCTCTCATTTCTTGAATAGCAGAGACTCTAATAGCATATACAGGCAGTAAGATTCTTAAGATTTTACTTACCACTGTCTCCTCTTCAAGTACACCTCCAACTCCTCGGATAGCATTGACTACCTCTCTAATTCTGCAGCTATACTGGGTGATATTTTCTCTTTCTTTCATCCTTAGGTCATCAAACCTCTCTCTTAGGCTTTTTGCCTTGGCTCTTAGTACATTAGCATCTCCTCCATGTACCAGCTTCAACTTATCCCACATTTACTTTGCAGAGGTGTAGGTTTTGACATCTTCAAACTCAGCATCAGAGAGTGATGGGGCAAGTTCTATCATCATGCAATTATGCTCATGCTTTTCTCTTAATTACTCAAGAGTATGAGGTCATGTAGGCAACACATATATAGTATCAAGGTATTGAGTAACATCATTTCCAATACCTGATAGGTGGAGTCTTATTTTGCTTTTCCATGATGCAAAGTTGTCTTTATTCAAATTGGGCACATCTCATATGTTCATCTTGTGATCTTTTGTTTGAGTTGTTAAAATCTCTTTCTAAGCACACAAGCTCTGATAGCAATTGTTAGTAATAACTGAGAGGGGGGTGAATCGGTGGCCTCAAAAATATTCCAATTAATTAACCCAAAAACTTAGTACCACAATATTAAGCCTCTAGTTATCTTCAGTCCTATAAGATGAATGCCTTCAAATATACTTATCAAATTACTACTGCTCGGAATGATTTGTTAAACCTTATTCTGTATGTTTACCGAATATCAGTCTGTTAATTTACCAAAAAATAGTAAATTACTTAGAGTATACCGATCGATCCAGATTAGCTATGTGTAATGCAAAACACTAAAGTAATTACTCATAAACACATTGACACATGGATTTTTAACGTGGAAACTTTGTTAAGGGAAAAACCACTTGGGACCAGTAACCCAAAATTTTCACTCTTCTAAAGTGAGCTCGGTGAAGAGCCAACCTTGTTAAAGGTTACAAACACACTATTAGGTGTGACCTTGTAAGAGGATTTAAAAGATTAGTTTGTCACTTGATATCAAACATTTCTATGCTACCTTCCTTGTCCAAACTCTTCTGGTTTGTCAAATGGTATCTAGAATTTCATGCTATCTTCATGACCAAACTTTTTGATACTCCTTGGGATGTATCTCAATATAGAAAGGATCTTTAAATTATGCTCGGTTAAGAGACTTTATGATTCAATGGTTAAACTAAAACAGTATGATTTGTTCACATATATAACTTATACTTGCAGATTTTTAGATCTATTGTAAGCTCATAAACTTAATCTGATCAATATATCATTTTAATACCTTTGCTCAACTTTTGTTTTGCTCGGTGATGCTATGCTCTGTTGCTCGGTGTCTGTAGAAATATTTAACTCTTTCCTCACCTTGATTGATCATGACTGCGTGAAGTTGTTCTTCATCAGTTTCTCTCCAGCATCCTATTCTTCATTTACTCCCCTTAATTCGTAATGAATTAAGTTGTCCCTTTATAGACATGATATTACCGTTTCTAGGTTCTTGATTTTCTTGATCTTACATGATATTACAGCTTTAAATCCTTTACTTATCTTTGGCTTTATCTTGTCAATGAAAACAATTATAACTACCAGTTAAGTCTATATTTAGCCCTGCCATCTAGATATTTTTTCATTTCTTAACTCAAGTAAATTTCGGTGTTTTGACTCTTTGATAGCTTCGGTCAACAGTCCAGTTCTCCTCGGGCTTCTCCGTCGGGGTTGTATGTCCGTCGGGGTTGTCTGTCCTTCGGGCTTGTTTGTGCATCGGTTTACACTATGATTTTGGCCGTCGGGTATGCTTGTGATTGTGTTCGTCGATAATACTCGTCGGTGTTCTTGCTTGGGCATCACTGTGACTTGACTTTCGGTGATCTCTGTCCGTCGGGTTCCACTAGCCGTCGGTGTTTGAAGTCACATAGTGAATGCTTGTCTTTTATGCATTATTGAAAGCATAATCTTTATCTCTCTGATTTTCTGAAGTCAATAAATAGGAAAGATTGATGAAACTCTCTATGTTCTCATTGTTCTCTTTTTGTGTTGTTATTGGAGTATTTATTTCTTTTTCTAAGTCCTACACCTTGTGTGAGTAGTCCCTCTTGCCATTAGGTTGCTTTATTGTAAAAGGGTTGGGGGGGGTTTTCATAAATCCTCTCTTTTTAACCTTAATCAACAACTTATCAATGAAAAGTTTATGATACGAAATAGTTCTTTTTCCTCGCAATTTTGAAGAAAATAAGAAAGTGTGTTTAAGAAATGAACTTGTCTTTTTTTGTAGAAGGCCTCAAATTATTGGTGTGGAGGTCATATCTTTATTTATCGGGTACTAAAAATTATCTACTTTTGTTCAAGAAAAGAATTAAGGCATAGTCTTCATGATAGATGGACTAAAATCTAACCAACAAATGGAAGATAAAGCTAATTTTAAGAAGTTCAACTAAATTGGTAGGGGGCAAATAATATGTTAGTTTTATTTTTGCTTCTTATCTAAAGTATATTTTCAAGTCTATATATGCCATTGAAGTTGTTCATCACTTTAAAACCAAGAATAGTTACGTAATCTCCTTATAAGTTTCCCAAAACGAGGTCTCAATTCAAATTATTTATTTTACTATCAAAATTAGCAATGTATGTAGAATGAATGCATGTGTGTGCTTCATTTGCTTGTACATGGGATGATGTTGTGGAATTAGAATTTGAATCAAAACCTGATTATCTCAAAATAAGGTTTTGAAATTCTGGTTTTGAGTATTCAGAAGATGGTTTGGACCGTGTGGTTGACCCGGAAGATGACTAAGACAATCCATCTTCTACGTTTGGTTGCCAATTTTGAAATTAGAATTGGAACTGAGATGAGATGCAACAAAATCCATACCAACTAAACAACTGGAAGGAATATACCGGCTTCATAACACTACATATTGAATAAAAAACATTTGTAATCAAAACGTTCCATTTGTAGTAGTCTAAATACCTTCCACATTGTGTAATTACCGGTAATGAAAGTATTGTATGTTCTGTATACTGCATTCGGGCACTCTTTAATCTTGGCCACTCATACTCACTCTTTGTGATTGAAAAGTAAAAATTGATTTATCATAGTAAAGAAAAGCACCGAAAGAAGACTATAAAATTATACAAAAGTTATTCAGTGGGGAACATCTAAGAAATAAATATTGTTTACAATATATTCTTGAAGCAATTTGGACTGTGGGGGAATAATGGAACATCTTGTTGATGACATATAACTAAGTGAATGTTTGATAATGTTAAGTTGAAGATGATGCAAGACATTAAATCAGTTAATGGTTTGTATTGTCGTTGATCTCAACTTGATATCATCTGTACGGTCATTTACATAATGCCAAAGACTTCAGAGAATCAATAGAACAGTGATTATGCTTTTAGCAATGCATAAAAGTCAAGTATTCACAAAGTGACAAACAACACCGACGGAGTGCACACCATCGGTAAAGGCAAAGAAAAAGTCACAGTGATGCCCGACGAGCAGAAGACAATGTTGCCCGACGAAGCAAAATCCTATGATGCCCGATGGATGGAGATCCCAAAGCTAACTGGAGTTACACCGACAGAACTGGCAGTTGTCACCGACGACTAACTGCAGAGTTGACCGATAGAACAGAGAGTTTAGAAAATGACAAAATATCTAGATGGCAGAGCTTAAGGATAGACTTAACTAGTTGTTTTATTTGTTTTATTTGACCAAAGTTAAGTAATTGATTTAAAGAAGATTTGTACAGCTGGCAAGAAGATAACTATGAGATAAATCAGGAGTTAAAGCTATAAATCAGATTGGCTAGATTGTTTTTCACGCCAAGATTCAAGAATCAAGAATTAAGGAACATCATGTCTATATAAGAGACAAGCATAATTCATTTATGAAATCACAAGCAATCAAATACACAGAAGGGGAGTAAATAGAAAGAGGATGTTGAAGAGAAACTGGTGAAGGATAACTTCATACAGTCCTGATCAATCAAGCTGAAGGAGAGCTAAAGAATTTTGCAGACAACGACGAACAGTGAAGCACAGCATCACGGAGCAAAAAGTGTAGAGCACAAAGAATTGAATTGATACATTGATTAGAGAGGTATTGTACTTAAATAGATCTGAAAATATGCAATTCAAGTTGCATTAGAAACAGGTCATAATGTTTCAGTTTAACCATTGAAGCATCAAGTCTCTTAACAGAGCAAGACTTAATCGTCTTATATAATTGAGGTATATCCTAACAGATTGCCAAAAAGGTTGATTCATGAAAGTAGCATTGAAATTGCATAAAGCCTATTGACAGCCTACGAATAAGGTTGATTCAAGGATGGTAGCAAGATTTGCCTAAAGCCTATTGACAGTCTAAGAAGGAGGCTGATTCAAGGATGGTAGCAAAATAGATGTCAGATACTAAGTGACAACCTCTATGTATAAAATCATTTAACAAGGTTGCACTTAACAGTGTGTTTGTAACCTTTAATAGGGTTGGCTCCTAACAGGGCTCACTTCAGAAGAGTGAAAATTTGAGGTACCGGTCTTAGTGGTTTTTCCCTTAACAGGGTTTCCACATTAAAATCCATGTGTTATGTGTGTATGGTCTATTACTTTATTGTTTTACATTTCACATATGCATTTCTGGATTGATTGGTATACTCTACATATTTACTGAGTATCGGTAAATAGTTTTACTGCTTATCAGTTATCAAGGAGAATAAGGACAGACAAGGTAAACCGACAGACAGTCAAATATTATAAGCATTTCATGGCATACATCTTGTAGGGACTTAATAATCTGAGGTGTATTGATTGGTGGTTAAAGATTAAAAGAAAATTTTTGAGGCCACTGATTCACCCCCCTGCTGCCCCCCTCTCAGTTATTACTAACAATTGTCATTATTTTTCCCAAGATACTCCAAAACATAGCAGTTTAAGACTAAAGAACAATGAATGACAAAATCTCCAACTTCTGAAAGCTGAATCTGCTCTCACCAAAAACCCAGCATTACCAAATGTGAACATGAAGAACCCAAGCAGTGAAGTTTTAGAACACCTTCTAAATCTTAACTGGCATGTGCAGGTGGATTTGGTTCAGGAGGCTTGGGTTCACCGTTTTCAGCAGGAATAGCAATGGGAACATGAACATGACCTCCTCCACTACCATCAATGTGCGGTAATAGACGGACAATTACTCCATCCTCAAGATGTCTATTTCAAGTGAGCGGCAATTTGCAATTAAGGGAAATTTGCAACGGAAATTAGGGACTCGATCAGGCATGGGGTTGTCTCGCACAAATTAAAATTGAGGTAAGCGATGAAGTGGAGGAATTTTTTAGGAAATTACAAAATTTGGAGAAATTCGCACAGAAGGGAAACCCAGAATTAGCTTTCAAAATCCACCTATTGGGTGGGAAGATTGTGTCGTCCATTTTGGTGTCAAAATCGGATTTTGACGTCCAAAACCGGACTTGCATTTTAGCGAGTCAAACGGCGGATTTGGGAAAAAAATGGAAGTTTCGCACCCGATTCCACCCCAATTCCGGTGACCAAACGGGGCTAAATGATTTCTCTTGCGAAGTTATCATTAGTTGGTTTGAGGATTTATTGTGTACTCAAAATAAATATTCTTTAGTTTATTCTTCACATCTTGTAAATAGGTATTTGATTAGTAGAAACTAGTCTCCACAATATTTTGGACTGAAAATATTTTGAGAATGATTATTTCAAAGGAAACAAACCAAAATGAAAAACAAGGTTGAATTTAAGAGGTTTTTTTTATATTTACTCTTTAAGAGTGGTGAAATAATTTGTTTATTTTTGTTTGAATCTTGTTCCTTTCTAGAGAATAAGATCACTCTTGATCTTGGTATGGCTAGATAGTCATAAGTTCATAAGTCACTTTGACTTTTAAAATTTTGAGTCCAATATGGATTGGATAATAAACCAATCCTCGTATTGATTTATTCTGTAAGTGGTGCTCAGATTATAATTGTGTGCCTATACCAACTCTATATCCAAACAACACCATAATGGCATACAATTTCACAATGAATTTAAGGAGATTTTATTCTTAGAAACTTATTACTACTTCATCATCACTAAACTACACCCACATCTCAAAAGTCTCTTCTCACATATCAAACCATATATTTTGACCCCATAGTCTATAGGTTGAAGGTGGTTGGTTTAGCTAGAAAAAAATGAAGTTGTCAAGTTAAACCTCATCTCCAATATAGGTTGAAGGTGCTTGATTTAGCTAAATAAATAAATAAAAGTGGTCAGATTTATTCTTCCTACCTCAAATTGAAAGAATATCAATTTTGTGTAGGAACGATGTATACGATTCAATCGAAAAGTTTCTAGATGTGACTCTAATTAACCTATGTAAATATTTTCTCTTGAAATCGATACAAGGGAACTGCCCCGTGGCACTGCCTAAAGGAGGTATATTTAAATTGTGCTACTCTTCAAAACTGCATATTTCCACAGATGCAGCGAAGTACTGGTTTGTCTGGGGTACGACAGGCAAAGGTCATGCCAGTTCTAAATAGCAGACTGATTTCTCCAATTCTAAAATTCTTCAACATCAGAACTCCTGACTACTTCACAAATAAGGAAGTCCGGTTATTACAGAATACATCTGCATTGACTGTATTCCGTCTAGGTATTTTTAAGGAATTAATTAGGGCTGGATTTCCAATAATTAATTAGGGATTATTGGATTTAGGAAAGAGTTTATTTAGGAAATCCAGCATTGCTTAGGACAAGGATTGATTGAGCAGATCAAAAGTAAAATGGAATTTTATCACTCTCTTTAATCTGAAGAAACTCTAGAAACATTTTAGAAAACTTTAAAATTTTGAATATTTTCTTCAAAACAAGGCATTCTAAACTGAGGGTTTTTTATTGAAAAACAAGTACAGACAAAAAATCTTGGATTATTCAAATCGCACTATGAATTCATGCCTGCAAATGAATGGACAAACAGTAAATCCAATTTAGATCAAATCGCGGGCAAGTCCAATCAGCAATTAATTTCCAATTTTGGCTGCCATGATTGAATTGATTATGATATTTTGGAGTGGTACGAAATAATATGGCAAAATGCTTTCATGATAAAAATAAAATCTATCACTTGTTCTCACACATTTTAGGGATACACATTGTTTATCACCATTTCTGCATGACTTTATACATTAGAAAAATCGAAGATGGATCTAAGTTTGGAGGTTGCTATTGGGCGCCTTTAGAAAGACCAAATAACACTCACAATAAGTACACAGCTTGAAACTTGAAAAACAGATTATGCATACCACATCTTTTTGCCAATTAAAAACATTTTATATTATTCTAAGGTACTGCCCTCAAGATGTACAAAAGATTTAGAGTGATTATCGCACTTATCAATTCAAGCACAACCAGAATTGACCGTGTTTAGGAAATCTGTTATAGTCAAAACAGAAAATTTGCAAAAACAGTACGAATCATATTGTTGTGGATTTAACAGGTGAGTAGATGAAAAAAATGATGTTAGAATTGGTATTAAAAACATCTTGCACTAAGAGAAATCGTCATGCTCGAAGAACAATGTTAAAAGCATTCCCGAGCATAGCAGTTTGCAACAATATACGTGGTATCGAGGCATGCACATGTCCAGAGCAAACCATTTCTTCAGGAGTTCAGAATAGATGAGAACAAAATCGATTGTAAAATTGAAAATCATCTGCCAGATGCTATGCTGAAGGAGCTCACTTTCATAGGTGTTGCAACAACCAGAGGAGCCTCGGGATTATCTGTAACGGCATATTTCTCATGCATGAATCTACTATCCACAACAGATTCATCTTTTGGAACGATGTTGTAACAGTAACAGCTTTTCAATCCCTCTTGGCTCTTATAGCATTCATGATTGCTGTTTTTGACTTGTCTGAAATTCCAAATGACAGTAAAATTGCCAACACTGGCAACAAGATGCCTCTCCTGCTTGCCACTATCGGTAACCTGGACGAACAGAAAAAATGCCAAATTCATGACTTCAGTTTTTTATCAGTTTAGAAAACCTTACAAGACAAATTCAAAACCTTATAGCTGAAAATGAGAAGAAATTCAAGTAAATTAAAATGTTAAACTAAAAAACATCAGCTAATTAACAGGTAATATACTTAAGAAATGTTAGAGAAAAGACTATAGGCGCCACTTACAAACTTTGAACCACATAAATTTGAATCCATTAAAGTCTATACATCTCCAGCCCATCCAGTCAGTACAATATGTCCAAAAAGACCTTGAAAATATTGGCATTCTTCTTCTACGCTTCAAAGATGTTGAATAAGGGAAACGAGGGTAGAGCAAAACTCAGTACAGATAGGCAGAAGTGCTTGCGCCAGGAAAAATCACTCGCAAGTTGTTCAGATGTATTTAAGCAACTCTTTCAAAAAGAGTTTGAAAAACAGTCCTCAACTTGTCGATGAATCAATGGAGATCAAAACATAACATACATGCTTAGTAGTCTAAAGTTAAACAATAGTATCGCACTGGTGCTGCAGTAGTAGAGTGGGTCAAATTCATCAACAGGCAGCCTACCACAATTACCCAACGGAAGCTTTGAAAACTATTCAGTCGGATGTGAACACAGCGCTGATATAAATCTTCAGATTTTAATTAAGCAGAAAATTAAATTCATCCTCAAACACAAGAGTAGTCTCAGTTATATCACATCCATAAAAAACAGTGACATTAAGTTTCTATGGTCTCCAAAACAGATCTGGAAACAAATTCAATATACAATAATTCAGAGCCTCAAAATATTCCACCTCCGTTTGCCCCTCAATTTGGGGATGAGGGGCAAAACTAAAATCTAATCTGGCACCCAACCTTTTCCGTAACTCTGATATCCTGGGTGAAATACTTTATAAAATTTGATTTACATATAATGATAAGCACAAAATCACTGATTATACAGCTCTACTAGGATTTACATATAATGATAAGCACAATATCATGAGACAAACTGTTAGGTCTTATGAAACATTTGACTCGTTTAGACCCTTAAACATACAATGAACTGCAGACTTAGATTATGGCACCCATAACTGGTAGTGCTAGAGAGAATGTGAAACTTTGTACTTGAATACAAATATCCCCTAAAAGCCTTGACCAAATGGAAATCATAAGTTTGGACCAGTAATGAAGTTGCTTCAATGATCAATGCCCTTGCTGTGACAGAAACTTTAAAGGGCTGTGCACCATAATCCAAACTCAGATTGCTGTTATGACAGCAATACGGAAGCTGCATATACCAGATGGATCCATTGTATATCTGAGTTATACCCCAACTTGCAGCACTGCCCTAGGATAAATGATGTAATTTATATATGTGGAACCTAGTGACTAGGTGTATGAAACTTCTTTCACTATTGCACCTATGATGTAATGTACCAGTAGCAACCAGCGACCATAAGGAAATCCTTTTCATGCTCTAATGGCAGTGGTTTATATGGCATATGGTACCCAATTGTTAGCACACTCCTTATATGCAGAACACAACCAAAATGTTGATAAATTTCTACCCAAAAAGAATGCAGAATTACTCCAGTAGTCATAGCACCCCTTAAACACAGGCATAAACTTAAAATCATTCCGAGATTCCAATGTTCAGCCCAATTGTCGATACTGTACGAATACTTATGGGTTTTCATCCTTCAATTTTAGACCTAGAGGGTTTTCTTTGATGCCCCAACAAAAAGTAGAAACCAAAAAAGAGAATTGTTTATTTGTATGCCTCTCTTAAGTAGAAATTTCCTCCAAAGTTCATGACTCCTTTTATTTCCTTCATGACCCTTGATTGACATTTGAGAGGTATTATTTTAAAGTAAACTTAAATCTTATTTTAAATTTTAACTTTACTTGAGGCCCTATTATCATAATTTTGATTCCATTTCTTTAGTGCCATGGAAAATGTATGATGGGTGTTTATAATTTTATTTTGGTTTAATATTAAAAAAGGGACATTACAGACTTGTTTATGTGAAAAAAGAAAATGAACCGTTGGAACCGATGGAGAGACCGAAGGAGCCGATGGAAAGAACCACGGAAGGCCTACAGGAACAGAGGTCATGGCGGCCAAAGGCAAGAGCAACGATTCGGAATAAGGCATTGACTGACAAAAGTAAACAGAGGTTGTGGAATGGCAAGGAAGATTTCAAGTACTATGGAAATTATACACACAAATTGCATTATGGGAGAACGAATAATTGGTCAAATGGAAGATTTTCTCAGTTTAAAAGACATCTATCAGATTTCAGGCGTGAGTATCAAGGCTCAACGGAGCAAAGGAACTCTTTGAGAACAAATCCTATTGTTCCTAGGAGGGTATGGGATCCTGGGAGAAGAAGTGAGAATTACATATCTGATAGAGACACCACAATAAGGGGGTTGAACATTTTCTGGAATAGTCAGAACAAAGGATGTATTCCGCAGAAGTTCCAAGCCAGAAATACATTAAGAAACGCCTTAAGAGTTGTAGGGTATGGTAGCAGAAATTGGAGACAGGGTTGGAATTCGCAATGGAGGGAAAGGAAATGGGAAGTTTATAAGGGTAATAAAGCCAGTGGAAGAAGGCAAAGGATTAAAGAAGAATAGGGCAGACAGAAAGTGTGGAAGGAGAAAGTTGTTGGTAGTTGCAGGAAAGCCTTACTTACCCAGGCAAAATTTTCAAGAAGATTGGACAACAGATATTTCAGCGGCAGGGAACACCTATAAAAGTTTGATGGCCTTGGAGGAAGGGAGCAATCCGCTGTTTCCTTCAAGATCTAGGAATCCAAAGGCAAGGTGTAACTCTCAGATGCGGGAGAACCAAGATTACAGTATCAAATTTTCAGACTTCTTGTTAAAACCCAGAATAGAGGATTTTCAGAACCGGTCTCTAATTTGTAAGTTTTGGAATGCTTCAATTTCTTTCCCAGAATTAAAAGAATGGATTGCAGAGGAATAGAAAGATTGGTCAGAGGTCGAGATTTTTTTATGGTGATATTTTCTTCAAGAGAATCAAGGGATAGGATATACAAGAATAAAGGTTGGTTTTACAAGAGCTCCAGAATTCATATGCAACTTTTGGACTCCCAATTTTACTCCTGAAGCGGTCAGCATCAAATTTGTTCCCTTTTGGATTCAGTTGAACAACCTGCCTCTGGAGTACAGAGAGCTTTCTATAATAGAGGCTATTGGAAATATGTTGGGCATTTTCCAGAAAACTGATATCTCATCTTTGGAAGGGTTTTTACTGCATGTTAGGCTCTGTTTATTACTGAATCTGGAGAAAGCTCTGCCATCATCCTTTTAAATTAATACGGGAAATGGAGTGTGGACTTGAGACATTCTTTATGGAAACCAGGATATGAGAAAACAAATAGAAGCAGGAGTGGGAGTATGGGGCATCTCAAAATCTCTAATGAAGATGGATCTTGAATATCAACGAATTGATTTGGATCATGCGTGTCAATACAGTTGCCCTGCTCCATATAGTTCTCTTTTTCTTTTTCCAGAAGCTGATAACTGTGAGAATTCTCCTATTCCTCTTATGCTCCATCATTGAGATCATTGAGATCATCGAGATCATTTCGTGATGCACTTCTGTTTTCAGATATGGTTTTTGTATGGCTTCAAGGATGGATTCAAATTATTGATCCAGCAGGATTAGGTGATTGAGCACAATTCCTTGTCCTTTCATATGAGACTATTTGGGAATAGTCTTAGTTCTGGGCTTCAAGATTTGCAGATTCCATCCAGACTGAGTAAAAGGATTAAGCCGCCCATAATCTTTCCCACAGACAGAAAACTCAAAGAAAAAGAGCCCCGTAAGTGAAAAAACCCCTCTTCTCGGGAAATGGAAGAGTTTGTTCAGAAATGTTTATTGGATACCCAGATTAAATTTATTGAAGAAATAGTGGATTAAATACTTCTTGGAAGTGAGAGTGTTGAGTTATCAGAGAGTAGCAATGTGGCAGCCCCTCATATGTATGATCAATTGGAAATTACAGGAAAAAGTTCAGAGCCTTTAGGGAGTGATATTACGTAATCGGTAAAGGACCAAATGTGTCTCATTCAAAAGATAACAAAGGTCAGCAAATTGGAGGAATCAAATGAGTCGGAAAAATTTCATATTCAAGAAGCTAATTCAGATAAGCATGATCTGGAAACTGAAGGCAAAACAAAATCTCAACAATTTGTCTCTTCACCAGTGACAACTAAGAAAGGTAGAGGCAGACCTTTAGGAAGGAAGTTAAATAATAATGTTTATTCTGCAGGAGGTCAATTGGATTTACAGGGAGAATCCCCAGGTTTTTTGAATTCTAGAAAAAGAAAATCAATAAGGATCAAAGAAAAACATTAAGTCCCCTGTTAATTCTAGATTTAAAGATTTTGAGTCGGTGGACTCAGTGAGGAAAAATCAAGATTCTCCAAAATCAGACGAGGAAACGCTATCTTCTATTCTTCAACATCAGAGAGCAACATTCTGCATCAAAAGTCTCCAAAATGCGTGGTGGTCTTCTACCTTTGAAGCCTAGGGTGAAGATGCATTCTAGATGTAATGAGAGAATTAGAGAGAAACCAATAGAGAATTTTGACTGGAGATCTGTTGACCCTTTAGACATGATGGTGCCTAAGGAAGGTTTATCAATGGAGCTTGAAGCGGTTTATGATTTATTTGGGTTCACAGACTCAGATATTCTTCAGGAGGAGGATCATGAAGTGAAACCGTCTTTTATAGAAAATGTTCTGGATTTAGGTTCAGAGGGAGAGGAAGAAATCAGCAAGTCTTCGATGCCAATCATAGATTCCCTGAATTTTTCAAATAAAGAAAATCAACCACTTGGTTATGGTAGACGAAGGATGGCCTCCTCAAACCAGATTGTGGAGCTGAATTGAATAAAAAGAAAGGTAGGAAATCCTTATCCTCTCTTAGAAAGCTAGATGGTGAAGATCCAAATCAAAGGAAGATTACTTCCTTTTGAAAATGAGATATTGGTTTTCAGGAAATTGCAAATAATGAAGGCTTTCTATATCTTGATTTTATATTTTGAATGTGATCTAGCAGATGGATAGATGGCTATATTTTATATTTTAAATGGGATTTGGCAGTTGGAGAATTTAACACTTTGTAGCCGTTGGTATCTTTAATCCAATGTAACACGGGGACTCGTCCCCCCTAAACCCATGCGTCCTCGTACCAAGGATGTCTCCCCATCACCGTCTTCCCGCCACCAAGTCACCATCAGGGCGTGGGGACGGCTAGATGTCCGAGGGATGCCTAGGCGTCCCTTGACCATCCCAAGGACATCTCCAATGATGAGGAGTTTGCCTTCCGGGATGATTAGAGGCCCCCCTTCACTACACTTTGATATGATTTTGTACTTGTTTTGATATCTGAATACCATGCTACTCATTGTAATCATCTTTATAATATTTTTGATATAATATAAATCAGAATCTTCTATTTGCCGATAATTTGAATTTTTAATAGTAATTGGTAATTTGATATTCAATGTTCAAGTACTATGTATTTTGTATTGGGTATGTTGCAATTTTGCTATGTTCAAGTATTTGATATAATTAGTTCTTATACTATTATACATCATTCCGTAACTAGCATTTCAAGTACTATATGTATAGGTATATTACTGCCCCCCTCCTTGTCGTCCCCAAATTGAAGCCCTGTTTCCCTTGTCCCGACGTCCCCCAGTACCCGTGTTACACTGCATTAATTTCACAAATGGAGACCATGAGTAAATTCACTCAGATTTCAAATCAAAAGGGTGTCAGGATCAGCTGGCATTAGGACTGTATCGATTCATGATTTGATATTACTTTAAAAGATTTTGGTAATAAAAAGGCACAAGTGGCATTTAGTAATGATAAGACAAATACAACCTCTTTCTTATACGGACACGAAGGTAATTAAACTTTTTGAATTACTTGAAATCATTTTGGAATGCGATTTCCAAACTTATGAGGTGTGCACTTAGTTCCTATCAGCCCTTCGCAAGATTATTCCAATTAGGATTTCTTCTCTAAAAAGGACGAGATGTTCCTATGGAGCCTGCAATTTGTCTTAGGCTTGTCAAGAAAGTGAGACAAATGGCCTTTCTGGGAGAAATTCTTTTAGAAAGATGGAATAGAGTGGTTAATGACATAGATGATCTTGCATTAAGAGCAGTCAAAATTATTCTTGGAGAGGAATATTTAGAGACAAATCACACCTTCATGGTTAACATTGATATCCCAGTGGCATTTCTTTTAGTATTATTGGTAATGGGTTTGTCCAAGATTGAATCAACTTCACTTTGTAGAGAAGTGTTAAAGAAAAATCTTTTGGGTGATTTTGACAAAATGGTGAGAAATGTTGATAAGAATCTCCAAATTCCCTATCCAGTAGACTTTGATAAGGAAGGTTCTGAGGAAGAAATTGCTAAGACGCCCATTCTATCAATGAGAGATTGGAAAGATTTTGATGCCTGTCGTCCAGTAATTTTGAGGAACATTAATTTTCTACAAATGTGGTTTGGGATTAAGGTGGTGGTTGATCTAGAATGATTGAAAGCTTACATGTTGAACAAGGTTATGTCCCCTTAGAGGAAGAGGAAAAGGCGAAGTCTCACAAGTGCACGAAATGCTATTTTGTGGATACCACTCTCAGGAAAGCAAATAGTAGAATTGTGAGGCAAGCAAGTTCTAGTCGCACCTGTGGAGTGAAGAGGTCGGCCTTTTGTTGATAAAAAAAGGGACATTACAGTCCACCCTTTCCAATATTGCTTGTCCTTGTGCAATCACAAACTTGGATGCACCAAAACTTCCTCTTTGCCTGACTGAGCCTTTCTGAAGATACTAGGATTCCAAGTCAATCTTGGAAATACTCTAAATCTCTCTAAAGATGCAATGTATTTCGTTTATTGTCTATTTGTTGCTAACTCTTGCTGATGTGGTTTCTTAACAACTTTGGGTTTCTTGTCTTCAAACATGTGTGCTTTACTATTCATATTGCCTTGCACAACTCCTTGAGTCATATCCAATTTTGCTAAATGCATCTCTACAACTTCTAACTCTCTTGGGGTTGTTCTTTATGAAGAACCATATCACACTTCTGCTACACTACTCTAATATTATCACAAGTTGCAATATGAAGAGTCATATCACCACTTCTGCTACACTACTCTAGTATTATCACAAGTTGCAGTATGAAGAACCATATCACCACTTCTACTACACTACTCTAATATTATCACAAGTTGTAGAACTTGAAACAAGAGATGCCTTTGCCCCATTTCAAAAAGCAAGTTATCCTAGTGGACAAATGTTTCTACATCCATCTCAAAAAGTGGGTTATTTGCAACCAATGAAAAAAATTGAAAACTATTCCTATTATCATATTGGAAATCAATTTCTTGTTCACATGATTCATATTGGCTTATTTATGAACAATTGTCTTTTAAATCTATTAGTTATAACTCCCAATCAATGTCAACATTCCCAAATTGCTTATCATTACTTGTTAATCAAACAATTTCCGTAAGCTCGAGCCAATAGTAGTAACAAGTGAAACCTTTTCTTCAACTTGTGGCTCTTATGTGTTTGCTTCCTTATACGCCACCTTATTTTCTGATTCTTCATCAAATTTCCCCTCCTCTTTTTCTAATGTAATCACTTCTTTACTCCAACATCTATGATATGGCTTGGCTATGAAGATTCCTTGCATTGGGAGCAAAGATTTTCCATTCTAAGTTTATTTTTGTTATCATCAATCCTTCTCACAATAGTAGAAATCTTCTTTTATTGATTGGAATAGGATTGGATCCAAGGTACTGATTGTTGTAGTATTGCAACCCTTTCAATGATTTATTAGGATTGTGCTTCTTAAAATTTGGAAATCCTTGTGAGGTATAGGCTCAGGCCTTGATCTATTTATGTTCTTATATTCATAAAATTTGTGAAAATTACCTTTTTTATCTATGTAGAGTGACTTCTATGGTCTAGATAATAAAGGGTAACATCATCTTGTATTGAACTTTGTGCTTCCCCCACATGAACTTCTTCCCTTTGAATGAAAGTACGACGAAGAAGTCTATCAACATATCCAACCAGGGTTCTCCATGCGTGACTTCTCTGCTTATTATGATTACTATTATTAGTTCACAAGAGCTTGTCTTAATATTATGATAGTTGGAATTCCCTACATTATTCCATGTTTTCTAGTTTTTATGTATCATAGCTAACATTTGCCCATCATATCTAACAAAAGGTCAAACTTATCTTCAAGATCTTTTGAAGTCTCCTTCTCTCTTTCACTAGTTACTTTGCCTGGCTTGAAAAGAGTTTTTGTTTCTTTGTTCATGTGGAAATTAGATGATAATTTGCTAGCTCTATCACTCAACATGCATAAGAAGAAAGTCTTTCAATCTAGAATTATTTTAAAATTAAAAAAAATAAGAAACCTTATTTATGTTTCACTTACTTGACGCCCTTTTTGTTATAATTTTAATCTCATTTCCTTAGCACAAAATTCCAATGACCCTCAAGAAATGTATGATGGGTGTTTTGGGTTTTAACTTGGTTTGATTTCAAAGAAAGGTCATTACATTAACATCCTCCTTAAACTTAGTAATCGTAAGAAATTTAATACCTCTAGGCAAACCTTGCAACCTTACATCCTAAAAAATCATCTAGCAATAATTGATGCATCATTGGTTTTCTTACATGGTCTAATAAATGAGCCATTTTGGAGAACCGATTACTAGAAAAATACTACCATTTCCCTTATTAAGAGTTCTCACTAATCCCAATACAAAATCAATACTAATATCTTCCCATGGCCCATCTACAACAACTAATGGCTTATACAACCACACATTCATACTAGTGCCCTTTGCTAATTGATAATCATCTAGCAACAAACATTTCTACATTCTATTTCAAAATAGGCCAATAATACTTACCTTTTTTACTAGGAAAAGGACCCAATACCTTAACGCATTCCAATAGTTGTGATAGGAGTTGTTCATTCAATACCCACCCTTGTTAATTTAATACCTACTCTTGTTGATTTGATGTCCAATTTTTTTAACATTGTACCAATAGTTGTGACTTGAAAGTTGTTATTGCTATGATGACTAGCTATAATTGAATGAAATGTAGCTTTAGTTGCAAAAAGCAACCATTGATGTGATGCCACATCACTTGCACAAGTATGGGTGTCCTTTTTGCACGATCGTTGGTCTCACTTTTTGGGGGCTGTTTTGGACACCTTGGCAAAAAGCATGCTGATGTGGCATCATATTTGATGATGTGGCATTGAAACCTTAGTTATAAGCAAAGGACTTGCCAAGTAAGCTAATGTAAAAAAATTGGGAGTGATTTGAAATTTCCACATAGGATTTTGAGAAGCACAAAGTTAGGGTGGTCAACTACTGGGTCCTCTCTCCTGTAAAAGGGTTTTGTCCCTTCCAAAATGATCATCAAGATTCCCTCCATACATCTCCCTTATGAGGTTCTTTCTCATATATCCAAAATGACCACCCAAGATTCCCTCTATACATCTCCTTAATGAGTGTTATTTTCCATATAGACTTGGGGTATGTATAATTTCTTGTTTTAAAATTAAAAATACCTTCTTGACTTAAAAAAAATCCTTACATACCTTAGCTTCTAGACACACCCTCCATATTCTAACAAAATCAAGATCATAGTTATATAATCTTTCAAGTAATCAAGACCAATTAGCTCAACCTCTATAATCTTCAAAAACAATAACATACAACTTATTGCATCAACTACTTTAGTTGACTCTCAATTTGTGCTTCAAGGCAAAAGAGAAACTTTGTCTATCTTTGTCTTTGCTTCAACCATAGTTCACAAACTCAGAATTGACTCAAACTCAAAAGGCTGAAAATTTCTAACTCAAGAAAAACTCAGCAAAACTTGACAACATAATAAAACACTTAATTTAAAAAATAAAAAAGACAAAAAAAGCATAAATCTTATGAAAAATATAGCTACAAAATGCAACACCCCAATGAAATCAAGGGGCAACAGCCCTATCCCTCAAAGTCGCCACCATCAAGTCTGAATGAAGACCTTAAAAACCACACAAACCTTCATGACACGCACCATTTTCATAACCTCTAAAAGGCAAAAGACAATATTTATAATACAAAAAAACAACTTTTTAAAAGTATTTAATCTATATTTTTTTATGTGCAACATGAATCAAGAGCTCAATCTTGCTAAATACCCATTGAGCACTTGCCAATAATAGTCAAAACATGCCATAAAATTCTGTAAGTTGACTTTGGAAACACTCGCCATGAAATTTTTTTGGTGAGTGCTCAACGACTCATTGAGTGTTCTACGTGTTCGACTTCATATGGTTGTTCACATAATTTAATGCTTGATGATTCGTCTAGAGAATAAGCTCCTTATGCAACAAGTTATTATGAAAACTATTTTTGCAGCACCGTGGTTGGGGTTTCGACAAGAGGCAAGTGAAGAAATCCTATCACACTTAGAAAATCTCTTGATAAAGATGATCCAGTAACTGAATTAATGAGATCGATCCCTGGATGTTTGAGATTTTATAAATGAAGCAACCACAAAGGTTAAGGAGGAAATCTCATCTATAGTGGCTAGGAAAGAAAATATCTATGCATTAGTGAAAAAATTTAAGTCTGTTGTGAGTTCTATAAACTCTAAGCAGGTGGATTCACACCCAGGTCTTAAGAAGAGAATGTGTCTTCCAAGGGAGATGATGTTTTGAGTTTGACTCAAATCTAAAGCAATATTCTCGCCCAAACTGCCAAATATTGCTAGGTTGAGCGCTTAACAACAAAGATGAATATGCACAAGTTTGATGGAAAGGAGCCAAACAATTGTCTATGCCTAATGGAGCAATTTTTTATCTTTATCATGTTTCATTTCAACAAAAGAGAAAATTGAAGAAGACTACAGATTGCACATTCGAAGAGTAACCTAAGAAGTTCTTGTTATTCTTTTATATCAAACAAAATGACCCACATTCACAAAGTAAATAAAACAACCGTCGATGCAAATCCTTAAATAGGTAGAATGAAATTTCAACAAAGTAGGCAAGCAAGTCTCTGCAATACGTAAAAGCTACATGGTGCCAGATTCTTCAAGAAAAGTTTCAATACAAATCAAAATATACTTTCAAAATTCCTTGATTCAAAAGTTAAGAGCGCAATGAAATATACAAATCCTCAATAAGGCAAATAAATTTCAAAATGTTATGCAAGCATCTTTCAAAAGCAGCATAAAAATGTTTCAAAGCAGTATAAAAATGTTTTGCTGCTTTTAATATCAAAAACAAATTTCCTCTACACAGTAGTCATCATGATTGGTCAGGAATAAACAACATTGGATGCACTGCAAGCAGAAAGATCTGTAGTCTATGATAAAGGTTTGATGTCCTTGTTGCAAAAAAAAATTGGTGAATTTATAAATCATGGAAATTAAGGAACTTTTTCAATGCATGCTGACACATGTAGCAAGGCAAGAAATGTCTTTCTTCGTGAACAAAGATCAGAAGAAAACTCTGTTTCTTACAAATAGATATCAAAAGGTTAAAAGTAGTGTTCCACAGTGACGCATTCTCAAGGTTCCATGCCACCTCTCCAGCATTAAAGATGTTTTAGGGACTAAAGTGCTTACAGTGGATGTCCCCTATTTTCAGTACCGAACAGCCTGCTCCATTTGGTGCCTAAATATTTTTTAACTAACCTTTTAAGCAAAAAGAGATAAAATAGTTAAAAATTAAAACCCCTTAAAGCTAAGGCAGGGAGGATTGTCGTCTCAAATGCGGCACACTATATTTTGGTTTTCAAATTTCAGCTCCTTTTGCTTTGTTTGAGTTATTTAAATAGTCATCCCCCATCATCTCCAGAAATTCAGAAAATATTTGCCATCCCAGAATTCTAGTACCCACATTCCCCCAAACCCTGTATCACAAGCTAGGAGAAACAAACTAAGAGGAAATTAAGCAAGCCCGTGGCTTACATATTTATCGGGAAAGCTTATAAAATTTGCAGTCTACGAAGAATGCTCGCAGTCCCTGGTGACGCTGTGGCTGTTTCTAAAATTCAGGGAAACAAAATGAGTTATCTCCATGTACAGTCACACAACAGAAATCTAAGGAGGGCATTTTTTTTCCTGAAATGAAGTTCACAAGAAATTCTGGTTAACCTAAAAAGAGCAGACAATGGCTTAGAGAGTGACAGGGCAAGCGAAGACTACCTCTAAATTTTTGTTATTTTTGTCTAAAAAAGCACAGATGCGCAAAGAATGGTAATCAATGATCCACATAAATATGTGGAACAGTGCAAAATACCGGCATGCAATCCAAGACCAAAGATAGAAAACATTCAAGTGGAAGAATTGTCTTTAATGCATCTGACATGATGGATAGTTAAAAATTACAGAAGATGAGAAAAAGTCATTTAGAAACATTTTGAATTATTGATATTATGCATATGAAGTTCATCAATATAGTTCTATTTCTGTCTTCCAGATGGACTCTTTCCATGTAGATTTTGTACATTGGGACTTGTCTACAGGTTAGCCATAACCCCTCTTTTATCTTTTAGCTTTTATTGTTTCCTGGATTGAGATATTATACAAGCATTGTTTTCGCTATGCTGGGGTATTTTGAGCAAGTCTTATATTAAATTGAACTCGCTATTCTTTTGAGTCTTACTGAACCACTTTGATCATAAATAGACAAAAACAAATAAACAGAAAGAGCCATGTAAAAGTTAAAATCAACCCAATGACAAGGTAACGACACTTACCCAAGAGAATTGCCCACCGTGAAACTTGTTATTTCCTGCATGATGTGAATCCAGAGGAGTTAGTTTAAGAAGCCTTGGAGCTGCAATCTTGTTCCCCATTCTACCAGTAAAACCAGTCTTGGTCTTCCCATCTTTGTCGGTAAAAACAGTACTGACAAGAATCAGATAAGTATCAGTGGTCCCCAGAACCCACTTTCCATCATAGGTAACATCCACATGGGTCACTGGTGAACCAAGGCCAGGAAATGCTGTCTTAGCCATCCTCATTGACCTTGTCCCATAGAGCCTAATCTTCCCATCAGCAGAACCAACAACAACACACCCATCACCTGTAGTAGCAAAGCACTGGAAATTGGTACCTCTAGAAAACTGATGGCCCTCTGTCCAATTCAACACAGGGCTATCAATATCCTGCACATTCCCATACTTGACCCTCATGTCCCACCTGCACAATCTGTTGTCATCCAAACCTAAGAAAGTCGATTCCGAAGCATCCAATTGTGCACCCTTGTTACTATTGGCCACATCTCTCATTGTAATGGGGGTTCCATCCTTCTCAAATTTCCACTCCGTGACAACCTTTCCACTCTCAATGTCCAATTGATGAACCCCAGTAGAATGAGGCCTCCCCTCCATTGCAGGGCTCATTAGCAACATATTGGTCTCAGCCCTCATGAGCAATGCCTTTTTCGGTGTCGAGAAAGATGCACTTCCAGAGCCCCCAGACCTCAATTCCCCCAATTTAAACTTGACCGCCGAGCCCTTGCC
>MU225140.1:1941977-1952849 GCA_018584345.1 Thuja plicata | reverse complement strand
TCAGTATGCTCCTTCAAATCATTCACCCCTTGACTACTAGGCATTTGAACATCATCCTCTGCATCCTCCCAGACAGAATCATCAGCCTGTTCGGGATTAGCCCAACCCATAAAATCCTTACCAAAGACCTTAACCTTGTTAGCCTCTGTGGCGGCCATAAGGTACCTATTCTCAAAAATGCAATTCTGTAAATCCACAACAAAGTTCCTGTAATCATCCCTGTTCAAAAATTTGACAGCCCAGACACCCTTTGAGACAAAGTCCATTCTCAATTGATCATCAAACATTTTGATCTGCAGACGATCATCCACCCTGGCTCGAACCTTCGACCCCACAGTGAGCATCCAGCCTCCGATGCCCTCCTTACTCGTTTCACCCTCCTCCTCCTCCTCCTCGCTCTCATCGTCATCGTCATCATCCTCCTCCTCATCTTGGTCTCCCTCACGAACAAACCTGATGGCAACAAGGTTATCGGAGACTACCCATTGCGATTTGGGGGTGTTCCCCCCAATGTGCCTATACAATTTAACCCTGGGCCCCTTGTCATTCGCATTGCTGATGCCATTATCTTTATTACCGTTGAGGTTGAGGTCCTTGAGACTGGCAGTGAGATCCTCTGCATTGTTGGATGAAATGGGTGTTTTATTAGGAGTTGAAAAATTATCTTCGGACTCAGAATCCGAACTATCTAACACCCCTTCCCTGCTCTGAGCCCCACCCATTACAAATCAGAGGAAGGGCGAAAATTAGAAGACAATAAGTAAACACCGAGAGCAATAGAAGAGGAAAGAGCGAGAGATTATCAAGAATGATACCGAAGTTCAGAACTGTATGTGGACCAACTGCCCTGACGCTTGTTAAAATATGCGAAAATGGATTGCACTCTTGTTTCCCTCCTAAATTGGGAAATTTGAATTTGTTTATCGTGTGCTTTTAAATAATCATTTTTTCGTTTTTGCATAGGGTGAGGAGGAGAGGGAAAGAAAAATCTTTACCTTTATTTTTATATTTGTGAAATTAGCATACCCATGCTTTCCATTAAGTATTGGGTCCATTTTATTGGTCATTTAACAAAATTATATATTAATATGTGGTATTTTTATATCATTCAATTTATTATATCTTATTTTTAATTATCTTGAAAACTTTTGTTTCTTGTTTTGATATTATCATTTTTTTTTGTCAAATTCATTTTCATACTATTTAAGATCAATTCCTAAGACATGTAAGATTAAACCTCAAATTCAAATTTTGTATAAAATGTTAATTCCTTCTAAGTGGTGGTGTGATTTGACTAGAGATGTGTTTGTGCAATATGTCTTTTGGTGTTTAAAATGTGTAATGTGTCATTGATTCATATGCAGGATAAAAAATTCATGTGTAACCTCAAGGAGAAATCATTAGGGCACACGTTGATTTTTGAGGGAAAGAGAATCAAAATTTACATTATCAATGTATAAGCCACATGTACACTAAGTGTGTTGTCTTTGAATATTTTCTCAAAGCCATAAAATCGACTCATTCGAGGATCTAATTTAGAAGAACTCGATCGTAGTAATCTAAGAAATTCAAATAAGGTGTTTATAAACAAGCACATCAAACATCATGGATCAATGCAATTGAGTTCAAAATTTTGCATTTTACTAGTTCAAATCCACATGTAAAAGTTAAAATCAATGGCAAAATAAAGATCAAACTTTCAATGCTTGGAAGTGAACCTCGAGATTTTATGTCTCTATAGATCATAAAACATTCATCGTATTAAAGTTATTAATTTTTATAGGGTCACGAATCAATTATGTGTGTCCTCGACAATCATTTGTCTGCCATTGGTAATAGTAATAAGTACCCTTAGTCTCTCATTCAATTGTTGAATTCATTACTATTCAATTACCAACATATTTGTGAGTTTAATCTAGTTTAATTTATGAACGATGATAGATTGTAGATTTATGGAAAGGGGTTTTATTTTCTTGCATTTATCAATGAAACCAAATTTGTTGAACGACCTATAGTTTGTCTTGGGGTTTCTCCTACATTAGGGTTTTTCATATCTTAACTTTCTAATTTCTCTATCGTATTTGTAGAGCTTATCAGAGTATATATCTCTATTTTATTGCACATCATATTTATATTTTCATTTATGAGTTTGTGAATAATGGGTATATCCTATTTTTTACATACTCTACCAGCCCTTACTTTGGACTCTAGGGTTTAATGCATTTTACAATTATTTTAGATCTAATTATTGAAATCTTTTGTTATCCCTTATCTGATCTTTATTAATTTTTATCATTTATAGTTCTAAAAAAAATTGTATATTAAAATATGAAACATCCTATTACATTAGAACCCAATAGTGGTGCACCTCAATGAACATTCCTTTATCTTGGTGGGGTGTATCAGGGTTTAAGCAGATATGAGCAATACAAAATATTAAGATAATGCAAAAATAAGAGAAGACAGAAAAACAATAACACAAAGATTTAATGTGGTTCACCCAAGATGAGCTAAATCTATTAGAGAATCAATCATCCACTTATTTTATTATCCAATAAAGAGAAAATTACAGTATAATATTCACATTACACCACCACTTATTTATAGACCTTTTAGGTGATTTATTAATGTCGGTTTACAAAGGTTAGTTAACGAATTAACCTAAAAACACTTGATAAGTTAATCAAAAATGTTTGACGAGTTGACCAAAAAATCTTGACGAGTTAACCCCCAAAAAAAATCTTGGGTGTTGCACGTAGGCCCCGGCTCTACCCGGGACCCCGACAACAATACATGACAAGTCTATAGTACTTGTCTGGTCAGTCACTGTAATCGCCCAAAAATGGTCTACAAAACCCCAAGCCAAGAAAACCCTAATCTTGATTCAATCCCCTAAGTCCTAATCTAAGGCAATTCAACTTATCAATCTGATTTGACCCAAACTCTAGGTCTCATTCAATCATTGCACTTGATCCTATTTAATTAATTAATTCATAAATTCTAATGTTGTTGACAATTAAGTCAACCTTATATTAATTATTTAATTAATGTCTTAGGATGTCGATTAAATAAATGAGAATTGTCAAATAATCACAAAAAGGGATTAAATTAATTATGACATCACAATTTGGAGGAAAATGCATTAAACCATTTACATAATCCAAAAAGATTGATCAAATCAGTTTAGTTCACTCGTTGATTATCATTATGAAAATGAATCAATTCAGTTCAATTAACTAAACATTATCTCCTTATCATTTTGGAAACAAATGAGTTAACTATTCAATCAGTTGTGTTAACTCGTCGCTCAATTAGCAACTTCCAAAATGACTGATTAATCATTAGAGTTAACTGATTCTTCAACTTTGAGTCTCGACCAATCAAATCAGTTGCACATGGATTGTGCTAGTTTCAGCTCAATCTCAATCGCCAATCTTTAATCGGTCTTGTTCATCCATTTTCGAGAGGATTTCTATATAATCGGCTCCATACTTCTAAAAGGAGAGAATCGTAGAGTAGAGAAACATTGTCGAGTTGGTGATAGCTTATTGTTAATTGCTTATCATATTCATAGTTCATTTAGTTTACTTGCATTTGCATAATTAAATCTAGGCATCTTACTTTCATTTTCTCAATAATGGATTAATCTTAGCTTAATTTGGATGTACTTGCATTTCATTTAGCTTAGCTTTCAAAATCCTTCATTTAGATAGTGTCTATAGTCACTGGATTTTGCGATGATCTGAGAGAAAAAATCATACTCCTATTTACTAGAAGGCAATGAGTCGCTTTGATTGATTTGTGCTTCGTTAGTTTAAATTGTCTAATCAATCACCTAATGATTCATTGAAGTGTTTGTGATGTCTAGATAAGTCACATTTTCACACACACATTTTTGGCATCCGCCATAGGACACAACATCCATTTCTAACCTCACATTTGAATTGATTTTGCAAGTCTCGGGATTCTTTATGTGCTCTGATTATGTTTTCTCGTACGAGCATTCTCACAGAGCAGTACGAGTGGAAATGAATGCTCATATGGTAGTGTGTAGATTGTCATATAAGTGCTTGTAGATTCTCGTGCGAGAATTTGCACTGGTTTTTGGCAAAACAACAAGCTTTTTATTATTTTATGGTTTTGATTTGACTTTGTTGATGTTGATAGGTTGACTATTTTATGTCTCTCTAGATTTTTAGCAGCTTAATGTCTCTGTGCAGGTCATTTCGTCGAAGACATTTGGGAAACATCTAAACCTTTTGTGTAGGACGCATTTCAGAGATAAAAATTAAGACTACTGATGTATTTCATGCAGGTCCATAAAGAGAAACGACCGAACTTTGTGTTTTTCATTAATACTTTTCTAGGAACCTCGCATGCAAGACTTTTTAAAACGAACAATTGTTTGGTGTGTCTTAGAATAGAGAAAGGGTAGGAAAGTATGTTCTTTTCCCCTTTGAGGGAAAATTAGAAATCCAGACCCTCGCAGCTTTTCTATTTTATTTCATGCATATCTTTTAGATGGGTCTGTCCAAGTTGGACAAGTACTAACCCTTGGAGAACGACACATGTGAGCACGAGGTGTAAGCCACACCACTCCAACTCATGTTAAACAAATTTTCTTCTTGGGGCCAAAGCTTCGAAAGATGGGTACATTTGAACTTATACTCGGCTCTCACCTAGAATATGGTAGCGCCCTAGAGGTCTCAATCATGTTTACGTGACTACTTGCCACAAGGTACTTTGTGGGGCTATACGCCTAAATCGTGCTTGCGCAGACGCAAAGGATGTATTCAAATAGAGACCCTTACTAGATTCCATAGAGTAGCAACATACCTTGTTCACCTCCAAAAGTGGGATAATCCAAGTGCAAGGGAGATAGTAACTCCCCCAAAACACTCTCCATATCGTGCCCCCATTAGCGTTTGGAGTTAGATAATACGACATCATTAGACCCATTGCATGGTTGGTGGTGGTTGTATTCTGATTAGCTATTGGGTGTGAACTTAAGTTAGCGAGCGAGGATTTTCTCACTAAGACAATTGACTATAGGGATTAGAAGTGTTGGTATCATTGAGTCTTTTTACATGTGTGTTTTTTGTGCCTGTACACTTTGAACATTTGACAATCAAACCTTAAAGAAAAACTAAAAATTGAATAGTAAAAATGGAAAACAAAACGAAAAACCTTAACTATCAGATGGCAAAAATCTGAAATTCTATCAGTTTTGCTAGTTCTCTCAGATTGTTGTGCAATTTGCACAATCGAGTCTTTTTCATCAATTTTAGACCTCTGGTTAGATTGTGTCCTATCTTATGCAGTTTTGACTTCAGAATAGTGAGCTTGTCATAGTTGATCATCATTTTTAGTCATAATCAGTTAGTAGTTTGATTCCTACTTTTGTGAGTCCTGATTTTTTGATCTAGTCCTTCGATCAATCCTTCATCATCAATTCAATCTTATTTATCTATTATCCTTTTCTAAGTCGTGAGTGCATTATTATCTAGGTTTGTTAACCTTGACTTGGTTCTAATTTATTTGCATCTCCTTAATTGGATTTTTGTTGATGACAATTATTCAATTGTGTATTGTCACTGATGTATACACAAATGTAGTGATGTTACACAAATGTATATACCTAAACTGAGCACAGTCAATGTATGCCAAGCTCTCTCGGGCATTGAAGAAGACCAAAGTGATTTTCAGTTCTAACCGAGTTCACTCAGGCATTACAGTAACGGTCGGGCATTGAAGGATTACAATGTTAACCGAGTATGCATTTAGTGTCAGTCGACTAACAATAGTTTACACTATATTTAATTGGTTATATCCGGCCGACGGACTTGAGTTTTATTGTTTATTTGAAAGGTTATTCAAGCTGACTTGACAAGGCTTATCATATATATACAAGGTCAAGTTTGGATTGAATGTGTGTGAAGAAATACGGGGAAGAGTTTGTGATATGAAGAGTGAAGGCGAAATCAGATGGGATTCTGATTAAGGAAAAGACATCCAGACCGAGGTGCAATAGAATATTTGATCAGTGAGGATCCAGTTTAAAGTCAGAGTAGAGATCTGAATCGGCAAAGACAATTCCTTCTTAAAAATAGGTCAATCTATTGTTACTCTCTAACAATTGTAGCAGTGCTCCAAATATCTTTACAGAGTAGACTTAATAGTCTTTCATAAGTCCTCTCACAAGGTGACATTTCTACATTGAAGTGTTTGAAGACCTATAACAAGGACACTCCTTAGAGGGTGATTAAATCCTCTAACAAGGTCACACCTAACAGTGTATTTTGTAACCTTTAACAGGGTTGGCTCCTAGCAGGGCTCACTTTAGAAGAGTGAAAAACAGTAACTAGTTGCAATTGGTGGTTTTTCCAAATTGGGTTTCCATGTTAAATCTTGGTGTCATATGTGTACATGTTAATTTCTTTATGCTTTATGTTTATGGACTTAATCGCTAAAGGATAATCGCAGTTAATACCTTAAGATTGCTTTGTTAACCGAGTAACAACATAATATCTTTGTTAACCGAATAACAATGAAAAGTTTGGTTAAGACATCTAAGGGACTTGGATTTGTTTTTGTGATAACTAATTCACCCCTCCCCTCTTAGTTACTCAACTCATTTCCAAAAATTGGTATCAGAGCATTTGGTGCTTTCAGGGAAGGTTTCAAGGCCTAAGCTAAAGATCAGAGATGTCTTACAAAAGGGAGATCCCCAAGCTTAACAAAGACAACTTCACTGCATGGAAAGATTTGACGAGGCTACATCTATCTACTATTGGAGATATTGGTTTACAATTCTTGAGATGGTGGACATGAAGAATCATAACATAATGATGATTGATATAGCTTCTTCACTCAGCTATTCAGAATTTGATGAAGTCAAGGACTGCCCTACTGCCTATGATATGTGGAATATCAGAGCATTTGGTGCTTTCAGGGAAGGTTTCAAGGCCTAAGCTAAAGATCAGAGATGTCTTACAAAAGGGAGATCCCCAAGCTTAACAAAGACAACTTCACTGCATGGAAAGATTTGACGAGGCTACATCTATCTACTATTGGAGATATTGGTTTACAATTCTTGAGATGGTGGACATGAAGAATCATAACATAATGATGATTGATATAGCTTCTTCACTCAGCTATTCAGAATTTGATGAAGTCAAGGACTGCCCTACTGCCTATGATATGTGGAAGAAAATGCATGATATCCATGGAGGAGATGACAATGTAAAGAGAGCCAAAGCAGAAATTATCAGGGGTTAGTTTGATCAGATGAAAATGAAATAAGGAGAAGACATTACAAAATATAGTGAAAGAATCAAGAAAAGTGTCAGTGCCATAAGAGCTGTCGGTGGAACAATTGAAGATAAAACAATGGTTAGTAAGGTATTGATAACTTTTCTTCCTATCTGTGCAATTATAGTTTCAGTTATTCAAGAGATGAGGTGCAATAATGATATAACTCTAGATGCATTGGTTGTAAGGTTAACATCTTTTGAGTTGGACAATTTTGACAATTATTCTCCTAATCCTAGCAATTTGGAGTCTGCATTCAAAGCTAAATTAAACCTTGGTAAGATGGATAGGAACTCAAAAATAAAATAGATTGACAGTGATAGTGATTATGATTTTGATGATGAAGATCTAGAAATCATTTAAGCACTCCTTGCAAAGAGATCTACAAAAGGAAAAGGGCAGTACAAAGGAAGAATACCATTGATTTGCTTTTCATGTGATGAGGTTGGTCACATTGTTGCTAAGTGTTCAAACAAATAAGACAAAGGTGAGAGAAAGTTCAACAAGTACAAAGGCAAGAAAGATTTCAAAAGTTACAAAAGCTACAAGGACAAAGGTAAGAAATCTTGTTATATTGCAAAAGATTATGATAGTGATGAAGATGAAGATGAAATGGTTTACATTGATATTAAGGATGAGTCAGACAATGAAGATAATGAAAAGACTACACTTTTCTCTCATATTAGCAAGAATGACACTTGGATAATTGATAGCGGTTGTTCTCACCACATGACTGGCGATAAAACTAAATTTGAACATCTTGAGCACTGTGATGGTGGGAGTGTCAGTTTTGGGAATGATGAACCTTGCTATGTGAAGGGTAAAGTTTGTATTAATGTGACCGAAGGAATCAAATGTGATAATGCTTATTGGGTTGAAGGACTAAGGAATAATCTACTAAGTGTGGCACAACTAAATAACATTGGTTTCAAGGTAGAATTCATGAATGATAAGGCCAAGCTCCTGGATGGTAAGGGAAACCTAGTTGGAGCTGGAGGAAAACAAAAGGTAATCTATTCTATCTTGATCTCGCTTAAAGTTCATGTTTTATTGTACAAGTAGAAGAAATATGGTTATGGTATAAAAGATTGTGTCATGTGAATTTTGATAACCTGGTCAACATAAGCAAGAACAAAAGAGTAAGAGGTATTCCTATTTCGAAGAAACCTGAATTGGCAATATGCAAACAATGTCAAATTGGGAAGATGGGCAAAACTAGTTTCAAGAGTGAGAATTACAATACTGAAGAAGTCTTGGAGTTGGTGCATACTAATCTGTGTGGACCAATTGGAACAACAAGTTACACAAGAGATAAGTATTTCATTCTATCTATTGATGACCATTTGAGAATGATGATTGTTATGTTTCTCAGAGAAAAATCATAAGCTTTTCAGAAATTTAAGTGGTACCTTGCCAGATTTAAGAAGGAAACATGAAAGAAACTTAAATGCCTAAGGTCTGATAGAGGAGGTGAATTCATTTCTAACGAGTTCAATGAATTCTACAATGAAATAGGAATCAATAGACAAGTATTTGCCCCAGGTACACCACAGAAAAATGGGATAGCAGAAAGAAGAAACATATCTATTATGGATTGTGCAAGAACCTTAATGATTGAAAAGAATGTTGCAACCAAATACTGGAAGGAAGCTATCAGCACCGCAGTACACACCTTGAACAGAGTTCAACTAAAGAAAGGTATTGAGCATACACCTTTTGAATTATGGTATGGGTATAAACCCAATGTTTGTTATTTCAAAGTATTTGGAAGTAAATGTTATATCTTGAAGGAAGCAAGAAATATAAATTTTGATGTAAAAGGTGATGAAGGATATTCCTAGGCTACTCCTACAAAATTAAAGCATATAAATATTTGAATCTTGCTACTCATAAAGTCATAGAAAGTGTACATATAAATATTGACGAGTTTGTAGAGAGAAGTGAAGAACAAAGCAGTAAAGAGCCTGAGGACTACAAGAACTTTATGTATTGTGAACCTGATACTATACCTAAGACACAAGCAATGGTGATTGGACAACAACCATGTCAACCACTGAATTCATCAGCACAAACCTTGTTGCAACATGTGCAACCCGAGCTGCTAACTATTGAAACTGAGTCACAGACAAAGGGAACCAAGTCTCAGACTGAAGAAACCAAGTCACAGACTAAAGGAACCGAGTCGCAGATAGAGACACCCGAGTCTCAAACAATGGAACCTGAGTATCATTTGGAAGAGCAGAACAGAATGTTTGAGCATGGTGAACCAAGTGGAGCAAGCCTAGAATCAAAGGGGAAGGAATCTATACTTGCCAAATATGTCAAAAGGCATCGTGCACCTCAAAAAATAATTGGAGGCCAAACAGAAGGTATAATGACAAGGAACAAACTTAAAGGTACATGTTTGCTTAGTGAAATTGAACCTAGATCCATTAAAGATGCTTTGAATGATGAAAGTTGGATAGAAGCCATGAATGAAAAGATTGAGCAGATAGAAAAGAACAAAACCTGGACTCTTGTGCCTAGACCAAAAGACAAGAATGTGATTGGCACTGAGTTTGTTTTTAGAAACAAGATGAATGAAAAATGTGAAGTTTCTAGAAACAAAGAAAGATTAGTGTGTAAAGGATATTCTCAAGAAGAGGGTGTTGATTATGGAGAAACTTTTTCTCCTGTTGCAAGACTTGAAGGAGTCAGAGCTCTTCTGGCATATGTTGCACATAAAAGATTCAAGGTATACCAAATGGATGTAAAATCTGCATTCTTGAATAGAATCCTAGAAGAGGAAGTCTATATTGACCAACTTGAAGGTTTTGTAGATCCTAACAAAAGGAATATGGTTTGCAAATTGTACAAATCCTTGTATGGACTGAAGTAAGCTCCTATAGCCTAGTATGAAAGATTGCATGGTTACCTGATAAGTATTGGATTTTAGAGAACTAATGACAATAGTAGCTTGTACATCAAAGAAGGACCTCAGAACAAGATACTATTAGCAAATATATTTGTTGATGATATACTATTCACTGGACATGATGATTTATGCAAATAATTTTTTGAAGCTATGAGTAAGGAATTTTAGATGTCTATGTTTGGAGAAATCAAATTCTTTGTTGGTTTACAAGTTCATCAGATGAAGGATGGTATCTACATTACTTGGTCTAAATACATCAAAGAGATACTGAAGAAATTTGGAATGGAAGATTCCAAACCAGTTGTGACACCTGTATGCACCCTCAAATGGTCGCCTAGACTTTGGGCCCCATTTCTCAATTTATCAAATCCCTGAATCAATATTTTCAAATATCAACAATATCAATTATATCAATTTCCTTGATCAAATCATAATCAATTCAATATTTCCTAAGGTTTGAGCCTTATTTAATTTAAAAAGAGAAAAAATAAAAATAAAAATATTATTTAATTAAGAGAATATGCTCTCTTTTAATTAATTAAAAATATCTTTTAATTAAATAATAAAATCACTTTATCCTAAGCCTTTATTTAAATAAAAGGAATTTCCTCCTCTTTTATTTAAATAAAAAATCCCCACTTTTCTTC
>MU225140.1:1912042-1933604 GCA_018584345.1 Thuja plicata | reverse complement strand
CATTGTACTTTCATTTTCATAGCTTAGCTTGCATTTTCATTTAGATTTGCATTGCATTGCATACATTTTGATTCTTGAGGATATTGGCATTCTTGCCCTTGTCTTCATTGAATCTCTCATTGTATGGTTTATTGGCAAGGTCATGAGTTTATAGCTCTAGCTGAGAGCAATTTTTATAAATCTTGCAACTCCATGCATAGAGAGCTATGGATCGATTTGTGAGGGCTCATTCTTGAGTTTCCTTGCATGTAAGGATTCATAGAAGTGCACCTTTTTGTGTGTACAACACCTATGTCTACTAGACATAATTTTTCTATGGATGATGACTCAAAGGAGGTAAATCAGACTACCTACAAATCCATGATTGGTAAACTTCAATATGTTGTTCACACTAGACCTAATATTGCATTAGCAGTTGGTATTGTTGCAAGGTTTTCAGCTAATCTTAGAGAGAATCATTTGATAGCTATCAAAAGGATTTTGAGATATCTTAAGGGTACTGAAGATTATGGATTATGGTATAAGAAAGGAGGAAACTTTGAGTTGAAGACTTTTAATGATGTTGATTGGGCAGGAAGTGTTGATGACAGAAAGAGCACCAGTGGTGGAGCATTATTTCTTGGAAAGAGGTTAGTCTCTTGGACCAGCAAGAAACATAATTGCATTTCTCAGTCTACAGTAGAGGCAAAGTATGTTGTTGCAGCTGTAAATTGTTCAAATATCATATGGTTCAAACAATTGTTGTCAAGTATGAAGGAGGAAATCAAAGAACCAGTTATTATCTACTATGACAACACTAGTGCTACTAACATTTCAAATAACCTTTTGATTCATACTAAGACTAAGCATATTGCAATAAAGTATCATTTCTTGAGAGAATTGGTTCAGGGCAAGGAAGTAAGGTTGGAATATGTGAATACTAAAGAGAAAATTGCAGACATATTCACAAAACCTTTACCTAAGGATGCATTCTTGTAGCTTGGAGGAAAGCTAGGGGTTATTCCCCTAACTGAGGCTCACTAATGGACAGATTAATAATGCATCAACCGAGCTACAATAAAGATCTAACAAGTTGATGCAGATTGTCAGAGCTTATTGCATATGAATCAGTACATCAGATACACTACAATTCATTGGATAGAGTCTTTGGCATTGGTTGTCAAAGAGGGAGATATTATTGATGTCATGCCAAAGAAATTATCAAAGGAAAGATTATTGAGGGATAGATTATTGATGACAGAGGGATAAATTTTATCAGAAACATAGATTAATGTAAGAGGGAGAAATCTGTATTTCAGTGATTGTGAAGACAGAGGGAGTTTTCTGGATGAGAATCAAAATGAAGCTAAGGACATTAATAATTTTTTTATCCTTGTTTCTATTGCTCTAAAATTCCTCTATGAATACCACATTCACATTGAGTGTGTGCCAAATGTGAGAATCCTCTTAAGGAGGAATATCTAATTTTCTTATTAAAGGAATTACAAAAATGTGACATGTCCTCCTACTTGGACTAGAGGACAAGTACAATTTAGGATACCTTGGTTTATCCTTTAATTATATAGTTCACCAAGGAAAGATTAATTTCTAACATGAATCAAGGACACCCTCACAAATGCATTAATCTATGATTTCCACTCCAAGATCTATAATGTAGATATGCTTGATAACCACATGCACAGAGAGAGAGAGTCTTCTTACTTGATTGATTATTCCTTTGCTTGGCCATCATTGGAGAGAAATTTTCATAAATTGGAGAAGATTGCCTTTGGTTTGATGAATCTTGAAGAAACAGGAACTTGGAGATCTTGAATTGGATGCTTGCCTTCAAATCTTGAATCCAAATCCTCAATTTCTCTTGCTTGCTTTAAATATTGATCACTTGATTTCCAAAAGTCTTGCACTTGATTATGATATGCAAAATGAGGAGATAGCAGGTCCTTTTGTACTAAATCCATGAATTTGTGATTCAAATTTGATCAGGTTTTGATCTAGGCTAACCACAATTAGAAACCTCAGAAGAAGACCCTGATATAGGGCTCTAGGTGAAATATGGGCCCAAAACCCTAGGGACATATCACCATTAGCGACGTGTTCTAGGAACACATTTCCATTGTGATGTGTCCCAAGAAGATCAGGCTAAAATTTCACTAGGATCTTGTGGACAGTGAATAGGTGCAGGAAAAAGAATTAGGTCATGAGGATCAAGCATAATGGGCATTCAGACCTCAAAATCATAAAAATGGGGCCTAATAGGTCCTAAAGCATCCAATTAAGGGTGCTAATTTTTTAAGACTATACAATATGTTCATGAGTAGGGTAGACTCTAGGAGAGTGAAAAATATTGGGAAAATTTGTGTGTTGTACACCTTGTATAATAATGTTTATTATTGTAATATTTTATTTTATTATGTAAATGTTGCACCTAGGATCACCTAGATGGATGTGAAAAATGTAGAGATTCTCATACAATATTCTTGGGACCACTTGATGAGTTGTATTGTAACATTGTAATATTATTTGATGTAATTATTTAATATTGGATAGATAATAAAATAAAGTACCAAATATTGAATTTGGGTCAATGGGTTAAGTAGTGCATGGTTTATGTAATACCACTTGGTGGTTTTGTGGGAGCTTAGTTCTATAAAAGAAACCAAAAGGGTAGTTGTTGAGGTAAGTCAGGTTAGCATTTGTGGAGGTTGGAAGCATGGAATGGGATGTGCGGATTTATTCTTGTTCAGATGGAATGCTTTTATATGGTTGGGGCTTCAAAGGATTTCATGGTGTATTATAATGGATGCATTGTTGAATAATACATGGATGATGGATATTTTTGGAGGCTAGGTTTTTCCCTCACGAGGGTTTTCCAAGGATATATCTTGTCTCACATTTTTGTGGGTATGTTGTCTATTCTCTTGCATGTGTATTTAGAGTACTTATTTGTTTATTCTGTGTTATGGGTTATGTGAAAATTGTCATAAAGTTGGCTGCAAGTTTCCTTACAAGTAGTATCAGAGTTATGGTTTTCTTGTTGTAACCCTAGGTGTGAATCCATGAAATGCATGAAAGAATGATAAGGAAATGCAAGATATGAGGGTTTTTTGTAGATTTGGGGGTTGTAGATTAGTGGTGTTTTGCAAATATGATTTTATGAAAATTTGTTTCAAAAGGGTTTCCTTGGATATACATTTATATGGGGGTTTTGGGGGTAAAGTTTCAAATTTGACATTGTGGGACAAAATAAATCTCATGGCTATGTTAAGGGAGGCTAGGAGATGAATTTTGACATAAATTTGACCTATTTAGTGATAATGGCCTTGGATGCAAAAAATTTAGTCTTGTATAGCGGTACAAACAGAGAGGTACAATGTTGCAGAGGTTGTCATTAGAAAAATTATTAAAATAATAAGTCGCTTTTATAAAACCCAAAATAAAAAAATGGAAAATCATGAAATAAAGATTTGGGGCTTCTTTGAAAAACAATAATTTATTGGGGGAAAGGGCCACCAGCCCCCCACTCCCTTGTGGTATGGGGTACCTGTGGGTACCACCTACAGTGGTTGTGGGTAGCACCGTAGCACATGTGGGTATCACTTGTAGTCTGCAATAGATCGTAGAACCACTGTGGTTGCCCATAGTGTATGGGACCCATCGGGTGCGAGTCCAGCTTCCCATGGATTCCCCTAGTTTATAACAAATAAATAAAAAATTGCCCAAAACCAAATAATATTAAATATTGTTTTAGTAAATATTTTCAATATTATTTAATAATATTTTCTACTAGTGATTTTTATATACTCCCGAGTTATATGTTGGAGGTTAATATGGGATGGGGTCCACAAACCCTATATTTTATTATTGAAAATTTGGAGATTAATATTTTGGCATATTGGAGAAAAATGGAAAATGTATTTGTGGGAATATTAGTTTTTATCTTTGGGATCAAAATTTGCATATATGGCTGAGTTGGTTATTTTTCTTCTATGGAGCATAACTTGGGTTAGGAGTGTCAATTTTTTGACTTCTTATAATCATTGGAAAGGTGATTTGGTGCACTACATGTTTTAATCATTAGTTTTTCTAGATTTTGTTTTTTGGATAGTGAGATGTAAGCTATAAGAAAAGGTTACCTTTATATCTTTGAGAGGCCATAACTTGAGCATACAGAGTCAGATTTTGGACTGTGAATAGTCAACAAAAAGCTCTTAGAGAGCTCTACACTTTGGTTTAGATTTAGTACAGGTTTGACATGCTTTACTTTTTGAAATGTTTATGGGTTTTTTTTGGTATTATGATCAATTTTGGACGTGAAATGATGATTTTAAGTTTTTCATTGGTGGCATCTTATTAACTCTATTAGTTTTGGTGAATAGGTTACCCTTACTGATTGACAAGATGAATAGGTGAAGCAGATATTATAAGTGTTCTGATCGGTGAGCAGGAAGACAATAAAAATTTTGAGTTTTAATTAGCGCTTGAGATGGGGAGCATATTGGGAGTTGTGATCTTTATTAGAGCCTTATTATGGTCAGAGTAGTACAGATGTACAACCATGATAGTTAACTCAACATTTTCTAAAAGTTAGTATTTTGTTGATTGTTCTATATGAACTGTTGAGTTACGAATTGGTTTCTAATGATCAGATGGTTAAGGGGGTTAAGTTAATGTCGATGTTTTGTATTAAATGTTTTGGGTCAACATGTTAATGTTTACTAACACAAATTTTCACGAGTTAAGTTAAGTTGAGGGACGACTTGTGGATTGTTTTTAATGTTTAACCGACTTAAGAAAAATTATTTAGAGCAATGCAAAATTAGAGATTTAGGGTTATTGATTGTTTTTTTGGGTGTTGCGATCAGAGATAGAGGTTAAGTATTGCATCAAGTGTTCAGATATTGAATCAGATATTTCAAGCAAACAATACCATTCCAGATCAACAATTTGAGTTCATTGCTCAAAGCTAACTCTAATAGGTTAGCAAGGTTAAATATTTTAACATGGTGGACTTTAACATGTCTTATTGTTTAAATCCTCTAACAAGGTGACTTCTAAGAAGGAGGTCTAAATCCTCTAGCGAGGTAGATCTTAATAGATCTCTTTGTACTTCTAACAAGGTACTAGTCAATCTTAAATGAGTGAGCCCCTAATAGAGTATTATAAGCTCCCAACAGGGCAACTCTTTTTTACTAAAGTGAAGAGATTTGTGGGTGTCATCCCCACCATGGTTTTCTCCCTCTTACATGGGTTTCCATAATAAAAATAGTGGTTTTATGGTTTATGCTTTGTGGTTGATTGAATTTTTTTACTTCTATTGCATAGTTACATTTGCTTGTTTAGTTTTGTGGAAGTTACTTAAAAATGTATTCAGATCATTGGTTGAAATAGTATGCTATGTTCACACTGATTCACCCCCTCTTAGTGCTTCTATATATCTGTTACACCAATTGCACATTGAAGTTGTCATTAGTTATCAAGCAGACATTATGAACAGTCGGTAACAGAGTCACAAATAGGATAGTCAGTTTAAACACTGAAGTACATAGTTAACCGAGAGAACTGATCACGCCCAGAGTAAACCAAGTACAATTTTACCAAGTAGATAGACTATACCAAGTAGAAGACAAAACTAAGCTACATAACATAACCGAGCACCAGTATAACTGAGATACACAGACAACTCCGAGCATCAAGAGACAATAATAACTGAGTGGAACAGAGACCACCTAAAAGTTTGTTATGACACATTAATCTATGTAAAAAAAATTAGCTAACCTAGATGACAGTTTACATGATCGAGGAGGACATTAATTACGGATATACAACATTAATTATTTATGTCTCCTATGTGTAGATGATTAAGTTAAATTTTGTACATCATTGATCTTAGGATAAGGTTGTAATTGTTAAACCTTAATTAGGTCATATCATTTGATATATAAATGTATAGATGTCAAATTATGTTATGTCTTTTTGATCAAGAAATGATCAAGTAGCCACCATACTACAGACATTAGAGATCAGACAAGGGATTTTCAGAAAGAGACTACATTGCAAAAATTAGTTTTTAGAACTAAGGCAAGGCTACCGAGCAAAACAGAGCAGAAGATATTATCATTCACATCGAGGTGATATATTTTGTATTAACTTAAAGGATCTTTATCAACAATATTAATATTATATATGTTTCAGATCAAATTTATGTTACTCTCTAACAATCGTAATAGACTCCTAAATCTCTTAATAGAGTAGAATTAATAGTCTTATTTTAAATCTCTTAACCGAGTGCACACATAGATTATGTTGCAAAATCCTCACACTAGGTAGATCTAATCAATCTTATTGTTACTCCTAACAGGGTAAGATCATCACAAGTGATCATTTTGTAAAGCTTTAAAAGACTAACTTTATTTCTGCAGTAGTGAAGTTTTGTGGGTCTCATCTCCACCATAGTTTTTACCTTCTAACAGGAGTTTTCTGCGATACCAAAATACAAGTGTCATGAGCATTTAATATTATGTATGTGTATTGTTTAATTTACATGCATTTACATTTTAGAATTGATACTATGTATGTAATTCACTCAGTCAGTTAATGAAGAACATAATTTACAAGATTTGATTGAAAAAGTTTATAAGGGTACTGATTCACCCCTCCCCTCTCAATACACATCCTTTCCATTATCCCAACAATTGGTATCAGAGTTGGTTCTCTTATTTTGAAGGTTTAATAACTGAAGAGAAAAGATATTATGATGGAGAGGTATACACTTGACAAAACTATTGAGAATCAGAAGTTACAGCTGCAAATCTACGTCGAACAATATAAGGAAGCTAAAGAGAAACTCAGGGAGATGTTGATTAAGAGAAAGGACATGGCACTTCACTGTTGTGAGATTTATTATCATGAAGAAGAGATTCATGACCTATTTGATACATCAGGATCTGAATCTGGTAGCATATCTGATGCATCCGAAGGACTCATATCAATTCTATCTAAAAGCAATCAACAAATTACTGAACAAGTGAAAGCACTGTAGACCGGTCAAGATACAGAAATGGTTAGAATGGTTGAAGTCTTGAATGATGCAAAGAAAGATGAACAAGATAGAAACATGACTATTGATGACAAAAGACATATGACTGAAAATTTATAAGAGAAAGAAACTGAGATATTGAGACTTATTGAACATTATTTTGAGATTACCAATCAAGTGGTTACTATGAATCATGAGGCTAATTGAGTAAATACTGAACTTGCAAAGAGAATAGATGATATCAGTGTATTGAAAGAAGAAAATAAAAAACTGAGAAATGAATTGAAGATGTTACAACAACATAATGAAGTGATTAAGAGATATGAAGAAAGCACTAAGAGAATGGATGAATTTATGAACTATCAAAGAAGACTGAACAACAATATCAGATTAGGGTATACTGAGCAAGGAGAATTTTCAAACCCAAAGTGATCCTCACTCCACCTCTGGCCCAGTTCACTAATCCCGCACTAAACATGCCAGTCATAGGGATGAGCTCTAACATTGGCCAAGGGCCTGAAACTCAAGATGCCATAGTAGCTCAGAACATAACAAGAGATAAAGCCGCAGGAGAGAGTTCCACTTCTATTCCATTGCCTCACATTATCATTCCACCAACCTCTCTCCCACCTCCATTTCCTACTCCACCACCTTCTCTCCCAACTTTAACGCCAACTCTGCCTCCTTCAACTTCTACTCTCCCACCTCCCATTCCAACTCTTCCTACTCCTACTACACCACCCATAATGCCAACACCTACTCCACCACCATCAGTCCCTTTTCCTTACTTCATCCCGACTCCCCAGGGGTCAATAAGCATATAAGTCATGTCACCCTTCAAAAACACACTAGTAGCGATGACTGGCCTTAATACAGAAGTGTTGATCAGTTCCTTAGGGGATGAAGATCAAGATAAGGATGGAAAAGATACAGTCGTGGAAGAAGAGAGGGGAGAAGAGGATAAGGGAGAAGGAGAAGGCCACGAAGAATAAATGAATGAGGGAGAAGGTGGGCAAGAAGGTGAATAGGAAAAAGAGTTACAAGAGGAGGTGACCCCCAAACCATAAAACTTGGCTTCAATCCTCCACGTTGCCCCATATGAGTCAGTCACTGCCTTTAGTAAACCTACTTGGTTTACTAAAGAGATTCAGCGTCAAAAAAGAATGTAAAATGATGAAGAAGAAGGAGAAGAAATGAGTATGGCATTCTTGGGGCAAGCCTTCCATCTAAAAGAGGCCAATATGCCAGTCAAGACCATATCCTACGTCACCCAAGATACTAGGGGCTGCTAGAAAGCACAGGTAGCAGTTCCCTCTACTAGCACCCCTCAAGAACAGATAAGCCTTGAAGATTATACATTTGAGGAGGTAGATCTAGGAGAGCCTAGCAGGGAAGGGATAAAGGCATTGGCATCCCTAGGGCTTAAATATGCTCTAGGATTCATGAGCAAGGATGAGGAAACCATCAAGTCCTTAATAGATCGGAATGAGCCTCTGAAGAATTTTATTGATAAAATGGTGGGTCCCATTGACCCAAGTTTCCCAAAGGCCTCATTACAGGCTGTGTTAGAAAAGAGAGCCACTCCAGAATTACTGGCAGGTTTGACCCCTTCTTTCATCCAAGCAAGTGCGGATTGGAAGAATGATTTTAAGCAATACGGATAAGGGGTTATCAGGATCATATTCAAGCCTTATAGAGTCATCCTAATTGAGGCCACAAAGTTGATTGACCTAATGGAGAATGAGGAGGGTCTGGATTCTGAAGAAAACAAATGGAAGGATATTCTCAAAGACCTAAAAGTTATCAAGAAGCAACGCTTCTAGATCTTGGTCAAGATTTACAAAGGAGAAGAACTAGACAACTTCAAGACCTGGATCAAGAGCATATCCAAAACAGTTAAGGTCTACAAAAAATTCCTAGTTTGCATAATGGAGAAACAAAAGGAAGTCATAGATTGGGTAGAATAAATAAAAGGTTTCTTCACATGGATTGGTTTATAACTATATAGGGATCAACAAAAACAAACCCTGCACCCGACAAAAGAAGTAATACAGCAGTTCAAAGATATCATGGCAGGTGTTAGCACCAAAGAGGCCTTGAACCAATTATTTTATTCAAAAGAATACATGCAGAGGATGTTTGAACATGAAGAAGAAATCAAGTTCTTTTCTTCTGAATTGACCATTTTCAGAGAGAAGCAAGAACGAATAATTAATAAGGTCAAGAGGAAGGAAATAAATTATGAGGAAGTTCAAGAGATTGTGCAAAGGCTCCGAGCTTCCCATCCATAGATCTTTCCAAACTGACTCCTCAGATCCCTCCAACCATTTTGAGAAATACAATTTTCACACAACCATTTTCATCAAAGGTAGGTCTGAAATTTGGCCTTTCGGCCTATGCAGATGTTCGGCCTTTCGGCCTTCTCCGCCTTTTGACCTGTTCAAATTTTTGACCTTTTGGCCTTACCAACTTTCAACCTTTCAGCCTCTAAAAGGGCCAAAAATTTGGAGCCTCCAGTTTTGATTGACACTTAACAAATTTTAGCACTTGGAAAATTTCGGTCCAGAGGTTGGGGTCCAAATTTCTGGGTCTTTCCAGTGAGATCAATTTTTTGCATGGAAGTTGAATTCCATATCAGATGAGTACCTAAATAGAGTTCATTTTGGAAGGACTAAGGGTCCTCTATAATTTCCCACCTCAAAGGGAACCCCAGATGAAGATTCCAAGGGAGAACTCAAAGATCAAGAAGAAGACTCCAATTGCATGCAAAGAAACTACATCTTCTTTCTCTCTCTTTTCTTGGCGATTTTGATCCCTCTTGCATGGAAAAATTGATTGTAAATGGATTAAAAATCCATGCAAGTTGTTTAGTATCAGTTAGCAATAGATTTCTTTAAGCAAATTTTTAGTTTTAGTTCATTTTTCATTCATTTAGAGTTTCTGATGCCCTAATGTTGGCATTGAGAGTTTGTAGATCAAAACTCTATGTATTGTAATAAAAAACAATGTAATAGAGTTGAATTCTTAATGCAATAAAGATCTACAATTGTTGCTTCATTCGTGGTGTGATATATTCTACTATCTATGAAAAATTGATGAATGTATGTATACTTGTTCATTATTTTCAAAGATCCAATTGGTTTACCGTGTTTCGAATCTGTGTTTTTATTAGTTGGAGTTTGTTGTTATGTATCTACCTTGTTGTGATGAATGCATGGAAAAGATCATCTAGTGGGATTAATGTTAAATTCATCTCATGTGTGTGTGCATCTTGGTGGCTTCACAATTTGATAGGTTTTGAAAATCTTGCACGAGCAAATACATTTTCTCTCCAAACGATTGCATCCATCGAGTATAGAATTACGACCTTGTTTGATTTATACTTCGTGGGTTTGTTCCAATTCTCTCCATCATTCAATTTGCAAGGGAAGATTGATAATGGTATATGTTCATTAGGATTTCATTTTCAGCAAGTTATTCACTTCTTGTTACCTTACTCATTTAAATTCTGTCATAAATCTGAAAGTAATCATCTTTAAAAAACACAGAATTACAACCTAAAGTTAAAACACGAATCTTTGATAAATCGGAAAAACCCAAAAAAGTACTAAATTTGTTTTTTCAGTTTGATGTTTTGAACATACCAACAAAGGCCTCCTCATGAACATTCACATTTATCTTCAACTGAGTGACCAAGGAAGTTGTACCATGACCTTGGAGAACCTTGGGAATAACTTCGTTATTCTTTCAAGAGAGGAAATCGAATCTCGAGATCCTAGAAATTGACTTAAGTAAAAACAACGCTCAACAAAGTGATGATTGATTTCATTATATTCTTTAACAATCATAATGAATATTAATGATATTATAGAATCAAGGGTAGCAAGAAAAAAACACCAACAGAGTCATTTCAAGATTTAAAGTTTGTTCCTCCTCTCCCAACTTTAAAGGTGAGTTAATTCTTCTTCTTTACATCTTGCATTTTATTTTATGCATCAGATCTGATACCATATACTACTAGTAATAATTTCCTTTTCCATAACATAAGTGTCTTTCATACTTGTGCATACCATAATTACACTCTATTCCGTAAGGAATACCCATATCCCCCTTCTACCTAGATCTCGCATTAGCACCCCTTCATCCTTTTTGGGTTGTACTAATTAGATAGGTTTAAGGGTGGGTTTTTATTCCAATGCACAATATGATTTGGTGAGTGATATACATCCTAACATTTCTCACCATTTTATATTGTACATTTTTGTGGACCCAACTCTTCTTACATACTTTTGATTTGGTGTCTAGATCTACTTTGTATGCATTGCATTATTGAATCTTTACATCATACCTCTGCTACATTGTATATATTTAAGACTTGTTTTCATGTATTACATTGGTGCATAGATCCATTTTATTTTATTTACATAAACATGTTTCAAAATAATGAAAAAATTACAAAAATATTTTATTTCATGCATTAAATAGTAATCATTTCAATTCACATAGATTATTTCATTTCTTGTTTATACCCTTGCATGGAAAAATAAGCATATAATTTCATACATTTTGCATTTGTCATTATGAATATTTTCTATAGGTTAATCTCTTTTTTCTCTCTTAAGGACCCTCCTTCTCATGAGGACATATTAAGCCAAGATAATAATCCTTATCTTCATAATCTCCATATTTGGGATGAGCCATTACAAGATAATGTTTATTATTCTCTTAATATGCATTTTCCCCACGAGGATGTCATTCATTCCCTTAAGGATAATTTACCTTCTATTCATCTCAATCATTTCCCCTCAACTAATGATGACCTAATGAGAAATGATCCTTCTCCTATGACAAACCCCCTTTATGCAAATATCTTAGCACAAGAGGAGGACATCATAGACACTTTTATCGATATTATCTTGCCTTCATTTGACACTCTAGGAGATAAAGCATTAAAGGAAGTCCAAAATCCCTATTCTAAACATCTTGGAAGAAGAGGGTCCTATTATTACTAATTTCCTTTATGCTCTCCCATCTAATGATGAGCCCATAAACAATCAAGAGCTTGATCAAGTCAATGTTATTGTTCATTCTCAACCTATGGTAGTCAACAAGCTCGAGATAACTGTCAAAGTATGCACTCAAACACCTAACAAGCCTACCATTACTGTTAAAGGTTATCCTCAACATTTTTATAAAACGTTAACTACACCTTTGATTATGGGTAAAGGACATAATAAACAAAGTTCTTTTCGAACTCTGAATAACCACTTATAATCATGAAAGGAAAATCTAGGAATCCTTGGAGTTTATTAAGGAATATCATGCAATGGATCATACCTATCATACAAGAAATAATCTATTATACCCTGCATACCCATCCTGCAAAATTTTGGGTCCCCCGTCTTTTTTCTTTCTTTTCGCTTTTGGCTTGGTTTTTTCTTATTCCTATTTCTTTAGCCCCTGCCCTTGTTTGGTCTTTGTACTTCTTTTGTGCCCTTAATTTTCTCCAGGATCTAGATCCTAGAGTGTCATTCCCAAAGCTGGTGGTTTCAGATCTCTGGGACCCGACAATCGTTCCTCTTTCTTTGAAGATGAATGATCGTTAGGTGCTCTGAGGTTCAGACTCCAGTTGCCGACATGTTTCTCGAAATGACTTTTGGTAACTAATGCACTCTTCTAGGAATTATTTAAATCCTTTTACCTTGACACTTTTACACTTACCGCAAACTAATTACCTTCTATCAAATTATCTTGAGAGCAAAGCAATTTGTTTTCCAAGCTGAGACATTTGAGCTAGAAGGTGCAGAAGTGTGTTCAATGATTCTGGTGGAGTGTTTAGGTGATAGAGTGAGGTCATTTTTAGTCCCCCCTTTCAACATTTCAATTTCAAGGTAGGCTCTTGGGTTCCTTTTCTTCTTTTGTGTTTGTTTCCTTTTCTTTCGTTGTGCATTGTTTGTTTTTCTAGTTTTGTTGGTATTCATTTCGTTTGTGTTCCTGTTTTTCATTTCTGTCTGTTTGATTTCGTCTTTGTTGTTCGTATTTTGTTTGGTGTGGTTCTAGTTTTTTCTAGGTGTTTGTTTACCTTCTTTGTTTAGGCTGTGTCTTCCGTTCAACATGGCACTATCCTTGAACTTGGTGTGTCTCTTTTCCCTTCACGGTCGTCCAAATCGAAGGTGAGACGCTTGTCCTCTGGGTTGCAAATTTTCTATAAATATGGTTTGTGTCCAACTCTGTAGTTTGTAAATTCTATAGATATGGGTCTTTAGATCATGGTAGCTCCTTATAAATACTTGGTCATGTCTCGTAGGTTAGAGTTAAGCCCTGTAAATTTATTAGCGCTCTGCGCATCGTTAGTAGTCTCTGCTGGTTGTTTTCTCTTTTTGTCGACTCTGTAAAGTTTTGTTTTCTACGCTAAGGAGATGTTGCGTCTCTGAGAGCTTTACCTAGTTTGGTCCATGTGGAGGTAGTTCCTATGGACCCTTTTTTCACTCCGAATTCTTTACGAGGTCTAAGATCCATGTCCATCCAATAAGCAAGTTTACCATTTTGGTTGGTGCAACTTTGGACGTCGAGGTGATGGGTATGTTAGTTGTAGAGGCTATGTCACTAGTAGGTCATTAATTTTTCTCTCTCCTCCATCCTTTCCATCTTAATCACATAATTAGTTCCCACGAATGAACATTTAAGATTTTTCCCAAGTGGCATTCATGTCACTCACGTCGGAATAATTATCTATTAAATATCATTACGTGGCTGAGTGGGCATATGCGTGTTAGAGTACGAAAGAAGGGCCACCTATCTTGTCACTGACGATTTATCTCTTTTAAAATTTAATGCCGAGTGTGTCGGTAAAGCTAGACTTATTCACCATATTCGACCTTCTCGGTCATCGTTTTGGTTCTTTGGTGCGCTAGAAATGTTTCATGTGTTAAAATTGGCAATCTTCGGACATATGATCCCCTTTAAGATGCCTTAACATATTTTTTTTAATTTCAGGTGGAAAAGTAAAATCACTCACAAAACCCCCAAAGTCTGGAATCATTTAATGTTTATATATTGACGGTTGTCTAGTTAGTAGGTATAGGATAAAGAAAAAAAGAAATGGCTTCAGAATCCTCACTACCCGGGAGCCTGAAACTCTTGAATACCTCTACAGGTACCGGCAAGAAGAATGAGGCAGAGAAGATATTGGCGAAGCTCCCACTAACCTAGAAATATAATAAAGATGAGACAATTCTGGGGTCTTGAATTGAGTCTACACTTAGCAGCTAGTTTCCCGTGCTCAGTGCAAACACCAGAGCTAATTTTTCTCTTTGTCAGATGTTACAACCCAGGCAGTTTGGCTATCATGTTGGGTTATCCCAACCCCCTTGGTTACCTGGTGCCCATCATCTCTTTGGACCATGATGCCACCACCACAGGGTGGCACATCCTACACTTCTCGGATGGTACTATTCTCACCAAGGTCGCTTCCCTCAGACAGTTTGAGGGAGCAGCTGATCCAGCCCGACACCATCTCAACTCTGAATGGATAAAATATTTGTGCTGGGATTTCAAGAGAATGCGAATGGATATCCCTCGCTCTGACTTTAAAGAGCCCATCCAGGCAGGAATAATATTTTTATGCAAGATTTTTGGGGAGCCCTATGCCTGAGAATTCTCCCCTTGGATGTACTACTTTTTATATTGTATGACCACCAAAAAGGCATGCTTTGACTAGACCTGCATCATAGTCAAGCATGTAGACATATAGATGAGGAATGTCGAGAAAGAACATAAATTCTATATGACCTCCTACATCCTCTGGCCACTTGCCCGATAGAACTTGGGGATCCAGGGTTTTACCATAGTTGGTATTCTCAGGGATGGAGCTGGTAAGGCCACCCCATGGGACTATTTCCCCCATATTTAGTGGGACTAGAGTTTCCCCCATTTTTGTGGAGTCAAAAATGCCTTCATCTTCCATGGAATAAAGGCGATCACTGCTGATCAGGGATTCAAAATGTCCCTGCAGGCCATGGCCATGGTAGGTGCGTGGGGATGTTACTTCATTCAGTTCTCCTAGCACACCTATATTTAGGTGTCTGAATTTTCCAGAAAACCTCTCATGTTGCCCAAACATTGTGGGGACATGATTATTTTGTTGGAATTTTGCAGGTATATTTTGGAGGCGTATTCCTTGACCACTACCAAGAAAGACACCTCTGTTACTTTCCCATTCATTTGTGGGAACTACACCTGCTCCCTCACCACGGCTCGGGAAGTAGAAAATGAGCTAAGTAGCTTAAACTTAGCTAAATATTCTTTCATTCGCAAAGAATATGACCCGCTTGGGTGAATAGCAAGGCTCATGCCCTGAGGAATCAACCCCCATGTTCGACACTTAAAAGATTTTTGGGCTAAATGCTAGGATGATTATGATGTCTTGAAGCGATAATACTCCAGGGTGCTGAAAGGAATGATGGAACATATAAATCTTTGGACAGTCCCATAAAATTTTTCAGACACTGGGCCACATGAGGACTCGAGTATAAGGATACAGGTATAAACAAGATGGACCTCCCTCTGGTAGATTGGGATACACTAGAGATTTTGAGTATCGAGGCCATCTCAAGAATAATAATTCAACGCATCCATGCGTATTTCGTGAGGGTCTACCCGAAGAGTGTCTAGGTGGACAATCAATTTTTTTGGAGCCTCAAGCTCCCGGGCCATAGAGAAATCCAAATCACAAGGCAAGAAGAAATTTGGCACCCCGCCTCAGGTCTCGGACCCCATTTTGGCCCCCTTGATGGACGAGTTGGGTGAGAAGTTTGAACACTCCCATAAATTATTAGATGCAATAAAATCCAGAGTGAAATTGGGTCTCAGAGCTACCCTGTAGGATCTTGTCCCCGACTAGGAGATTCTCCCTCTTTGGCCATTTTTCTTAGTGCAGCATGCGAAGCGGAGACTGAAGAAACTGCGACAACTGCAGATCCTGGGGTGCCACTCAAAAGAAGAAATAAATAGAAGGCATAGTGACTGCCATGAAACAAAAACCTGGATCCTGAGCCCAGGAATGTACCTAATGTTGAAGTGCAATCCTCCTCCAAAAAAGAGGATCATCCAGAGAGTCCCCCATAAATAGCGCAGATCGACGTCAATAATTTCTTCTAGATGGGTGATCTCAGAGAATTGCATGATATGGTTGATAGCACAATGGAAGAAATAGGGGATCCAGAGACTTTGGTTCCCACACATGAATCAACAAGGATCAAAGAGTTTGCGATCCAGGGAAGAGATGTATCCCGACCAGAAGAGGTTGAAGAAGAAAGAAGGATACAAGAAGAACAAGAAAGTAATCCAGCCATGGAGAAATTGCTACCTGAAGAGGAAACTAGACCTTTAGGAACAACTGTACCCTCTGATGTAGTGCTTCTGACCCCAGTCGATGATCACATTTTGTTGACACCACCTGATGCAGTGGCTGACAATGTTGAGGCCATATTCCAAAACTAGATCTAAATGAATTACCTCAACCGCCTCCACCACCTAGCCCATTGATGGATGATATCTCGGGAGGTGGTGCGAAAGGTGAGAAAATAAATGAAGATAAAGATCCCATCAACACATAAGGAAACACATCTAGGGGAGAACCTAAATTGAACCCTGAGGATACTTCAAGTTTGAGGATGTTGATGAGCGGACCAGTTGCCCTACCGCAGTGGTTAGTGGATTCCTGGAAAAGAAAATCCCTAACGACCATCAAGGCCCCACTATCACTGGTATAAATGTTGACCGAAGGAAAAGTCACCAAGAAGCCTAAGAAGGCCCACACCCTTCATAGCACCCGAAGGGCCCCAAATGGTAACATAGTGGCAATAATTATCGCCCCTCCAGCAGGAAAAGAAGACTCGAAGGTCGCCGCCAAAGAGTATGTAATCACGGAGGTACCTCTGGGCAAGAGAAATCAATAGGGGGAATTGAACCTCTTGAATGAAGCAAGCCAGGCTATCTATGCCCAGTATGAAAAAATCCCAAAGGGTTAAGGAGTTGAAGGTTACTAATGCCAATTTTTTTAGACTCTTGACCGAGTTAGTGCGCACCCGCACCTCTAAAACACCCATACCTTCAGTCTCTAGGATACCGCTCCCTTAGGGTGATGTTGACATACTGAGAACTATGAAAAATATGGCACTGGAGGTGGATGAATGGACAACCTAGCAGATTGGGGCCATAATAAGTTTTCTATTTGAGTCTCTCTGAGACTTCTTCCAGGCACATGATATGGTAAAGAAAATGGAGGCCACTATTCCTCAGTGGTAGGGAGAGATCAAGAAACATGAAGAATGGAGGGATGCCTTATTGGAGATTCTATATCTCAAAGAGGATAATGTGCCAAAAATAGGCATCCTAGGAGATGATTCGTATGGGTTCCTCAGGACCCAATACTCCAGACTTACATTCAAAGTTAGAACCAACAAGCAACTGGTTAGGGTACTAGAGGAACAAATGTAGGTGGTCCGAACCCCATTGGACTAGTATATTATTCTTATCAAGGAGATTACATCGGATGACCCTCTCATCCCCATGACTTATAATCCCATTTATTTTATATTTAGAAAGTTTGACGAAGTGGCCAAGACTCAATTCTGGCCCGATGGAGATTCAGTAGCGCTGTAATGGAGGAACTCTCCTAGATGATGCTTAGATTGCATGACATAGCCAAAGTGGTTGTGAAGTTAAAAGGAGAAGGTCGAGGATGCCAACAATCACTTCAAAAGTTTTGTTGATCCTCGAGACTTCCTAAAGGACATGGAAGAGGATGACATACTCCAGATACTAGAGGCATACAAAAAGTTCAAAGGCCAGTAATATTTCCCAGAATCTGGGGATTCCTTCACATACTAGGGGAAAGTTACATATTCATTCTTTATTCTTTGAGTGTAAGTTCCCAGATTTTGGAACCATGGATTCCTAGTTTTGTATTCTTTATGATGATAAGCATTGATAGCTCTCCTGAGCTGACTAATCACTATCTATGGCTTGTTGTCAGATCCATGGCCATCCTTCTTAGCACGAAGGGTCACTATTATCCCGAAGGTTCACTACAGACATCTTCCAAGTCCCAATACATCATTTTAGCATTTAATATCTGGCGTATGGAACACCGCTTGATCACCGAGAAGCAATAGTGCATTAATGGGGGCATATGACCCAAGTATTCCAGAGAGAACCATCACATCTAAAAGTACAAGGAAACTTTTTTTTTATGGTATCTTTCCCAGAGATTCTTAACTTCTTTCCTCTATTTTCTTCTCAAATGATTGTATTATATCATGGTAATTCTGACAGTGCAGATAGTACTGACTTTAAATATTGTTGTATCATCTTAAAATGGAAAAAATTCCATGATAAGAACATTTATCCCTCCTTAGCGGAGGTTTTTAACTACCATCATACTATCCCCTCATTTTTGCATCATCCCCTACTTATGTTCATGTTTAGGACCTTGATTGGGCCTCTCTGGGCACCTTCTATCCCACCTGGCACATTTTCCAGGGGTTCTGACCCCCTGGGTCAAGGTCAACCTCAACCTTGACCTAGGTCATGGTATAAATTGACCTTGACCTAGGTCAGGGTTGACCTCAACCTTGACCTGGGTCCCCCTTCTAAATTTGGAAGCTTGTTGGCTTCCGGAGGTCATCAAAAATTCATTTTTCCCGCTTCTGGGTTGACTATTTTGGGTTTCAAAGTGGCAAATCCTAAATTATATTTAATATAGGTCCTCTTCTATGGGCATGGGTATAATTGGAATTTAATTCTCCTATGTCAGCCTCCTTAGAATATTGTGCCCTAGTTTCATATAAAAGGAAGTTTTCTCCTCTCATTCTCTCTAAGCGATATTGAGCAAGAAGAAGTCTTCTAAGTGCAAAAAGCTCTAACCAAGATTTTGTCAAGAAGAAAAAGGTTCAAGCATCCATTGTTCTACATGTTCTCAAGATTTCAAGGTGTTCAATTTTTCCTCTCAAGTATTCAAGTTCTCCATTTAAGATCAAGGATTCAAGCTTTCAAGCCTTTGAAGGGATTTTGTTCAAGCATTTAAGATTTATCATTCAAGCCCTAGATCTAGCCATCATGATGATGTGATCTTCCTTCAAGATCCTTTGTGCATCCTCAAGAATCTTTTATCATCTCTTCAAGGTGGATTCCAAGCATACAATCATGGAGTTTTATGGTTTCTAATTGAGTCCAAGCTTTCATATTTGCATACTTACTTACATTCAAAATACAATTGCATATCTATTTGAATATCATAGCCTCATTATTAGATTCAATTCTAATACTTGCTAGCATTATTATTTCAATTATTGATTTCAAGGTTAATTCCTAAATCGGGGTTTGACTAAGGCAAACCCCTCCCCCCCAACAAATAAATCTCTTTTTCTTGCAAGTACAGGTTCAAGATTGAAGATTTGAACCTAGATCTGGATACCTTTTTAGCAAACTACTGGGATCCGCGAATAGATTTTTTGTCGAACCTGTGTAGGTCAGGGTCAATATTATTGGGTCAAGGGTGAGATTAGTGGGTCAAGGTCAACCTTTTTCATAAGACGGTGTTGGATCAGAAAAATATTTTTGGGTTTTGTTTGTCTCTGCGTTCCGATTCCAGATCATACTTCAGATTTTCTAGAAACAGAGTATAGACCTCAGAAAATGGCATTCTTTGATCTGAAATTCTTTAAGTTTAGTAATTCCTCTCATCCTTTTCAATTACTGTCATATATCATATCTACTTAATAATAAAACAAAATTTAAGATCTTCTTCCTTACTCTCATTTCTGAATGGTTGATTCATTTGTGCATTGATCCTAGTTTAGGGTTAATCAATTTGGATCTTTCATTTTTGCATTTAGGGTTAAAAGAGGAACATATTATCTTCCTTCCCCCATATGCTTAATCAACAATACAATATCACATCCATACAAATTACAAATTAATGTAAAGGTTAAGGAAATATAACACCCCTAATCAAACACACAATTAATCAATTTTCTTCCTTTACATTTTGGTGAACCCGCGATAGACAACTCTTTCTTTTTGGTGTTAGATTTGCATTTCATATTAGATCTTGCATGCATATAGAAGAAATTTTTCTTTTATGCTTTTGCATTTATATTTCAAAATTCATAAAAATTACAAAATCGCTTTAAAAATACAAAACATTTACATTTTTCATTGTGTTCAACATGTATGATTTTTTTTTTTAATACTTTGATGAGGCTTTTGTTGCTAAAGAAGATATATCCCCTAATGAGGTACATGGAAGTGAGGATGAAATTTGTTCAAATAAGATTTCCATTGATCCTATTCCTATTTTATCCTCCTCTACAATTTCTTCAATTGACCTTTACCATAGAAGTGAGTTAAGGATAGATGTTACTTCTTCTCCTAATATATGTCTTTTATATGATCCTACTTTAGAAAATAATTCCTCCCCCTTTAGGGATCAAGCTTTAGGTGCTTCTACAATGTGCTTTATTGATAGGGAGGATAATCCTCCTATTTGGGATGAACCTTTGGATTTGGATGTTGATTACTCTCTTCCTCATGAAGCCCTTTTCAATGATTCTACTTTTTGGGATGAACCCTTGGATAAAGACATTGATTTAGCCCCTTCTTGTGAAGATGCTTTGATATAAGAGGGTGATTTATTAATGGATGACATATTCATACATGATGATGACTCTTTTTATAAACCACACTCCCCTTATGTGGACATTTTAGAGAAAGAAGAACATTATTGATACATTATCCCTAATTGGGATTCCTTCTAGTGATGAAGCATTAGCGGAAAATGATATGAATTCCCTTAATGCTCTCCCTCTTAGTGATGATTCTATGGAGAATCAAGATCCTACCCCATCTTCTCCTAGGATGTATTCCTTTATTTTTCCTTCTTGTGAATCTATCGAACATACTAATGATGACTTAGTGACTACTGGGGTTCAATTGACTTCTTTTCATATGGCTTCTTTTTATGGTCATAGTTATCATTTACTAGTTAAACAAGGATTCTATAGTCAAGGATGTGCTAAGTATAAACAGGGAATTCAAATGCCCTTACAGAATAGGGGGCATGAGCATTCTTATGAATTGGGATTTAATCCTCAACAACACATCAATGTTACCAACATCTCAAATAACATTTCAAAACATGATGACCCTATGAAGGAATTTGACCAAGAGGTTGTTCTGCCTAGGCTCCTTCGTGTTAAGATTATTACTATACCTAAACGCAAAAACAAACGTAGTCTATACTTGAATATTCTTCCTTTTTGTTTCTATCATAGATTTCATGATCACTTTAATGAATGTCAAGCTTTACATTATAAGATTAGGCAGCTCATTGATACTAAATTTATTTATATATCATGTGGCAATGAGTTATATTTCAATCCTATTTTCTCTAAATAACATTTATGTTCCTATTATGGAACTCCATATTATGTAAACAATGTTAGCCTAATCTTTTGGGGCTCG